>OZ024917.1:35189521-35789521 GCA_964017125.1 Flabesymbios commensalis | reverse complement strand
TTCTGAAATGACTGGTATGGACCAAATAATATGTAGATCGACCTAATTGGAGAAGTGGCCAGCACTTGCATTATTACACCTAATGAATCCCAACCCAAGTACACATGTGACATGGATTGGGGTTGGGCTTCATGAGGGTGCCACCCCAAGGTCATCGCAAGACCATCTCAAGGTCACAGCAGGGTCAAATCAGTTCAAAATCAGTGAAAATATCTTATTTTTGTAGTTTTTGCTCAGATTCTGTACATTTGAGATCTTGATGAACTGCCTATTTGCACACACGCAATGAACAGAATCGCATCATTTCTAAGGCAATTACTTATAGCATTTTGAGAAAGTATGTTCTGAGCTAAGGTATGCACCTTTTTTTCACCTTTGTGGGCAGTGCTGTTCCAATAAAAGTTGTCTGAAAGTGTTACATTAGTGGTGAAAAATTACAGGGTGAATTACGTGCAGAGATGTTGTACATAGGCCTACATCCTAATTATTGTTCATAAATAGTGATGCACAACAAACCCTTTCACTATTTAAATAAACTTCATATTTATTTCAGAATATAGAAATGTAGAATATTGTTTTGTATAATTAACATGTTTATTGGAATATGGGCGTTTATTATAATAAATAGGGTATGTGTAATTTACCTGCATCTTATTGTTTCATAGCCACATAACTGTGTATGTGATATGTGAAAATAATCTTATTAATACTAACTATGAACTTGCATGTACTCTACAGTGTATATTGGCTTAAAAAATTGTTTTATTTTGTAATTTTTTTTAAATATTTATATACTTCTTGCTGTCATGTTACAATTATGCTAGTAGGCCTACACTCCTTCTCATTTGTACTGTGATAACTACCTATATATATGTATACATCATCAATGATCATGCATTTAATCAATACAATGTAATAGGCTTACACAATGATGTTGTGCTAGTCCAAGCTGCAAATTACGCTAGAAGATGAATGAAAAATGACAATTTAGACACATTGTGCAACAAGGACAAGAGAATTGCCCAATATCTCTAAATAGCAGTCGATCCTGTAACAAGAATCCTGAAAAAAGGGGGTTATTTTATGACATATTTGAGTTTGCTAGAGCCAATGATCGAGTGCACGAGGGCTTGCATGCCTGAGTTATTGCAATAATTTGCACATTTTTAACAGGTGTACTGAAAAATGGAGCCCTTACTTGGTTCATCCAAGTACCCACCAACTGATTAGAGGTCTGCATCCATCTCTCTTTACTATCTAAATTTAGCAAACGGTCAACGTGTGTCAGGGTCTCACTTATTATGTAAGATCACATTTAAATATGTCAGTTTACCAGTAGTTTATTTACTCTGGCTTGAATATTTCCACATTTTACTGAGAGGCATTACATATAATTTATGTAATTTACATTCTCATCATGAAAATGGCAAAATAAGGTGTGCCTAAATTCAAACATTTTATAATTATCATTTATTATGATAGGATTGATGACGCGTACATGCAATTATTAAAATTAACCATGTTAATCATCTAATAAAATAATTTTAAAACAATGTAGTCTTATCCCAGCAAACATGTGCTTAAATGGCCCAATAATGGTAATTACTGGCGAATAGTGGCAGTACTGGCATACAGGTATTGTTGGGGTATGCCAAAACTGGCCCAGTTTCGGCTTTCTTGGCCTGATTCAGGTTAGACTGACAAAATAACGGCGCAATAACGGCATATGATTACATTGTTACTCACTTGAGGGAGCTTCCGGCGTTGTGGGCCAGTATTGGCCAGTATTCCGGCCCAGTGCTGGCATTTTAGTATAGATCTTTTCCCTAGGTGGGTCCTTTCTTGGCGGTTAAAACAAGTGTAGGCTACATTTTTCTGAATTGTCATCATTTATTCTTCTTTTTGATTTGAAATGGACTTAAATGTTTATATTAATGTACAAATTTACTCAAATATGAATTGTAGCACATGTGTATATAATTTTTCTGATTCATGATGATATAATTGAAGAATGAATCGAATATTTTGTTAAGGCTTGTCGCCGCCGTGAGCGATAATAGGAGGAATTGGAGTGTTTTACCAGTACTGGCAGTAGACCTAGGTTTCCGTTATCAGTTGTTATTCATAGGCCTATATTTGAATTGCTTTGTATCCTAATTAGGCATAGCTAAGAATTCACCCCTCGGTCCCGCTTTCCTGTACTAGCCACTGCTGGGGTAAATTAGGCATATTTTTAAATAGTCTAGCCTAAGCACTATATTTATTGTAATTATAAAAATTAAATTTATCAAACTGGTGCGAGCCTACTTGTAGGTGATAAAAAATGATTAATCAGAAGCGGGGCTTACTGGCCTTGCACATTATAAAAGTGACTCAATCAGGCCAAAATCGTCAAAAAATCGGTGATTTTACTTTGGCCTCCCTATACGACCATATGATGTAAACACGTCCACAGACTAGAGCTGCAAAAGCTCCCCAACCTCTGTGCTGCGCATCCACCAGTTAGGCAAGATATAGACGAAATTCCCGAATTTCTTATTTTGGACATGCATGTCCGAAATAAGAGATCGGGAGCCTCGTCTTTATATCTAGCCCAACCGGCAAATGTGCAGCACAAAAATTAAAAAAAAACTTTTGCAGCTCAAGCCCATGGACACGTCTACATCACATGGTCATACTGAGAAGCCAAAACAAAATCACGGATTTTTTGACGATCTTAGCCTGATTGAGTCGCTTTAAGGCGAGGAAGAAAGTAGATTGTAAAAATATACTGTAGATTTCAGATCCGAATAAATTCGGCGTTGACGTTTTTTGTAAGCCAAATATATTGTTTTATCAAATTTACTGTTCAATTAAACCTTAATTGTTGTTTTTGTATCGCAACAACTTCGAGCAAAACACAAGACAAACACCCAATGCTGTTTCAATGGCAGGCCAGCGTCCAAGGTTTGGTCCAACATTGCAACAGCATTGAATGAATGACACGTGTTTGCTGGGCTATAACTGAATGCATGTTTCTTAAAGCGATAACACCTATTACTTAGGCATCCTATACAGGGCCATTATTGATCCCTTTCGTAACCATTATACAGCCATTATATAATCGTATCTGGGCCAGTATTGGCACGGTAAATATAACCAAATAGCAGCCTGTATGTAGGCCTATTCCTAATATCTGGGCCAATATGGGGCCTCAACGGGCCCAGACATGGTAACCAGTACTGGGCCATATGTGGCCCTGTGTGCAAACTGTATGGAAACTACCCTGGGCCAAAACGGGGCCGGTTCTGGCATATTGGTTCGACTGTATTGGCCCATTACTGGCACAAAATTCTGCCATTATAGGTCCAATTCTGGCCCGCTATAAAATTGTTTGCTGGGATGTTATAGGATTAAGTCTATGCAGATTTAGAGCATAGATTAAAAGTACCACTTTTTTATCTTTTAATATTTGACAGATATATATTCCAAGTACAAATCAAATAACAAATAAGTTACATATAAATAACAAACAACAGACACATCTTAATTTTAGAATTGGTTCTCAGGCCCGAATCGAGAGGGGAGGAGGGTGCGCAACTCCCTTTCGTTACACATTTTGTTAGAAAAAATCCCCTAAATTGGGCTAAATATGCCCCAAAAGTCCTGAGGGTGACCCCCCGATCGCCCCACACCCCTTCTTTTTCAAATCCTGGATCAGCCCCTGGTTCTCAAAACCGTTTTAATGTACCAGTGACAAAAACACCATTGGCACAGTGCTAGTAGTGTAGCAGCACAGAAGGTGGCTCGATCAACTTCCAACCAGCAGGGTAGCAATGATTTATGTAGGATGTTTGCCTTGTTATATAATAGCAAACTAAAATATAGCTCTAGAATGATGTGGGGATTATTTACTTTGAGGGATTAGGTCGAGGCTTGATTAACCCTTTCAGTGTGGGACTGACTTTATACATCAGATTCTGACGTGTATAGGCCTACAGTATAGTCGATCCCCGCACTGAAACAGGGTTTCCGACAGGAATGTTTGAATGGGGATCCAAAAGCGGAGAGGGTCCTCCCCCAGATGAAAAAAAATCAGAGTTTTCATTTGAAAATGGCCTATTTTAGCTGGAAGAACAGCAAAATATGAAATATATATTTTCATTTTCTTTGTCAACAAAGCAACAAAGGGGGGGGAGAGTATATCACCGTCACACCCCTTTGCTGCTGAGTGCGATTAGATCTAAGAGTAACTAGATTATGTTTTTTTTTAATTATTCAGAAGTATTTTTTTGTGATTGCTCATAGCATGCAGAAATTATATGGTCAACAGCTGTAGATTGTAGAGTTATTCAACTTGAGAAAGTGATCATTCAAACATTTGGATTGGTTAGGCCTACATGAATTGCCTTTGGAACCAAAGGCAAATAGACCTAGCACAAATTACATTGATCAGCCAGCTCAGTATTCCAGTAATACAGTTTTACTGCAGTATTGTCAGTGATCATTGTTTTCTGACAACACATATGATTAATTTTCACCCACTTGGTGAATTAATGAATTTAGCGCTTCAAGGACTAAAAATATATCTGTTAGTGTTTGTTTACGCCTACACTACTATTGAAAGACTCAGTCTTGATCATTTCGCCGGTCAATACATTTGCTGTTAGCTCCCCTCGTAGATCAACTTGTTGTGTACTGTACGGGTGGAGTGTGCGACGTCTAGGGAACAGCGGCCCGGGTATAGAGGTTACGGGCGCATACATTTACCGTCACCATACCCGCCGAAAAATCTCGTCGAATACCATACTGTTTATGAATGAAACGGCGGGAGGGATTCAACAGCATGGCACAGCGTGAGAGAATAACTCACAGACCATTCTGAAAATATTTCATCTACTGGTGACTTGTTTGTTTGAATGAGAAAAAACTATCACTCTCCCCGTAATTTATTTATTTTACGTGATTATGTCCAGAATAAGTGTTGACGCACATTTTATAATATCATATAGGCCGACAGTCCATGATTTATTAGCAAGACTGGACGACGATAATGAAGTCAGAAGAGCATGCTCTCAGCTGTTCAGCGCAACGACCCAGACGCAGTTGTTTGCATGACGTCGTATTCTGCGGCAGCGTGTTTTCCGAGGAAACAACGTCGATTTTGCCGATATTAGCCGATTCAAATGCCTGGCGCTCATTCGCGCTAAGCCCAATTCGCATAAAATTTTGCAATCACATACATTTATCATTACTTTACATGGCTATATGTACAATTCTCTACAATATCATAACAGAATATTGAAATTTTCACTTTTTAATACAAAAGGTCTGTTTCCAGACCCACCAAATCCCCAAAAATTGACCGAAACCCGCCGAAATTATAGCGCGACTTCCCACAGATCTTCCGAACACAAACAAATAAAAATATTTATCGTACAAAAAACAGACACATAAAATGGGGAAAATTTGTTTATTAAAAATAAACATCAAATTAAATGACTACAAATAAAAAGGGCTTCACTTCAAATGTTGTTAATGTAAACGTGGTTGTAACAGAGTGAAGCCCTAAGACCAAAATAGGTATAAATTTACTTGACAGTCAGTTAACAGGATTAACCAGTGAATATTTATACATGTCTCTAATTGATCTAATCTACTATGAATATTTATACATGTCTCAAATTGATCAAATCTACTAGGACTATTTATACATGTCTCTGATTGATCTAATCTACTATTTAAATGTGAACTTTGACTCTTGTATCATTACAAACAAATTAGATAATATCAACCAAACTATCAATAACAATCTAGTAATTGTTCACACAAAACCAAACCTATCAATAACAATCTACTAATTGTTCACATTAATATATTAATGAACATTGACTCTTGTATCATTACATACAAATTACATAATATTGACAAAATCTATCAATAACATTATTAAACAAGATTATCTGTTGTTGAGGAGGGTATGAAAACGGTCAGAAGAAAAATGAACAAAAAACTTGCAGCGGATGGAAGAGGGAGGAGGTGGGATTTTCTTGATAGACATAGAATCTGCTATATAAATTTATATTTCTTTCGGATTAATTTTTGGTTTGAACTACCCTCAAGATTTCATTGCTAAAAGAGACTGTTACAAACAAATCGAGATCCGAACAAACCACGAATTACATAGCTTGGGATTCGCCTAAGATTAATAATCTATTTTGTGTCCGATAAAAAGAGCTTTAATTTTACGAAAACTCTGTATTTATCGTACAAAAAACAGACACATAAAATGGGGAAAATTTGTTTATTAAAAATAAACATCAAATTAAATGACTACAAATAAAAAGGGTTTCACGTCAAATGTTGTTAATGTAAACGTGGTTGTAACAGAGTGAAGCCCTAAGACCAAAATAGTTATAAATTTACTTGACAGTCAGTTAACAGGATTAACCAGTGAATATTTATACATGTCTCTAATTGATCTAATCTACTATGAATATTTATACATGTCTCAAATTGATCAAATCTACTAGGACTATTTATACATGTCTCTGATTGATCTAATCTACTATTTAAATGTGAACTTTGACTCTTGTATCATTACAAACAAATTAGATAATATCAACCAAACTATCAATAACAATCTAGTAATTTTTCACACAAAACCAAACCTATCAATAACAATTTACTAATTGTTCACATTAATATATTAATGAACATTGACTCTTGTATCATTACATACAAATTACATAATATTGACAAAATCTATCAATAACATTATTAAACAAGATTATCTGTTGTTGAGGAGGGTATGAAAACGGCACACAGACACAAAGTGTCTGACCCCCACAACACAAACTTACGAATGCATCGTAAGAGCACATATGAATTCCAACCTCTCATCTGTCTAATCCACCATTACTTGCGGCATCAGAAACAACACTAATTCTAAATAGTGAAGTGCTATATAGTCTGAAATTTAGTTTTTAAATTGAAATTAGGATGTCTACAGAAGTGAAACTTGAAATTTACATGTAATGAATAGATAACCGAATAATTAAAATTTCCAAATGTAGATAATAAGGGACACATTATCATAACATCTATTGTATTTATAATTCCTGAAGCAAGTCTGAGTAGTGTTTTGACTGGCTGGATTTATATGTCAGTGGAATTTTATTTTCTGTAAGTGTAAAATCTGACAACAGAAGTATACAGACCTCATTTTGAGCTGACCTAGGTATTGCAGACACACTTTGAAAACATAAGAAGACCACAAAACATAGATTTAGAAGGATTTGAAGCAAATTAGGAACATGAGGAAATGGTCCACATCTTGAGTATTGCTGTATTCACTAAAAATGGTGTTTACATATACATTCAAAAGCAAGATCTAAAGAATTCTAAAAAAAAAATAATAATAATAATAATAATAATTATAATTTCTTACTCACGCAGTTATTGACGAAAAAGTAAAATTTTAGCTTTTTCTTCTCTTCTACGGGAGAAGAGAAAGGACATAAATCATTCACATTTAAAGTAATTCCACCTGTAAGAATGAGCTTGTGGATATTGTATCAAAAACCGACTGGCCGAAATCGGGTTGGCAAATCACTCCCCATCATGTTTTCTATTGTTAGAACAGCTGGCGCAAGTCCTGCCGAACTAACAAATGGAAAATCATATGTTTGGTTCTTCACAAAGTTTATTGCATCTGGCGCAAGTCCGGATGCATCCTGCCCATACTTGCTAGCACTGATTTCAGCAGCTGGTGCAAATCCTGATGCTAGAATAAACTAATTCCACCTGTAAGAATGAGCTTGTGGATATTGTATCAAAAAACCGGCTGGCCGAAATCGGGTTGGCAAATCACTCCCCATCCTGTTTTCCATTGTTAGAACAGCTGGCGCAAGTCCTGCCGAACTAACAAATGAAAAATCATATGTTTGGTTCTTCACAAAGTTTATTGCATCCTGCTCATCCTTGCTAGCACTGATTTCAGCAGCTGGCGCAAATCCAGTTGGCAAATCACTCCCCATCATGTTTGCTATAGTTAGAACAGCTGGCGCAAGTCCTGCCGAACTAACAAATGAATAATCATATGTTTGGATCTTCATGAAGTTCATTGCATCTGGCGCAAGTCCGGATGCATCCTGTCTATCATTACTAGCACTGATTTCAGCAGCTGGCGCAAGTCCTGATGCTAGATTAATCAAGCTAGACAGAGAGCATCATGTAGTTGGCGTATAAGGCATGCAATAATTACTGCGGCCTGTAACAACTGGCCAAGTCTTGTTGTAACTGACCTTGTATTTATTGACTAATAATATGTTCTTGCAGTAGTTTAATTGAATAATTATATTGCTTTTACCTTACACTCCTACACTTGGATACTCTTCCGAATTATTTTAATTTACAAATTATTTATTATATATATCTAAGTAAGAATGATGAAAGATTTAATTCTTGTGGCCATTTTTTTTTTTTTTTTTTTTTTTTATTATTATTTAATTTCAAAGCAGCTGGATCACTAAGCTTTACAAAACAAACAACAAAGAAGAAAACTTAGAAAGAAAAAGGTGACCCAAAACATAATTTCGTAGGATCGACTTGAAACCTAAGGTCACTTTGGCAAAGCCAGAGAATGGCCTACATGAAAACCAGCCCCTGGGATTATTCCAGAGTCATCACAAATTGGCATAATTGCATTAATTATATAAAATGAAATCAAGAAATTATCAACTATATCTCTTCTCATTAATTTAAATTATTACTAATGAGAACGTTAAATCTTAACTTCCTAACATGAATTATTTTTAAATATCCTTATGAGCACTAATATTGTATATTTTAATTTGAGATTAAGAGTGGCTGGTATGTATGCTTCATTGACCAAAAGTAACAAAAAAAAGAAAACTCCAATCAAAGAGGAATCAGTGGGTCCACCACAAATTGGCATCAGCCAATGTGATTATCGCCTCCAGAGTTTATCAATTCTTGCTAAATCAAATCCTAGAAACAACAATTGCTCCTCTTATTTATTTATATTATTTGGAAATTAAAGGTGACCCAAAACATAATTTCGTAGGATCCACTTGAAACCCAAGGTCACTTTGGCAAAGCCAGAGAATGGCCTACAGGAAAACCAGCCCCTGGGATTATTCCAGAGTCATCACAAATTGGCATAATTGCATTAATTATATAAAATGAAATCAAGAAATTATCAACTATATCTCTTATCCTTAATTTAAATTATTACTAATGAGAACGTTAAATCTTAACTTCCTAACATGAATTATTTTTAAATATCCTTATGAGCGCTAATATTGTATATTTTAATTTGAGATTAAGAGTGGCTGGTATGTATGCTTCATTGACCAAAAGTAACAAAAAAAAAAGAAAACTCCAATCAAAGAGGAATCAGTGGGTCCACCACAAATTGGCATCAGCCAATGTGATTATCGCCTCCAGAGTTTATCAATTCTTGCTAAATCAAATCCTAGAAACAACAATTGCTCCTCTTATTTATTTATATTATTTGGAAATTTTTGCCCTACAAATCACACGATAAAATGTACCCAAAAAATTTAAGTAACAAAGATGAAACTCCAAAAAATGAGGAAAAAGGCCAAAAACATATGTTCCTGACAACAAGACCTATCTGAAACCCCATAAGGCCGCAGTGGCAATGCCAAAGAATGGCCCACAGGAAAAACAGTTCCTGAAAGGAATCAGTGAGTCAACCACATATTGGCATGAATGCATAAAAGCAGCCAAAGTGGTTATCGCCTCCAGAGTTAATCAATCTTTGTTAAACAAATTCTCTGAGACAATTATCATTGATTTATAAAATTAATATTGTCTATTGCATTAAAGTGAGCACCATCTCAAATGTTTACTCAGCGAATCACAACAAGAATCAATCTTCTTATCAAGATAATTTATAAAGTTGGCCCTGCAAATCACACAATAAAATGTACCCAAAAAATTCAAGTAACAAAGATGAAACTCCCAACGAGGAAAAAGGCCAAAAACATATGTTCCTGACAACAAGACCTATCTGAAACCCCATAAGGCCGCAGTGGCAATGCCAAAGAATGGCCCACAGGAAAAACAGTTCCTGAAAGGAATCAGTGAGTCAACCACAAACTAGCATAAAAGCAGCTCAAGTGGTTATCGCCTCAAGAGTTAATCAATCCTTGTTAAACAAATTCTCTGACACAATTATCGTCAATTTATAAAATTAATATTGTCTAAAGTGAACGCCATCTCAAATTTTTACTCAGCGAATCACAACAAGTTAACATAGTACTTTTTCACCTGAATGAAACCAAAATTTTTATATAACAAAGATGAAACTATTTTCCATCCCCCTTGACATATTAAAAGTTATGGAAGCATCATCCAAACCCAAATTTGGATGCAAAAATGCAAATGATTTTTTCATTATGTTATTCCGCAAATGTTTAATAAATGAGAAACCGATCAGTGTTACTCTGCATTATGAGAATTCTTGTTTTATGCTCAATTTGTTAAATTTGATAATTTAATAACAACGGAAATTCACGATTGAAACAAAGAATGAGTGAACGATAATGTAAGGTTTAGAGACTGACTAGACCACATGGAAAGCCAACAATGTCAATGAGACAAAGATAAGGGTCATAATCCAAATAATTGGTCGGACAGATTCAATAACAACCACGCAAAGCTGTTATCAAATATATACACAAACTATTAAAAATATTTGTAACATAAATTTTATTTTTAGATCTTTATAGTCATATAAAAATAAAGTATAGACAGCTACAAATTTTTTATGTGCAATTGGTTATCTCCTCAAAAAGTTCATCAAATCTTGCTATTTTAAATCAAATTTAAAACTGGTGAACTATCACCACTCTCATTGATTTAAATTAAATCAAAATTATATGGTCATTGTGCTTTTAACTTAATTTAAAGTTAACACTAGCGCTTAAATTTCTAAGATTGTATATTTTTTAGACTACATTTTATTAAAATCATGAAAGAACAGTCCAAACCAAATTTAATCCAGATGAATTTTGTATTATGAATTTGTCACTCCAAAAATATGTCACTAGTGACTGGAAGTGCTGCCGACTATTACACTAATAATGACGATTCAACCAGTCTTATGGTAGACTAGTCTACATCATATATTTTAATTTTAATTCCATGAAAATGAGGTTAAGCAGCGCAAATTTTTTGATTTCATGAAATGAAACGAAAAGCGATTAGACTAGGCCTATATACGTTTTTGTAGACAGCCACAATTTTGTAATGTGCAATGTCTAGAATTAGACTATTAGATTTAAAATGAATTAGACCAAAGTCTAGTCCTAGCCCTGGCCTAGGGCGGCTAGGCCAGGAGGGGTTGGTTTAAATAGATGAATAACCATGAATAACCATGAATAACACGAAATAACTGTTAATAGCATTTATAATTGTTTTAAAAGACAAGAATAACATTTTCATTGATGAGTGCGATCGCTATGCCGCTTGAATCATAATAATATAGGCTTTATTAATCGACTAGATGACTTTTAGTCTATGTTATTTCAGCAAAATTGCTCTAATGGCTACCATTGTTTAACGTTACTTCACAAGTATTATAAAATTATGACATCAATTGTTAGATTTCATCAAATGACATCAAATACATATATAAAAAATACTTCTATGTAATTGTCATTCAGTTTAGCACTTTTATTATGACAATAGTAAAAGAATTAACAATAGTAAAATAATTATTTCGTATTGTGATAGGCCCTATCCTAACGGGATATACACATAGTTCACAAGTAGACTATAGGGCCTATAAATTGTTCACAACCATTGTTGAATAAAATGTCAATTGTCGTTTATCGTTTGTTTATGATTTAGGTACTTTGCTTTTGACAGTGGTAGTACGAGCATTTCCTTTCCTTTTTCGTTGTTCAGGTTTTTTGCTACCATTAGGGGGCACAACCACACCCAGGAGTCCATCACTTGATAAGATCGTGTTCTGAGCTACACAACGACTTGACGGAATAGTATGTTTTAGGAATCTGTTAATGTGTATTTTTTTGTTCAGGTGACTTGTTGTCCCACACAAACGGTTGTAGTTCGAATTTTTCGTACCCTTTTGCTAATTGATAATTGCCCATGCCTATCAGTGCGCGTTTCGGATCATCTTGCTGGCTTCTGACAACGTTGTGTAATATTAAAATTAGGTCGAGCATACATCTAGATTCCCACTCAGTAGCCTGTTTTAAAACGTGGTTCATAGATTCGCAGTTGGTATTTGTCCATGGACGGTTAGTCATGGGTAAGTCTGTGAGTATTTTTGTTTCCAAGTTCATGCGTATCATTGGCACTATAAGCTGATTAAAAATGGCCTGCCCCCTCCCCCCAATCCAGGGTGGGGACTCTTGACGGCGGCAAACAACTCAAGTCATGTCAACACCTGTCATTAGCTCCAATGCAGCTACACGACTATGCCCACCCATCAGTTACATGCTAATTAAATTGTTCAATTAATATAATTTATTGGTCCAGTAGCCTAATTGTTTTTTTCCTAATATAGATACAGAGATAGATAGAAAGATATTTACTGATGACGGGAAGTTTTTTAAATATAGACTGATCCTGCGTCATTAAAATGAACAGTAGGCCTATAAAAAATATATATATGCAGCCGACGCTGGGCCCACATCAACCCAACATTGGGCCAACGCTCTACATGTGTGTAGACCTACAACAAGGCTAGTTTAGATTTGAATATAACAATTTCTTACAATGGACGTTAGATTTTGATCTAACGTTATCTAATTATAAAATTTATAAAAATGTCAACAATATTATTATAAAATGATTCTAGTCAAATACTTTTGAAAACATAGTTCCACATAAGAATTGTCTGGTTCGTT
The DNA here is from genome assembly GCA_964017125.1 of Flabesymbios commensalis. Classification (NCBI taxonomy): domain Eukaryota; kingdom Metazoa; phylum Annelida; class Polychaeta; order Terebellida; family Flabelligeridae; genus Flabesymbios; species Flabesymbios commensalis. Next base: position 35,776,613 of record OZ024917.1, on the reverse strand, counting down.
AGACTATTCAGCGGTGAAAGGGTTACAGCTCGGAGCCACCTGGTGACTAGATGTTCAGGTAGGTGCACGTGGGTGACACCAAGTGTGGGAAATATAAACTACGGGCGATGTTGTGTTGAAGCCCCGGATTGCAAAATAATTTTGAAAACGTTACACCCTAATTACAAGTTATTATTACGACCTAAGCCATATACTACTATCATAAATATAAATGTATGTTATATTACCTACATATACCACCATTTTCATATAGTATTGCTAGTTATTTCGCGTTATTCATGGTTATTCATGGTTATTCATGTAATTAAACCTACCGGGCCAGGAGCCTATGGCCATAGACATTTATGATTTAGTATAGTCTGAGTCTACTAACAGTTAGAGTAACAATTAGAGCCGAGTCTAGACACAATCTAGACTCAAGTAACTTTGACATTTGATTAACAGCGCGTACGGATAATACTATTAATAATAGTTAATAAAAACACGAATTCAGCGTGAGCGATAATATAAGAATTTGAAGTGGACTTAGCCACGTGACTGCGACCGGATCGATGTCGGCGATGTCAATCGAAGTCATAATCAAAAAAACCACTGACACATGGTTGAATATATTCAAAAACAATGCAAAACTATATCTATCATATAAAAGAACTATTGAAACGTATTTAAAATACAAGATTTTCTTGATAGACATAGAATCTGCTATATAAATTTATATTTCTTTCGGATTAATTTTTGGTTTGAACTACCCTCAAGATTTCATTGCTAAAAGAGACTGTTACAAACAAATCGAGATCCGAACAAACCACGAATTACATAGCTTGGGATTCGCCTAAGATTAATAATCTATGTTGTGTCCGATAAAAAGAGCTTTAATTTTACGAAAACTCTGTATTTTACCACCGCGAATATCTCCTCCCACACCAAGCCGAAATATCATGCATGCCGTTAAAGAGATTTGGGTCGCAAAACGCAATGATAGAAAAAGGCAGAAAAAAATAAGCTATTTATGACGTCATGTGGTAGTGCCTACTATAGGCCTACACACTCAAGGTATTTTCCAATATGACTGTATAAATGATTTTATCTAGTCATCATTCAGTCATCAAATTTTAAAGGTAGGCCACCACACCAGTCAAAAGTGGAAGTAACTTCAAAAATGTCCATAGGCCTACAATCGCACTCACCTAAAAATGCTCAATACCTTCAAATTGAAGAGGTCTTCCCTCCAAACATAACCGGTGCGTCCATACCCCGAAAAAGACCGAAAATGACAAGAAACCCCGAAAAAGACCGAAAAAGACTTTATTTTCAACCGAATTTTATATTATATGATACTATATCCCATTTGATATTACTGTATATGCCTAGGTATGTATCCGGCGTATTTTGATGGCAAAATACATGAAATAAACCGTAACGTAGCTGGCCTACTATTAATAGTTGCATTGTCTATAGATCTGGCTGGCGTATTAAATGCCGTGACTGTGGGCCGAATCAAATGTTATATGTAATTATATTAAGTGTTGCCGTGAGAGCTTATAATATAAATACACTGAAATATATATACGACGGGTTTATTAAAACTGCAAGCGTCTACAGGCGCCGTTATACGGGTAAAACCAAAAATTAGGGTAACTTTACATGAAATTAGTGTCCCCAGGACTTAAAAGGTCCGCATTTTTATTGAAATATAATAATAATAAAAATAAATGGTGCAACTTCTCGCTTAAGCATTATTACTTAATACTGTTTGGATTATTTGTAAAAAAAAAAATATATATATATGGTTTTATAAGAGCTCTATGTCATGGAAACGTGGAAAATGGCATGTCCCCAGAGAAAATTCCACTATTTGAAACTTCACTGTAGGATACAAAATCACAATATAATTCTAACAATTACATTTCATGGCTAGACATTGTTCACTTAAACTAATCAATGATCAAAATTCGACTTAAAATTGATATCGATATATATAATTTTGATGAATATACATGTCCCCACATTTGCACTCTACTCCGTTACCATTATTGTAGCATGCCCCATCAAGTGAATAATCATGAACTAAAATTATATCAAGTGTAGTTTGACACATTGAAGGGCCTCATACGAGTTTTTCGCCTTGAAAGAGTTAAGATTGTTGAATGACAAGTTATTCGGAACAGGTATTACCAAAAAGTTAGAAAATATGCTTTTGTTTTTACTACTCCGTTCCTAGCCTTGTGGATATAAAAATGAATTTGATTTTATGCTTGCATGCCTAAAACAGTTGCTATGGGGACTATTTCCTTCCGTATGATATATCTTCGAATTATTGCCCATATATTTTCATTAATCCCAAGAATACTTTTAATTTTACTACTTTGTTCCACTCAACTCCGTTACCAAGAAAAGGGAACGGAGTAGTGAATTGTCAAATTTTATGGGTTTTACAGTCATAATGATTGATAATATAGTCTTTTAAAACATGGCTCGTTGTCCCCATATAAATAGAGCACCCATTTATGATCGATGTTATGATAAGAAAATATACAGTTTATATTTATGTAGAACCAAACATTTGGTAACGGAGTTGAGTATTTTTTGGCTTGCTAACGGAGTTGAAATAAGGATTTTTGTTTATCCCGTCAAATTTTCTTAAATTTTTAGCAGTTTTGAGGTACCATTGTTTAGTATTATGCTTCAATAAGGATATCACGTTTAAAAGTGTGATGTGAAGCTAAACAAAGTAACATCATTTTTGAAATAGTTTGTATTTGGTAACGGAGTAGTAAGTGGATGTTGCAACTTTTTTAAAATTACGTTTTTAAAGCGAAAAAAAAAATTCTAGCGCAGCCAGTGACTTTTTTATGCTCTATCATAAGTAGTTTTCCTCCTCTTTGATGGTCACCTCACTGCCATTTTTGATGCTACAAAATTACCCCAATTTTTGGTTTTACCCATACATCTAAATTATAAAATCACTTTAACAAAGAGCTAGCTCTATGTGTGACAGGTGTTGAGTTGTTCACGTGCGAACCTAGACCTCTCAGCTTGCGACATTGAACCAATGTTGGCCGATGTTGTTCCGTTGTCTTCCGCACTGGCCCAACATTAAAAAGACATTGGTTCACTATCCCGTTTTTGCTGTAGGCCTTCTAAAAAGAACACATTTATATGAGCGCATATATATGTGTTCAATTATTACAACGAAATATTTTAAATTAGTAGGCCTAAATATTCGGAATAATATAGGCCCTATATAGCTTTCGTAAATAGGATAGTTTACGAAACACTTACTGACAGTACTCCGGGGGCAGTACAGTGCCCATAAATGCCGGTGGTAATTATGCAAGATAAAGAAATGTATTTTAATTCAGAAGACCGTAATAGAATAACAATTACAAAGTTATAAAATTGTAAAGAATGTGTGATAGCAAAACCAGGATACCGGGGACATAAGCAACACTCAGCAGATGGTGAGTGACACGATAAGCTCCCTGATGAATTGCTCTGTGTGTTATGATCATAACACTTTCACAACGGTGTGGTGTGATACGCCTTCCTGAAGCACATCCTTGTCAATGAGAGTAGTACCGAGGTCTTCGCTGATGCAACACTCAATTGTAGGTGACTGGTTGATATGCAGGGGTGGGCAGGCGAAATGAGTCCTGTCGCCACAAATGGCTTCTTTTAGGTGCTCTGATTTATACAGAGTAAGTCTAGTGTATACTTTGTATATAGGCTATATGCTTATTAACCATTAAAGCTTTAAACATTTGCAAATTTTAAACACTCGTTTTGTTCCTATAACATCGATTTAATCGGCCACTAAAAGGTATTGAAAACGACTACAGTCGTGTTTAGCGGTTTAAGGGTTAACTAGATATGTGCTGGCACATTCACACGAATGATTTTTTCAATTCAATCGTTTTATTTATACATACCCCTTTTTATTAGGTATGGATGAGCATTTTCGAACGATTAATTTTTATAGCGCTGTTCGAAATATATAATTAAGACACGACATAATAAAAAAAGACCAACACAAGTTCTCGTTATGCACTACCAGCAGGCCTACATTTTCATCTCATAATAAATTTTGAGACTTTCATATTTATACAACTTTTTTTTTTTTAATAATAATTAGCCTAATGGCCCTTATGTAGGCTACTTGACAAAAGCTACATGGCATCGCCTTACTGAGTGTTTTCCCGCCTCAGGTGAGTTGTCATCCTATTGGCCCAGCGTTGCTTTACTGTTGGTACACCGTCAACAACGTTGGCCCAACATACTTATATATAAAATAGGATTATAGTAACATATAAACAGAATTCGGTTGAAAATAAAGTCTTTTTCGGTCTTTTTCAGGTCTTTTTCGGGGTTTCTAGTCTTTTTCGGTCTTTTTCGGGGTATGGACACACCCGTCATTATAGTCATATTTTAAATAATATTTTAATGATTTGTTCCAAGTCACCCCATCGTCCCAAGTCACCCTATTCTACGGTATATTGAGATTACAACTCAATATATTGAGCTTACACCTCAATATATTGAGTTCATATCTCGATATACCCGGTATTGAGTTCGCAACTTGATATATATTGAGTTACCGGTAACAACTCGATATATTGCATGAGTTGTCGACTCAATAAATGGAGAAAGTAAATTTAAAATATCGAGTTGTGACAGTCAACTCGATATTTTGAGTTGACAATTCGATATTATATTGAGCTTAATTAGAACTTAATATATAGGCCTAATGAGATAAGAACTCGATATATTGAGTTCATAACTCAATATATATCGAGTTGTAAACTCAATAATTATATCGACTTTTAAAGTCATTATATCGAATTTTGAACTCAATAGGCCCCTATATCTAGCCTAATTATGAACTCAATATAGCCTATATCGACTTTTAAACTTAATACTTAATAAAAAGAAAAACAATTCTCCTGACAATTTTCTCAGGGCCTGTGAGCATACACAAAAGATAACATTTGAGCTGTATAACTATATTACCAAATTTTGATAATAGCCAAAATGAGCAAAACTGCAATTTCAGCTGAATATATAAGTTTTTATTATCATAATCACACAGAAAACTAATTAGCACACGACCAGGGTAGGGTTTTTCCTTTGAACCAATCATAACACAATTCCATGAAGCAGTTCAATCAAGCTCTAGAGAGTAACATAGGATTTTGGCAGTATCTTGGATTTTGTTGAAGAAGCTGAAAAACGCGAAAAAATTTACCGGGCAAATTTCTAAGGGCCAACATGCATACTGCTAATATTTTGAAATTATCTGGGCAGGGATGAAAAGCTATATTACCAAATTTTGATGATAGCCAAAATGAACAAAACTGAAATATCCGCAAAAACTCTGAAACGTGAAAAAATCAAAGTCTTTATTATCAGAATCACACCAAAAACTAATCAGCACATTTGCAGGGTAAGGTCTTTCCTTTAAACCAAACATGAAACTAATCCATAAAGGGGTTCAAGCTCTAGAGATCGACATAGGATTTTGGCGGCCATTTTGGATTTTGTTGAAGCTGAGAATCGTCAAGAAAATTTACCGGGCAAATTCCTTAGGGCCAATATGCATACTGCAAATACTTAGAAATAATCCGAGCAAAGTGTATAGCTAAATTAACAAATTTTTATGATAGCCAAAATGAACAAAACAGAAATATACACAAAAATTTTGAAACGTAAAAAAATCAAAGTTTTAAATAACAGAATCACACCAAAAACTAATCAGCACATGTGCAGGGTATGGTCTTTCTTTTAAACCAATCATGAAACAAATCCATAAAGCGGTTCAAGCTCTAGAGAGCGACATAGGATTTAGGCGGCCATCTTAGATTTTGTTGAAAAAGCTGAAAAATGCTGAAAAAAATTTACAGGGAAAATTTCCTAGGGCCAATATGCATACTGAAAATATTTAGAAATACTCCGAGTGAGGGTGTATGGATATATTACCAAATTTTGATGATGGCCAAAATGAGCAAAACTGAAATATCAGCAAAAAAACTAAATCGTAAAAAAATCAAAGTTTTTATTATCAGAATCACACCAAAAGCACACGGCCACGGTAAGGTCTTTCCTTCAAACCAAACATGAAACAAATCCATGAACTTCATGAAGCCGTGCAAGCTCTAGAGAGCGACATATGATTTTAGTGGCCATCTTGGATTGAAGAAACTGAAAAACGCAAAAAAAACGCAATTACCAGGCAAATTCTCCAGGGCCAATATGCATACTGAAAATATTTGGAAATATTCCGAGCAGGGGTTTTCGAGGGAGAGCGGACTCGACAAAAACAATAAAGTCTCCACCACCACATAATGGATGGAGACTTAACACTACAAGACGTTGAACCAAACTGGTTAATGTTGGCTCATCGTCTACGACGCTGGACCAACATTACAACAGTAGTGGTTAAATATTTTCCTGGGTGATTAGCATTCATGGGTAATGTTGTACGAGGCCTTCCCGGCTTGATCCGTCTAGATGCAGACAGGTTGGGAGATTATTATAATGCTATAGGCCCCGCCCCATCTTATAATAAAATTATCTAATCAGACTTGAATGCTAGACACACCACAATACAGACCTAATTGTATCAGGTACTTTATCGACAATGCTGATAAGATTGAAATTTTAAATATGATTTTATCGAGTGGAGGAAAATGTCCAAAGCAGGTTGACAACATGTCAAATATAACGTTTGAGGTCGCTAGGTCGCAAGTCAAGTCAAGTCAAGTCAAGTCAGGTCAAATAGTTTATTCATGCATAAGGTCCATTGGCCTACATTGCAAATATAATAACACACACATTCAATTCTTTCTCAATTTAAACAATTTGTATATAAAAATATTAAGTTGCAAAATAATATTATCATCTTGTGTAGACATCAGTTTATTAAAATTGTGGATAGATGGTGGATTTAAAAAACTATGTGGAATATAAAAACATCTGATTTCTTTGTATTTTTCACAAATCATTACTGTGTGAAATTCATCTTCCAGTACCTTGTCCTCACAGAAAGTACATAAACGTTCTTCTTTTGGTATGTTATCATGTCTGCCTTTTTCTATAGCGAATAAATTATGGCTGGCGCATCTTAATTAAGCGAGCGCTATGATATGCTTCCGTACTTTTAAGATATGAAGATAACGTTCAGGTTCTAATGTATGTTTAGAATGTGCATAATAGTTAAGTTTATGACTAGCAGTTATATCGTGGTGCCAGTCCTGAGCAAAACAGTCTAAGAGTCTCTGTTTGAAAATTTAAAAAAAAACATTGTTTCATCACCAACACCTTGCGATAACCAAACATGTCCGAAGCCGTATTTGAACAAAAACATTTTAACATGTGTTGCCCATGTGATCTTCCCACTGTCATCATATGACCTCAACATATTGTAGCATACATGCGGGTAACGATTCACAGGCATTTGTATAAGTTTTAACCAATATTTAACACATTTACTCATATAATGTACAGCAAAAGGTCGTCGACCACACTCACCCAGAACAGCACAATTTATTGTGTTGCCCCTCACACCCAAAATTTTCTTACAATATTCTAACTGTACCTGTTCAATAACATGGCTATACTCATATCCCCAGATTTCAGATCCATAAAGCAAAATAGGAGTAATCATTTTATCAAACAGATTCATAGCTGTTGAAAAAGGTAAAAATCCACATATATATTGAACTTGTTTTAAAAGGAATATAGCTTTCCGAGCTTATGTTGCAAGACTTCGTTTAGCTTGCGACCATTTTGATTTACTGGTGAAAAATATTCCAAGGTATTTATAACTCGAGACCACTTCTATCATTTCTCCATCGTAGTATCATTTTTCATTCTGTTTTAAACACCCTCCTCGTCTAAAAACAACTATTTTGGTCTTTGTTAAATTAACAATCATTGCCCATTTTTTCACAGAATTGACCCAAGACATTAATCATTTTCTGTATTCTCCCAACTGTATCAGAGCACATTGCCATATCATCGGCATACAATAAAATCATGACATTTTGCGTTCGTTCATCCAAGTAAATCCCTTGGCAACCATTAGCCTTCAACATATCAATCAATTCGCTCAGGTACAGTATAAAAAGAAAGGGGCTTAACATGCATCCTTGTCTCCCTCCAATTTTACAAGTAAAACATTTTGTTAGGCCTTCGCCTGTACACACGCAAGCTTGAAGATGCATATATATGTTTCGTAAAAGCGCAGTGTGTCACCATGTATGCCGTTATTTATTAGCTTACACCATAACAGACAATGCGCTATAGTGTCGAATGCTTTGGAAAAGTCGACGAAAATTACGTAACACCGACCTTTTTTTTTACACAAATATTTCTTAACTATACTTTGTAAATTGAAAATTTTTGTAAAGACTTTACTAAATGTACACAGTAATGATATACCTCTGTAATTACTTGGCTGGTGCGGGTTACCACTTTTTTAAAATCGTACAAATAATAGCCTTGCACCACATATTTGGGTATTCTCCTGTGAGCAGTATTTTATTAAAAAGAAGTGTAAGTAATGGGGTAATGATGTTATTTGTACATATTAGAATATTAGGTTTAGAATACCATCAATACCACCTGCTTTCCCAGGTAAATTAGAAATGCATAATCTCACTTCATCTTCAGTAAAGACAGAATGTAAAATGTTAGGTTTGTTTTCAGAACATTCATTACAAAATACATCGTGTTCAGCAATAAAATTTGACACAAATTGCATCTCAGTTTCTTTAACATCTGCTTTTCTCTTCAGTAGCTCCCTAAAGTAATCATACCATTGTTCACCTGATATATCTGGGGATTTTTTGGGTTTCCGTGTTTATTTTTTTATCAATGACCAAAACTCTTTTGGTTTTTCAATCGAGGTTTCTAACTTATTTCTCATTTCCAAACCATATGAACATTTTTTCTCTTTACAGTTTTAAAAATTATTTCTAGTTTCTTTATACTTTTCTAGGGATTTTTTGTTATTTGTGTGTCTATATTGTGTTAATTTTTCAAACTTTAACAATTTCAATTGATCACATTGACTATCCAACCATTGGGGTTGAGTTTTTAAATCTAGATTTCTCGTACCCGGTTTTCTTTAATAGAAAACTTCCTGCTATGTGCAACATATTTGTTATTTTATTTAAAATCTGTTCACAGCTCTGCTCATGGTTTGCGTTAACAAGATCAGTGTATAGTGCCATAGGGTTATAACCATCCTCATTTTCACCCTGTAATAAATTTTCTCGATAGTTTTCAGAAGCTTCGCAGCTCCATTTGACAGTCGGTGATTGCTCATATTCATATTTTATTTCGTCACTTTTTTCTTTAATTATCTGTTTAAATTTAAATTGACATATTAGTGGGAAGTGATAAGAATCATCTATGTGTGAGACCTTAAAATAAATAATACTCTCAAATAAATCTGTTGTTGCTAGCATATAGTATACTGTACTTGTACCATTAGCTGTACAACATGTTTTTTCTCCACTTTTGTCCCCAGGAAATCTTCAATTTAGAAAGTGTGTTCCTGTTTCATGACACATATTTATCAGATCTTTACCGAATTTGTTTATAAAATCCAGGCAAAGAGAAATTATCTGGTTCATAAATATTATTTCCTGTAAAGAACAGTGTTTTGTCATCTTTAATGAAATCAATCAAATTTCCAATTCTGGCATTAAAATCCCCTGTCAACCACAGGGAGCTTCCTTCTTTTAAACTCAGTGCTTTTGTTATTTGTTCTCTTAACATCAAAATACCGTTAGATTCATCATACATATTATAAAAGGTAGACTTTTCAGGAGGGATATATGTAAAGCCCATTATAATGTGTTTCGCAAGTCTCCCATGTTAGTCAAGGAGAAGGCTCGTTGGACCCCTTAAAAAAACTAGTTGTTGAGATTATTGCATTTTTTAGTACATTAGGATCCCTAGAAACAGATTCCGGATGATGACATCAAATTCGCCTGGAGTATTTTTTTTAATTCGCATAAATCCAAGATGGCCGCCATTAATATAGGTTGGAACACAACTTTGTAACCACGCCACATAGAACATCATGTAATACCACTTCTTCCCATAATTTGGACCCAGAGAATAGATTTAGATGATATAATTAGTGATTTGCTGAGTTTTTCAAGGTCAAAGGTCATTTTAAAAGGCACGCGGTGCTAAAATAGGATAGATTAGCCATTCTGTGGACCAAACAAGTCATCATTTGTTATTTTCTATATCTAGCTTGGTTATTGGACCGTATGAATGTGTTATATAACTATTAGAAGTAAAAAGGAGTTTAAGGCGGAACTTCGCAGGTCAAGGTCAAGTTATACAGGGTTTTGCACTCATATTAACCCTTTTAGCGCCGCACCACTCCTACCCCAACCGCCGAATTCCTGGGAGGGTGGGGGGAGAAAAAATGCTGGGTATTTTGTACTGTCCGATGTTTCTAAGCACACCAGCAGGATTCCAGACTAAGAGCAAATAATGACATGTGATGATGCCATTGATGGTGTAGTTTAACGGGATACAACTCCAATGTCACATCAACGTCAGATTAAATTCATTTCAAAGTCAAATTGGTATAAAAACATATTTGTTTTACTTTTACCGATTTTAAACTGATGTGTTGTGCAGGAAAGTATTACAAATGACTTCTGTTCACACACACATTCTTTCTCGGGTACCCTTAAGACACGCATCTCAATGGTTTTTGGGAAATTTTCAGCCTGATGGGGGAAAATACCCCTTTTTATTCCTCTTATTACACCCCTTTCCCAACGCTGGAATGAATGAAAAAATACTAAAATGTAGCAGTGTGGAACTTCAGCCTGGGCTACCATGTCCATGATGACAACAGATGGATACAGAATCAGATAAGAAAGCTGACATAGGCTGGAGTTGTGCTTTACTGGGGTACCACTCCAAGGTAACATTACGGTCATCTCAAGGTCACTGCAAGGTCAAACTGGCAAAAAACATGATTTTTAGGATTTTTTATCGATTCCAAACCCATTTGGGGTGCAGATGAGAACTACAAATCACTGTTCTTGACACATAAGTGGTCGGGTACCATTTCACCACGCATCACAAGGGGTTTGTATGCAATTTCAGCCTTGGGGGGTGATTACCCCCTTGGTATTTCCCCTATCACACTCCTTTCCCAAAGCTGGAGTGAATCAACAAAATTACTGAAATGTAGCAGTGTGGAACCGCAGCTTGAGCCCCCATGACAACATAAGTATGGATACCGAATTGGTAATGAAAGGTGGCATGAGCTGGTGTTGGGCTTTACTCGGGGTATCACCCCAAGGTCACCTCAAGTTCATATCAAGGTCACTGGAAAGTCAAACTGATAAAACATGATTTTGGCGTTTTTATCTATTCCCAACCCATTTGGAGTGAAGGTGAATTTTACAAATGACTGATGTTGACACATTATTGGTCGGCTATCACTCGACCACGCATCGCAAGGGATTTGTATGCCATTTCAGCCTTGGGGGGGGGGGGTGATTACCCTCTTGGTATTCCCCTTATCACACCACTTTACCAACGTTGCAGTGAATCGACAAAATTACTCAGATTTAGCAGTGTGAAACATCAGCTTCAGCCCTCATGACAACATATGGATACAGAATTGGGTATGAAAGATGACATGGGTTGGTGCTGCGCTTTACTGGGGTACCACCCCAAGGTCACATCAAGATCATCTCAAGGTAACTGCAAGGTCAAACTCTGTTTTTATCTTTTCCAAACCCATTTGGGGTGCAGTGCAGGTGATTATTACAAATTTATGACTTCTGTTGACACATTTTTGTTCGGATACCATTTCCCCACGCATCGCAAATCGCAATTATGCAATTTCACCCTTTGGGGGGGGGGGGGGGTGATTACCGCACGTAGTAGCAGTAGCAACATGTAGCAGTGTGGTGGAAATTGACTTTGAATCACAAAAATAATACTATGATTGAATTTTCAAAATTCCACGAAAAAAGAGGTATTACACACGGAACTGGCTCCCTACCCTGCTCCCATGTTTAATGCCACAGGGAATGATGCGAATGGCTACAAAGTCGACACCCAATAATGACTTGCACGTAGATCGTGCCGTAATCGACATCATGTAGAGTGTGAAGGTACATACATCTATTGTACCAGCTCTGCTTGCCATTCATGCCCTTACAGGGGCCGACACTTAAAATCAAAGCACTCAAGGTAGCCAGAACTGCTAGGCTACCACTACATGCAGTGGTTTGCTTATGAATGTTTCCAAAAGTCGTATGACGAAAAAAGTTGAGGTCGTTCGACACAAGTAATATAATGACCTTCTGCCAGATAATTGAGGTCGCAAGTCGCGTTAGACAAAAAGTCGTTGATCACAGGTCGTTAACTATAGAAAAATGTTCAGTGCAAGAAATAAAAGTCGTTAGACACAATAGGTCGTTAATGGCAGGGTCGTTGATGACAGGATCTACTGTATTAGAGATACACAAACACATTAAGCTATTCTATTCGAGCAAGCGACGACATTCATATTGGCTTGCAATGGCAAAGGTTTCAGCAGATGTGCGAGCAGGGATTTAGCCCGGATCAAAATGCTGAGAAAGGAGACTCATATTGATGCTTCTTTGAAGTTGTGGAGCCTGCTACCTATCACCGAGGCATTTACTGAAAATGTCAAACGTGCTCACCTGCAGGCTGCACACTGGAAGGCATCAATTGAAGGCACAATGCCCCCATATCAATGCCCTGATGCATGGTTGGGAGCACGACGGATCCTACTTGAAGCCCACGACTGTGCCAGAGGGAACCCTGTCTGCCCCAGTTGCTGTCTTGGTGATGATGCGATGTGGGTGCGCATCTGGTTGTAAATGAGGCCACTGTAAATGTAGCACCATTGGTTGTACTATTTTCTGTGCATGCAAGGGAAATGAGGTGTGCATGAACATGCTCACAAAGAAATTGCAAGAATCAGTACAAGTTGATGATGATAATGATGATGAGCTGTAGTTGGAATTCTGGCAGTTGAAATCATATAGGACAAAGTAAAGAGGTTACATCAAGTGGAATCTTCTTTTTACCACTATAACAGTATTAAGTGCATTTTTTGTTCAATGTTGCATTAAATATATTTCCTAATCACTCAACTATCTTTTTGTTTTTACTCGTGAAATGTGTGGCCTACTGTGTTATTCCCGGGACAATGTTAGTGGTAGTTTTAACTTTGTCAGCTCTTGTCATAGTGGTTGTTGAAATTAAAGATGTCCTGAATTGGTCTTGAGATAAATATGGTGTGTCCAGAAATCCATTCTCTGCTCTTGAAATACAATAGATACGATACACTACTTGAACGCTTTCTAATTTTATCTAGGCCTAATAGGACCTTGAAATTACGATTTTGACCTTTGAGATCGTCAAAATCAACGTCGTATTTACAGAGATTTAACTTAACCTTGACCTTCGCCTTAAACCCCTTGTCACTTCTAATAGTTATAACACATTCATATGCTCCAATAACCAAGCTATATATAGATAATAACAAATGATGGCTTTGGTTTATCTATCCTATTTTAGTATCGTGTGACCTTGAAAATGACCTTTGACCTTGAAAAACTCATAAAATCACTAATTATATCATCTAAATCTATTCCCTGGGTCCAAATTATGGGAAGAAGTGGTATTAAATAATGTTCTATGTGGCGTGGATACAAAGGTGTGTTCCAACGTATTTTATTGGCGGCCATCTTGGAATTATGCTAATTAAAAAAAATACTCCAGGCGAATTCGATGTCATCATCCGGAATATGTTTCTAGGGATGCTGAAGTACTCGAAAATGCAATAATCTCAACAACTAGTTTTTTTAAGGGGTTCAGATGAATATTCCAGTTTTTCCCCCTGACTATGTTCTGCTTTCAAAAAAAGAAAAATAACAATTTCTGATTTAAACATAAGATCTATAAAAGGAGATTCTTTGATGTGTACAATAATCCCGCCTGAATTTCGTCCTCGATTTGTTCGTTTTGCTGCACATGTGTATGTATTAAAAGCATTATATCCATCAAATAAATCACTATACTGTTCATAGTTATTGAATACAAATTATAACCATTATAATGTGTTTCGCAAGTCTCCCATGTTCTGCTTTCAAAAAAAGAAAAATAACAATTTCTGATTTAAACATAAGATCTATAAAAGGAGATTCTTTGATGTGTACAATAATCCCGCCTGAATTTCGTCCTCGATTTGTTCGTTTTGCTGCACATGTGTATGTATTAAAAGCATTATATCCATCAAATAAATCACTATACTGTTCATAGTTATTGAATACAAATTATAACATAATTCCGTAGCATTGCGAGCAAATGAGATTTAGATAAATTTCTTTTTAAACCATCAGCATCCCATGATATAATTTTAATGTACTCACATTCAGTCTTTGGTTCATTTATATCTATGACCTATGCGGTCTTGTCCGTCGTTGCAGGTATGTTGTCATCAAATGAGTCTTTCACTTTTTTCACTGCGTCTGATGCTTCATCGTACATGTAGATGTTCTTTTTATTGTCATGATTTACCACGATGAGTTTGTTGAAGGATAGATACGATTTCAGTTTCAAGTTCCTCGCTGTACTCAGCATGTCTGACATCTTACTGCGAGCCATGCGTACACCCTCGTTGAAATCTTATCTGACAAACAGACCTTTTGGTTTAATTTGTCTGGCTTTATCCATTATGGTCTCCTTGTCTTTAAAGAAAGACAATCGTATGATAATGTCTCACGGTCCTTCACGTCTTTGATTGGTCTGCTTAGGTTTAGGCAGTCGATGTGCTCTTTCTATAGCTACTTCTTCTTGGATGTTTAACTCATCTTTAAAACACTTCAGTACTGCATCTTCACATTGCTGCCATGATTCCTGGTTCTGGTTTTCTGGAATACCCTGTAGGTTATTTCTCCGACTGTTACTGTCCAGATTATCCAGCTTCTGTTTTAATTGTCTATTTTCAGAGCATCTACTGTCACGTCACATCACATTACATCAGTGATGATTGGGCCAGTGTATCGTGCTATCTGGGTAGTGGCTTTTCTGCCGACGAGAGGAGCAATGCGTCCCCCGCATAGCAGTCGAAGAAAACAAGGGACAATCACACAATGCTGTTTTAAAGGTCGGGCCAGCGTTGAAGACGTTGGGCCAGCATTGAGTAAATGACAGGTGTTTGCATACATAGGGTGCTGCCGTAAGTATACAGCAGACCCAGTGTTGGAGTAATGTTGGGTCAGCGTCGTAGATAATTTGTCGGCATTGAACCAATAATGAGCTGCGACACTAGTCCAACATTGAGCCGAAATTGGGTGGGTGGGCCTACATCGTGTGTACCGTAAAGACACGCGCAGCACGACTCACTGGCAAGTATTTAATGAATGTTGTCCAGTACAGCGATGTCAACAGACGACCGCTGTCCCAGGGCTACCAGCTTTAGAGACAGGATCAACAACAAGAGAGTAGGACAAGTAAACAGAGGAATAGACGAAGTTAGACGACGGGGGCCAGAGAAAGAAAGACACATCTCGCGTCCAGCTCCTCAGAGACCCCAGAAAGAAGTAAGTATTGATTCAAATTTTTCAAAGAAAAACCTAACCCGTCTATCTATTAGTTTGTCCACACAGATGCTGAGAATCCTGATGAGTCAAGAGAGTGGAAAGCTGAGATTAGAACACATCCCAAGCATCATCAACGACGCAGTCAACTGGGCGTTTGCAGCTGAAGTAGACATCGAGACTGTGTGGACCAACCTAAATACACTTAAGTGGTAAGACAACCTTTCACTTTTTCACCTAACTAACCTAGAGACCCGTTAGGGACCGCTCTAAAAGTACAGTACAGTACTTAGCGACTCACACAGCATGGACAACAACAATATTTTCAAAACAGACAACATTAAATTATTCCACATTAATATAAACGGCCTACATGGTAGAAAAGCTGAATTAATTAACTATTTAAACGACTGTAAACCTCATTTTGTAACGTTAAATGAGACTAAACTACGAGAACAAACTATAATTAGGATACCAAACTACCACCTAGTGAGAAAAGATAGAACTATACCAAAAAATAATGATAAAAATAAAGAAAACCGAAATCTCGGAGGAGGAGTAGGAATACTAATTAGAAAAGACATAAAATATAATGAAATAGACACGTCAGATTTCGAAGAAGAATTTCTAGCAATTAATTTCAAATCTCAGGGCAAAACTATAGCCCTGGCCACAATATACAACCCGCCAGGCAACACGCCTAATAAAAATAACTTTAAACACATATTAAAATCACACCCACTCGCCATATTTATGGGAGACTATAATTGTAAACATGTATTTTTTGGATGTAAAAAAGCAAATAAAGAAGGTGACATTCTATTCGATATATTAGAAGAATTAGAACTGTTAATAACAAATGACGACACCCCAACCCATAGACCAGGCACCAACATAGGGGATTTATTAGATCTAGCAATAGTCAGCCGCCAGATGGCGCCTAGAATAGAATCATGTGAAATAGGACAAGATATAGGCAGTGACCACCTCCCAGTTCACTTAACCCTAACATCCCCAGAAATCCAAAAGCAAAATCAAAAAGAAATACTACAATATGAAAAAACAGACTGGAAAAGATTAAATAAACACATAGAACATAATTTAGAAAAAAGCAACGCGGAAACCCCTCTTGAAATAGATAGAGACAGTGACGTCCTAATAAACGCAATCAACGAAGGGTTAAATAAATCATGCCCTAAAGCAAAAATAAAAGACAGGGCCTTCTATATATCTGAAGAAACTATTAAATTAATTAAATTAAAAAGACAGATCAGACGTCAAGCCCAAAAAACACAAGACCCCGAGCTTAAAAATCTATACAACCAGCTAGACACGCTAGTCAGAAAAGCAATACAAGATGATAAAAGAAAAGAATGGGAAAAAACCACCAAGCTCCTAGACGAAACCAAAGATTGTAGATTATATTGGAGAACTATCAATAATATAAACGGAAATAAATCAAAGGGTGTCTCAAAACCTATTATTCAGGAAGATGGCTCCTTAACTAAAAACGACCTTGAAAAGGCCAACACATTTGCAAAAAGCTTAGGAAAAATACATAACACACACGAAGGAGATATTTTTGATAAAGACTTCAAAATTGAAGTTGAAAATAAAATCGACCAAAACTCCAACCTATTTTCGCCCCTTAGTGATAATAAAAATGAGCCAGGGGACGACAATCCAATCATGAGAGAAATCACAGTATCTGAAATAAAACTTCAATTAAATAAAACTAAAGGTAAATCAGCGCCAGGCGCCGATGGAATAAAATATCCAATTCTGAAAAAATGTCCAAATATAGTTTTTGAAAATCTAGCACATATCTATAACCAATGCTTAAATATCGGTTACTTCCCGAAAAAATGGAAAGAAGCCACAGGTACAATGATACCCAAACCTAAAAAAGACCCAAAAATAGTCACAAACTACAGGCCCATAAGCCTACTTAGTTGTGTAGGAAAACTTTTTGAAAAAATATTAGCCAACAGAATACGAAGTAAACTAGAGGAAGAAAATTTCTTTAACTTATGGCAGATAGGATACAGAAATAAAAGATGCGCAATGGAACATGTTCTAAGACTAGTAGACGATGCCCAAATAGCCCAGACAAAAAACCAAGTAGGAGCTGCTGTCTTCATAGACGTAGAAAAAGCATTTGATTCAGTATGGCACGACGGCCTAAAATACAAGTTAATGAACAGTAACCTGCCTCGAAAAATAGTCAGACTAATGGCATCATTTATCACAAACAGGAAAATAGCAGTAAACATAAACGGAACAATATCTGACCGAATCCCTCTAAATGCGGGTACACCTCAGGGCTCGGTCCTCAGCCCTCTTCTCTTTTTAATATATGTGAATGATATACCAATAGATCCACTAAACAACAATGTCAGTGTATCCCAATTCGCTGATGACTTAGGATACTGGACCTTTGCCAAAAACGGCAGAATAATTCAATATAGATTGGCAAAAACACTATCAGATTTAGAAATTTGGTGTTCCAAATGGAGGATAAAACTGAACGCGAAAAAAACACAATTACTACTAATCAGACAAACAAAACAAAGAAATCTAAACATAAATCTAGAATTATTTGGTGAAAAATTAATAAATACAGACAATACAAAACTCCTCGGAGTCACACTAGAAGAAAATTTAAGCTTTAAAGCCCACATAGATGATATAGCAAAAAGAGGACGAATGCGCCTAAATCTATTAAAAATTTTAAGTGGGACTACATGGGGCTGTAAACCACAGACTCTCATGAGACTGTATAAGGCATATATAAGGCCAGTATTAGAGTACGGCGCTATAGTTATGCTTTCAGCTAAAGACCAAGCAATTAAAAAACTCCAGATTATTCAAAATAAAGCTATTAAAATAACATTCAGATTACATCCACGATCCAAGACTAATGAAATTCATAAATTGGCTGAGATTCCACTGATAAAAACCAGGCTTGAAGAATTATCCACCAATTTCATCTGTTCACTAAATGAAAATTCAGAATTATTTAAACAACAAAATATAATTCGTGCAGCACGAATAAAAAGAGGTCACAAAACGCTACTAGATAAACTCCAGAATATTTATAAAGAACATCATAATTGAATTAATATTACTGACACTGCATGCTAGTCTGTGTTTTAGACGGAGGGGTGGACTGGCGACTACTGCCTGAGCTGTCAGTTAAGGTCAGGTCTGTTTTGACGGCAGCGGCAAGGCGAGACGTGCCACACGACAACAGACAAATTAGTCACTAAATCGGTGTCGGGCCAATGTCGGCCCAACGCTTACGGCGTTGGGCCGGCATCGGATCGATACCCCTCAGCTGGCCTGTGGTGTATCCACACACACCAGGCGGGCATGTCTACGGCAACTCAGCAGTCCCAGCAGCAGAATGCAAGACATTGGGGTGATTGCGGGCCAATGTCGATCCAACGCTTCCAGCGTTGGGCCGGCATTAGACCGCCGCCTCTACGCGGACACAGTGGCAACATACCAACCATCATACTCTGCCATCAGCTTGCACACCTGCACAATCACACTATACAGCATGTAAACAATACACGCCAAGACGGCAACACAACAGGCACCTTGAATTAACACTCTGACACCCAAATCAAAATAAACACAAATATCAACATGACATACACTACACCGGTGCTGAACTTATGATAACCCTCAGGTTGTCAGAGCGCTGGTTAGGGTATTTTAATACCCTGGTGGCTTTGAAAAGAATTCTAAAACAGCGCAAGTAACTTGATTCCACAATCAAGCTAATCCGCTGCTATTTCTAATCTTTATTATTCCAACTCTACCGTACAGTTTTCGGAACTCTGGCAATCAAATCAATTCAAATATCTTCATGGCTCTCTTGGCTTCTACCTGGCGGGCTAGTGTATGTGACTGGCAACGGATTGGTAGGTGCATCAACACTAGGGTTCAATTCAGATCAAATCAGATCGTATTAGATCAACCATTGAGCAATGAAGCATGGAATGAGTACCGTCCTCTAGCAATTACTGCAACAGTCGACATTTCTAATGTCGCGCTGTATAAGCCAGTAGCAGGGTAGATTTAACCAACCATGCACACAGCCCAATGCAAAAAAAAATTTGAAATTAATTATTTTTTCAACAGACGGGCCACTAGCCCTTTAATTTCAAGCGATTCTTAGACATTCATAATCATATGAAAGTCTAATTAAGCTGCAAAATTCATTTCAACTGCTTTTCATATTCAGAGAATAAAATTATAGTTCGAGATGGAGATCAGAGATACGAGGATAGCAAATGGCCTATTTCAACACCTCTTTCTTTAAACGACCCTTGGAATCCCAAGGTCATCAAATTCAATTTCAGCTTTCCAGGTTCCAGTCCTCCTTTCCACCCAGACATTTTGTATACAGAAGGAATTGGTAGGCTAAAAAGGACTCACTAACAAGAGATCCTAATGCCATTATCTCACTCTCAGCACCCTTCGGGTGCTAGGGTTCTACACACAGCGATGCTGGTGAAAGGAATAAACGTTGGAGATAGACTATATATTTTAAGCTGTCTCCTTTATTTCCTTAATTATATCCTGGACATCTAGGATTCTGGCCCATGAAGAAACCTCTGTTTAAATAGAAACTCTGCTCCTTCTTTATGTCTATTTTTTGTCAACTGGAACGCATAGTAAAGGTCCACTGATCGTTAAAATATTCAACATTGGCCCTGGTCTCTGCACTATCTACCTACAAACATGTTCAAAAGGCATTCCAAGGGATATATTTTAGACACACACCGTGCTTTGCTTTCTAGATACGACTGTTTAAATAGAAACTCCACTACGCATATTTCAGCTACGTCACTGACTAGATTTTAATACACTCAGGCCTACTTTGATATCTTCTATCTGTTATAATTGTAAACATGCATGTCTTGCCCACCTGTGGGGGTTTTAATGAATACTGCTCTGCAAAAACCAAAAAGCAGTATCACTTGTGAAGTAAGTAGATACTGCATTTTGGCTCTGCAAGGCAGCATAGCAACATTTGAAAATTCAAATGGTAAACACAATGCGAATAGCAGAACAAACGGTCATGATTATTATATCGGCTTTATTACATATAATTCACATCATAGGTATGCCCAACAAAGATTAAATATATTGCATCACATTAAATAACATTTACAAAAATATCACATATCAGTTAATCTGCCATGAATCATAGAGTGGTCAGGGCGACACATTATCTTGAGCACTAGATTGACAATTATTAGAGGAAAAAATGGTTATATCGAATTAAACTAAATGGGTATATTGAGAAATTCTAAAACAGATTCTAATTATGAAATATGGCAAATGAATGCTACGTTAGGAATATAACAGCTGAAGCTACGAAATATAGTAGGTTTAGAATAGACCGCTATATTAGCAAAGCGTATGCGCATATCTTACAAAGATTTGATTACTTTTATGCCTGGATCTTAATCAATATTATTTAATTAGCCTTCTAACTAGATCTACCCATGTATTTTTTTTTCAATAATTCACTGACTGCTCATTCCTCCCTGCATTTGAAACTTCAAAATAAATGAGATATTCTGTATTTACAAAGTTTTTTTGTAAAATAAAATCAGATTTTTTTTCTTATATAATGTAGCTTTTAATTATATTCACTAAAATATGCCACATGCGCTTACAGCCTTACAGCCATATACCAAAAACTTTTTTTATGATTCACACAAATTCAAGAATAGTCAATATACTTGATTTTAGAAGCAAAATATCCACGGAGACAGCGTGACAAACCCAACTAACTAAATGCCTGTTGTCACCTGTCTTAACCTACACAACGCTGGAATATTTTTGTATAAATCAGGAGAAGAAAGGTTTTATATTAATTTGAAATCATTAAATGTCTTAGTTAGCACTTACTGCTTCATTTGAATACCTATGTTATGGGTCTACAGCCATTAAATTTTTTTAATTCTTTCGGTGTGGGGATCGTCTTTAGACGCCACAATCCGATGTCAATAGACAACAGATTCTGATGTCTAAAGACGATCCCCACACTGAAAGAGGTAATACCTGAGCATTTCTTCATGACTTTATTTTGATTGATTTAAGCATTTTTGAATCAACAAATTCCATTCAAAATATGCTATGTGATGAATAAATACAACACAAGTGGTGCAGGGAGTTAATTAACCCTTGGACTGGCGGGACCATATATGTACGTTTCCAAGTATGATTCAAATTGAATAAAGTGCCACTGAAAATGACAAAATTGTTTGTGATACATGCTCATTCCATCAAATAATTCAATTTGGGAGGTGCCTATTTTTTATAAATAGTTATATTTTTCTTTATTTGAAGCTAGAAATTGCGTTAGCAATTCCAGCTTCAAATAAATGAAAAATAGAACGAAACAAATTATGCAGCACAAGGGTTAACAATAGTATGACTGTATAAAGACAAAGAGATAAGGAACAAAATAATAAGCCTTATTGCCCGTATCGGCAATAAACACAAGACGCTGAACCGATGCTGATTTAATATTGGGCCACTGTTTACAATTCTGGTTCAAATTTAACCAACAGTGGTTTAATGTCTTGTTTGCTGGGCTTAATTATCCATGACACTGGCCACTGTATACAGGCCAGGGGGGCCGTTTTCTGGATTTAATCATTGTCCTGCTCACTTCATTTAGCATTTTTCATTCATTTGAGGCTGGAATAACATGGGTGGCCTGCATGGAAGTGACTTCACAAAAAGCCTTTTGCATGTCTCCCTTGCATTACTCATAATACAGAAATTTGTGTAATATGTGCTTTAGGCATAAATAAATGAATCTGAATTATCATCAATTTCAATGGAATTTTATTTGGTAGTAAATTTAAATTTACTTGTTTGAAAATAAATATATAAATGGGTCTAGCAGGACAAGGGTTAAGGGTGAAGCTACTATCTATGTATTACATTTAATCCTTTACCCGCTAGGTTCTTTATTTAATTTCTCACCCCTGTAATTCACAACTTCAAGTGTTTAGATTACTCATATTCATTTGAGACCAAACATTGGTAGTTGATATGATAGAAAAATTGAAAATGAGTAGAGTCGCACTTAAAGGGTTAATGACATGGTGATCAAGAACAAAAGATGAGCCTTAATGCTCCGTAAAGCTCCCCCTTATCTACCACACCGGCCACTGTAGACTGCGCAGAGCTGGCTTCAGGCTTTAATTGTGCCCCATAATACTCATCTTCATGCATCACACCCCCCACTGTAGACTTCGTACGCTTGCCTTTTGGTCACGTCGCCTCATGGCTGAATTCTTTATTTAGTGCAGACAAGTCTTTGTTATCACATGATTGTTGAAGTTCAGGTTTTCCCATTAAAGCAATTGCCATTCTCATGGTGGACCATATATTGTTGGACATGGCAGCGCGTTCACCTCCTGGACCTCGACTACCTTCCTGTAAATTCAACGCTGACAAGAAATGCTCCACGGCTTCCCTGTAACATAAAAATAAAATAAGGCGAGACATAGATGAGTAATGCTACACTGTGTCTCTGTCAGAAAAAAAGGGGAAAGGTCCTAGTCCGGGCTGCAATGAGCAAATATCAAAAGAATCGATCAGAGGCACAGGATTGGGCATAATAAAAACATCACTTAATATTTTTTTTAACCCTTATGCTGCCGGGACCGTATATATGCATTTTCAGGCAAATGTCTGGACCAAATAAATTTAACTCTAAATTGCTAAAATATTTTGTGGCAGATGCTTAGTTAATCTAATAATACAATTTTGACGACTTATTTAATATAATTATTTTTTCATTATTTGAAGCTGGGAATTGCGTTAGCAATCCCGCCTTGAATGAATAAAAAAAAGTCTGAAACAATTCAGCAGGATAAGGGTTAAAAAGCAACAACTAAGCAACAAATTGCCAAAAATCCTATTTTATCTGAAAAATATGCTTATATTTGACAAAAGTCAGAAAAATCTGATTTGTTAGAAACAATGACGATTCAATTGGATTAGGAATTAATTACAGTAGAAAATAAAATCGTAATGAGAAATTAAAACCATTTGCTAATGTTAAGATTTGTCTGTGCACATCTGCACAAAATCAGTCATATGATGCATTTTACAAAAAAACGAGAAAAATAAATAATGGTAGGGCTAAAAGAGAACAAATAGGCTATCTATGATGTTCAAACAGTCGGTGATATTTCTTTTTTTGAAACAAAGTTATGGATTTTTGAAAAAACAATTGCTAAAAAAGAAGAAGTCCTTAAAATTACCATTACAATGTCCTCTTTCATATATTCATAATTTAAAATAATTTTCAATAAATTTAAATAAACCACCTAAAAGGTTGATTTTAACAAAAATATGTATTTTTACATAGAGCTTACTATATATTATTGATCAATAAAACTGTATCTTGCATAATTGTTTATTATTTATGCGCTTTGAAATAATGGATCACATATACTCTAGATGCGAGGGCACATGGTCATGCCAAAATTATGGGCAGCCAACCTCCTAGATGCGAGGGCACATGGTCATCCTCAAATCTAATGTTTAACTAGATGTAAGTGTTTATCATGTAAACACCCAAGAAGGCTCCCCCTCGCACTTTTCAAATAAGAGTTATACATTAATTATAATTTTACCAGATAATCAATATGTACATGTAATTATCAAGTAATATTATGAGGCAGAGGCTAGCAGCTTTAGGCTGACTTAGGTGCTATTTTGACTCCAAAAGATTAAAGATGGCCGCCATGACCAGGATATTTTCCCAAATTATCTGAAAAATTGATGCAGTCTAGGAAATAATATTACTAAGCAGTATGTTAAATTTTGAATATATCAGATTAGCAGCTGAAGTTATCAGCGTGACCAGGTTCTAATTTGACGAAAAAAGATTAAAGATGGGCGCCATGACCCCGATATTTTCACAACGTTCCCAAAAATTGATGCAGTCTAGCAAATAATATTACTATGCAGTATGTTGAATATTTAGTATATCGTATAAGTGGCTTTGAAGTTATTAGGGTGACAAGGTCCCAAATTTAAGAAAAAAGATGGGCGCCATGACACTGATATTCTTCCGAACTTTCTGAAAAATTGATGCAGGCTAGGAATTAATACTACTACATGTATACAGTATTTTGAATATCGAGTATATCAGATAAGCTGCTTTGAAGTGATCAGGGTGACAAGGTCCTAATTCGACGAAAAAAGATGGCCGCCATGACCCCGATATTTTCCTGTACTTTCTGAAAAATTGATGCAGTCCAGGAAATAATATTACTATGCAGTATGTTGAATATTGAGTATATAAGCGGCTTTGAAGGTATCATGGTGACAAGGTCCCAAATTTAAGAAAAAAGATTAAAGATGGGCGCCATGACACGGATATTCTTCCGAACTTTCTGAAAAATTGATGCAGGCTAGGAATTAAAACAACTATGTATTATTTTTAGCTCCCGCCGTCACCGTAGGTGAGCGAAGGGAGCTATGGATTCTACCTCCGTTTTTTTTTGGCCTCTTCTTTTGCCTATAACTTTGTGAGAAAATAAGCTAGGATAACAATTTTTGGTATGTGGGTTACTTCCAGGGGGCTAATGGACGGGTTAAAATATTTTTTATCTGAATTCAATACGCAAGGTTGCAGAGGAGAAAATGATGATGTGACGGCGTTGGGCCGTTGGGCCGTTGGGCCGTTGGGCCGTTGGGCCGTCCGTAAACAATTCGTTTCCGGAGCATATCTCTGAAAGTACTTGTCCGATTGTCTTCAAATTTTACACACAACACCCCTAGGGGGTCTAGTTGTGCCTTTTGGGGTATTTGAACTTTGACCTACTTCTGGTTCAGAACTATGACCTATTTAGACGTTTTGACGCGCACTTCGTTTCCGGAGCAGATCTCGAAAAGTACTGGGCCGATGACAGTCATATTGCACATACATGTTCTCTAAGGTCCCTAGTTGTGCCTTTTCAGGTTTTTGGACCTTGACCTTGAAGTTGACCCAGCACTTTGACCTAATTTATAACATCGGTAAATCCGACTGAAAGATTTTGCGGAATATCATGAAAACCGCTCAAGATAGCTACACCATTACTATAAAACAAATTGTGAGGTTTCAGGAGAGGATGCATCTTGAAAAATTTCAAGTCGATAAAATTAAAAATGGCCGCCTATCGGCCATTATTCACCTCAACAGGCCTGATATTGCGGAATATCATGAAAACCGCTCAAGATAGCTACACCATTAATATCAAATAAATTGTAAGGTTTCAGGAGAGGATGCATCCTGAAAAATTTGAAGTTGATAAAATTCAAAATGGCCGCCTATCAGCCATTATTCACCTCGACAGGCCTGATATTGTGGAATATCATGTAAACCGCTCAAGATATCTACACCATTACTATGAAACAAATTGTAAGGCTTCAGGAGAGGATGTATTTTGAAAAAAATCATTTTGTCAAAGTTCAAAATGGCCGCCAATCGGCCATTATTCTCTTTCAAATGGCCGTTATTTGGTAAACCGTGCTAGATGGCTAGACCATTACTATAAAACAAAATGTGTGATTTCAGGAGAGGATGCATCTTGAAAAAATTTGACTCGATAAAATTCAAAATGGCCGCTTATCGGCCATTATTCACTTTCACATGGCCGTTATTTGGTAAACCGGGCTAGATGGCTAGACCATTACTATAAAACAAAATGTGTGATTTCAGGAGAGGATGCATCTTGAAAAAATTTGACTCGATAAAATTCAAAATGGCCGCTTATCGGCCATTATTCACTTTCACATGGCCGTTATTTGGTAAACCGTGCTAGATGGCTAGACCATTACTATAAAACAAAATGTGTGATTTCAGGAGAGGATGCATCTTGAAAAAATTAGACTCGATAAAATTCAAAATGGCCGCTTATCGGCCATTATTCACTTTCACATGACCGTTACTTGGTCAACCGTGCTAGATGGCTAGACCATTACTGTAAAACGAAATGTGAGATTTCAGATGAGGATGCATCTCGAAAAAAATTGACTTGATCAAATTTAAAATGGCCGCCTTTTCGGCCATTATTCATTTTCACATGGCTGATATTTGGTAAACCGTGCTAGATGGCTAGACCATTACCTGATTACTATAAAACAAAGTGTGAGTTTTCGGGGGAGGATGCACCCTGAAAATTTTTAATTTACGAATTCAAAATGGCCGACAATCAGCATTATTTACCTCGATAGGCCTGATATCAGGTAAACCGTGCTAGATAGCTAGACCATTACTATAAAACAAAATGTGACGTTTAGAGAGAGGATGCCTTTAAAAAACTTTCGACTCAATCGAATTCAAAATGGCCGCCTATCGGCCACTATTTACTTTCACATTGCTGATATTTGGTAAACCGTGTTAGATAGCTGGACCATTACTATAAAACAAAATGTGAGATTACAAGAAAGGATGCATCTTGAAAAAAATTGACTCGATCAAATTCAAAATGGCCGCCTATCGGCCATTATTTACTTTCACATAGCCGGTTTTTAGTAACCGTACTAGATGGCTAGACCATTACTATAAAACAAAAAGTGAGATTTCGGGAGAGGATGCATCTTGAAAAATTTTGACTTGATCAAATTCAAAATGGCCTCCTATCGGCCATTATTCACTTTCACATGGGCGATATTTGGTAAACCGTGCTAGATGGCTAGACCATTACTATAGAATGAAATGTGAGATTTCAGCTGAGGATGCATCTTGGAAAATTTTGACTTGATCAAATTCAAAATGGCCCTCTATCGGCCATTATTTACTTTCACATGCCCAATATTTTGCAAACTGTGTTAGATGTTAGTCCATTACTATAAAACAAAATTTGAGGTTTCGGGGGAGGATGCACCCTAAGTTTTTAACTAATTTATATCGAATTCAAAATGACCGTAAATCAGCTATTAGTTAACTCGATTGGCCTGATATCGGGTAAACCATGCCAGATAGGTAGACCATTACTGGGATACTGATTAGGATCATTAATTTCAATGGAGGTTTGCAATCTCTGACAGACTGTCTAGTTCTTATCTTACTCTTAGACTGGGCTTCTTAGACCTAGTTGTCTTGCGTCTTGATTTTTGACCTAGACTAGGACTACATTAATAACCCTATACAAAATTGCTTAAATCAAATTCTAATTCGGAGCGGGAGCTCCTGGACTTATGTAGTCTTGTGAATATTGAGTATATCGGATGAAAAAAGAGTAAAGATGGCCGCCATGACCCAAATATTTTCCTGAACTTTCTAAAAAATTGATGCAGCCGGCGGACGAAACCGTACAAAAACAAAAAGCCTCCCCCTGGTAGGGGGAAGCCTTAATTCTGCATATAAATGTTTTGGAAGACCACTCGTCCCGTTTCCAAAAAGTGACTGCACATAGAATTTTCTATTGTACGAGGGTAAGTATTAACCCTTAAAGCGCTAAGGCATAGAATTCGACTTTTTATCCACTTTAAGTCTCGCTACCATGACTCACAACTTCCAGTGGGTAAAAATTACTTACAAATCGATGGCTAAAAGTCAAAACAACATGTTTTTTGCCTAATACCATATAAACAATTTGAATCAAAATATATTCTAATATTGCAAATTTAATTCTCATTTCCGATAAAAAATATTGTTTTTAGTTAAAAAAAGGCTAGAAAATAAGTATTGCCTTACAAAGTCAAAAAGCAGTATCTGCTTACTTTACATGTAAGCAGATACTGCCCTTTGGCTTTGCAGAGCAGAGTAGCACATTAAGGGTTAATAAAATAATGAGAACTGACTTGTATGCGCTGAGGTTGATGCAGGCTATGCCTAGGTTATATCTGGTGCGTATGTATCCAGGAGATAGTTGTAGCGCTCTATGGTACGCCTCCACTGCCTCTTCACTACGACTGCCGTTAGCTAATGTAGCGCCGAGCTTATTCCACAATAACGAGTCCTGAAACAAAAACATGAATCCTATAAGCGCAAAAGCAGAACCATAATCGTGTTCAACTTTTCAATTTTTCTAGCTCAAAAAAGCATATTTTAAATGTGAAAAATGTATCATAGCTGTAAAATTAAAAAAAAAAAACATGGCCTCTAATTTGATAGACCTGAATAATTTTCACTCACTTGAAGCTGTGGATCGCGTGAGCGAGGCACAGATTCAAGTGGGTGAAAATTTGAACTAAACATCAGTGTCAACATCACCTAAACAGATAATATTGAACAAAACTGCTATACTTTAGTAGTACCAATTGATATAACAATCACCCCTTGAAGCAGGGCTCGAAATTGGCCCTGTCCGAGACGACTAACAATCTGGGAAGGGTGAGTTCAGTATCATTGGGCTTGTCGAGTGCCCCAACTGCACAGCCATGTGCAGGCACAGGGCTTGACAATATCTGTGTCCAAGTAAGATGATGAGGAGTACTGCAGTTGGCTGACTGAAGATAGCTTTTTATTTCAGTGCTTGCATAATATTTGTAAAATTGATTTCATACAGATTGAAAAAGTGGAAGGACTAGTAGAATTTTTAGTCAGTTGTCCGACATGACAAGTGGAAATTTAGTCCAATTTTGAGCCCTGTGAAGGCCTTAAAGCATCACTTTTGGCATCCTTGAAAACTGATTTAATTTCCTCATATTTTCTTAACTATTTTAACATTACATGTATATGACCATACAAATTAAATCATGTCAATGAGGTTAATAATATATAATTGAGACAACTTCTACATAATATAGCTGTAGCTGTTTTCAAGAAATTAGATATAAATTTTTTTTATTGAAACAAACGGCTCACCTGTGGCTTTATTTGTAAGGCAGCATTAAAACAATCTACGGCTTTGTCATATTCACCAGATAAGTTGAAGAGCACTCCTAGAGCAACCTTTAAAAAAAATTGATTGCAAGTACACATGTGCAGTAGAGATGTATCTATGCCTATAGTTTCAGCCACAATAACTTGTAGTGCATGTCAATTATCAACCAATTTTCATGACATTTTACAAGTACTACCGTATTATCCCTAATAAACACGCCAGGCGTGGAGACACAGTTGGGGGCGCGTTTATTATGTGCACTGAAATCATTGGATGATACGGCACTACTTTTTTTGTATATATGAAAGCGCTTGGGGATATTTAACATCGGTGCAATATTTATGGCGGAAACACTGCTCAATCTGTCTGATTCAATGATCACTAAGCCAATGCAATGAACAGTCATTACTTTTGTTGTAAGCAAACTGACACGTTGCCGTCATTCTGACACAACTCAATGTGCAGCCTACTCAATACAGGTGCTGACTTCAGGTGTGAGATAAATAGATGTGACAGAGCAAGGCTGTCCCTGTGCACGTTATGGCTCTGTCACACACATTACAACTAACTAAAACATCGCCCCACATAGATTTAGCAACCGAAATACATTAATTATAGCGAAATACAGTACTGTCACCAATTTTCTATGTAAACCCTTTAAAAATGTGATGTCAGAATCACACCAAAATCTAATCAACATATGTCCAGGGTAAGTTGCTTCCCTAAAACAAATCGCTGAAGCAGTTCAAACTCTTGAGTGTACCATGTGATTTGTCGGCCATCTTGAATTTTGTTGAAAAAAGATAAACAGTTCTCCTGCCAATTTTCTCAGGGTCAGTGAGCATACACAAAAGATAACATTTGAGCTGTATTATAACTATATTACCAAATTTTGATAATAGCCAAAATGAGCAAAACTGAAATATCAGCTAAAATCCTAAAATATAAAAAAATATAAGTTTTATTATCATAATCACACTAAAAACTAATCAGCACACGACCAGGGTAGGGTTCTTCCTTTGAACCAAGCATAATACAAATCCAAGCTCTAGAGAGTGACATAGGATTTTGGTGGCCATCTCAGCAGCTGAAAAACGCCAAAAAAAAACCAAATCCATAAAGCGGTTCAAGCTCTAGAGAGCGACATAGGATTCTGGCGGCCATCTTGGATTTTGTTGAAAAAGCTGAAAAAAGCCAAAATAAATTTACAAGGCAAATTTCCTAGGGCCAGTATGCATACTGCAAATATTAGGAAATAATCCGATCAGGGGTTTTCGAGTAAGCACAGAAGCAAAATGCTGTGGCGGGCGGAATCAGCGAAAACAATAACTTTCTACCACCACATAGTGGGTGGAGACTTAAAAAAATGCTACAGTGTTTGTATTTGCATTAAAATATATTAAAAATCAAACGGGCAGTGTCAACTCTGGGCCGGCGTCTTCGATGTTGAGCCAGAATTGAAGTTAACAGACAAAGCACGCATGACCACAGACCCGTATATTCATGTGTATCCTCTGAGGCACTGTATGCAGGTGGCTGTAAATGTGGTCGGCGGGAGATGTCAGTTTTAGCTTACGCTAATTGAAAAATTGAAGCAAATAATTCAACTGAACAAGGTTAACAAGAGCACACTTGACAATAGCCCGCCGCCATTATTGAAGTTATTGCGCTCACAAGGTCAAATTATTGACGTAAAATGCAAAAAATCGCACTAAATCTGCCATTTAAAATTTTTTTTCAGCCGTTATAGAACTTGTCTGAGAACTGCTTATTGGTAACATGCATAACAAATTTGAGCAAGATAAATGAAAACCCTTTTTATGTTATCGCGCCCACAATGGCAAATTATTGACATAAAATGCAAAAATCGCAATAAATCAGCCAATCTAAATTTGTTTTCAGCCAAAATTAAACTCGTCCGAAAACTGCACATTAGTAACATGCATAACAAATTTGAGAAAGATACATGAAAAACTTTTCATGTTATCGCGCCCACAAGGTCAAATTATTGACGTTTAGTACTGTGCAATTGAAACGCGTCATGCATTATGCTAAATGCAAATTTATACTAAAATACAAACTCGATGCAAATTAAATGCGAATTTGCATTTCGCACTTGCTAAATCCATGTTTTATCATATTGCGAGTTCAATTTGGCAGTTTGCGAAATCCCTTTTTCGCGGCAGTGCATTATTGATTGAATTGACACGATCCAGTTAGTCCAGATTATTTCTCATATTGCCGTGACGTCACTGGTAACCTCACTTCAGCTGGAATGAGCTGTCATTGGCCGAGCTATATAGGGCATCCCACACTACGTCATCACTGTTGAAGACTGTGGGAGGGGGGTGTACGTAGTTCCCAAGTGGCACGACAGAACTGGCATTGTGTAGCATTTTGGGGGCTGAATTGATTGGCAGCTTAGAGCTATAGTATAGCAGTATGACGGCCCGCGCGGGTGCCATAAGCGCCTAATTACAAGTTCCGTATCACCTTGCTGGCGTCGTAGTGACTTTCAACAACATAATTTACCGCAAGGAAGCAGCTGTCAGCTTATATCGTGGTTCTCAGCAAACACGCCACGTTGAAACAATGATGTTTTAATGTTGGGCCAGGGTCGCAGACGCTGGTAAAGAGGTCTGTCCTTATCGGGAGCTAATCTTGATGTCTGCTACGTTAGCAATAGCGGCCGTGACACACGCACTGCGTATTTGCTATGTAGTTGGCTTATACAGTTATGATAGAAAAGTCGAAATCAAAATCGGTATTCAGATGATGTTCAGCGTGTTGTGTGGATTATCTAACTGTACTAAGACTAGAACTGATGGACACTGATACGGTTCAAGACGAACAAAGTTCTGGCTCAGCACGCTTAGGTCTTTTCTCAATTTGAGAAAAACAAATTCACATTTTAGCGATTTGCTCAAAACAATTTTGCATTTAGCGAATTGCTAAAAACAAATTAGCATTTAGTGGTTTGAGAAAATGAATTTAGCAGATGCTAAAAGGCTTTTTGCGTTTTTTAGCGTTTTGCGAAATTCTTCGAAATTTTCATTTTCTCAAGTGCGAATTCTCAATTGCGAAATTGGCAGATGCGAAGAAAAAACCGGCTATTTTGAACTTTTTTTGCCATTATTGAACTTGTCCGAGAACTGGTCATCAGTAACATGCATAACAAATTTGGGAAGGATAAATGAAAAACTTTTTAAGTCATTGCGCCGCGCCCACAAGTAAAAGTTAACGCCAAAGCTGAGCTTAAATTGCAATAGCCCACCTTTTTCAATTAAAAGGCGGGCTAAAACATATATGGACCTAGCAGTACTGGGTTAATGCTGGTCCAGCATCGTAGTCGCTGGACAACATTAACCCAGCACTGGTTCAAATTACCTGGACATCAGCATCAATTTCTTTGGTGCTCATATTGACAGCTCTGATGTACATCTCCTTGACCTCACTGTGAAAAGACCTGCAAGTCACAGTTATATAGTTAATACAATATCAAATGTAATGATAAAAAACTATTGGCATACTGGTGAAAAAAAATCCATTTTATTTAAAAATTTACTTCAAATGAGCAAAAAAAGTATCTTATCTTAGAACCAGAGATTTTATTTTACTATCACAGCAGCTGCTTAAAATTAAGGGAAAATGTCAATCACTAATTTATAACTTCAAATATTTAATTATTGGCTGTACAATGAGTAATGTGATACTTGGGAAAATATTTGTGCGGCATAATTTATAAAAACTATAAAAACAGCTGTTTATTTATTTAGATGATGAGAATTACCTAGGAAAATAAATAACAAAAAAAATTAATCTGTTAATTAAAAAAAAAATCATTCAAAATGAGGAAATTATCCTAGATGAGAAATTTATATCTGACGTAACAAAAATAACATATATTATATACACATACTGTATCCCTGTATGCACATATAAGTGAAAATAATATGTTTCATCAACTTGTGGTTTTATAGATTTCTCAGTGTGATAATATGCGTACAAGCCTAAAAGTGTACGTACATCACGATCATATTTTTATTATACATGATATATGAAGTATGTGAATTATTTAAATGTCTAAAAAAACTAATAATGAAATTCAGCTGATCCCAGATGGAGTTCGGTCATCCTTAGGCCTGTTGACGCATACGGTATATAAACAGACCCTTGTAACGTCAATTAGAAAGCCACCAGTAAAACTGGATACCAATCATGCTAAAGGGGGCACTAATTCAAAAAGTGTGCCAGGAAGAGAAGGGAGGAGTCAGCTTTGTGATGATAAGGTCATTTCTAATCTGATGCATAACACTATAACATGGTAATATATAATAAGCTATACAAATATTGTTGCAAAACTTTACAAGTTTTTATTTTCTATGCTCTAATAGATTTGTCAAGATTATTTTGAATATAAGTGCATGTCATTTTTATTAAAATATATATTTGGTATTTGAATTTAAGTGCAAGCACTTGTTTTTAAACATTTAGTGCATCTTCAAATATAAGTGCATGCACGTTTATGAGGTGAGATACAGTACATTTATGTGTGTATGTAACAATGAAATGTTCTACATGGATATTGTGAGACTGATAGTAACGAGAAAAGATCAATTATTAATCATTGTATACATTGGTCGCAATTATGCTGATCAGTGTAATAGTTAAATTGCAATCACTAGGCCTGAAAAATTACTGTTTATTTTCGGTAACCTAACCAACCCTATCTCAAATTTTATTGACCTTTATAACTCACACACCTTTAAAGTCAGATAAGTGAAATACAGCTCACCTCAGTGTCGTGAGCTTGTTTTATCTTATATTTTTTCATCAATCAGTTTGGTATTGTGGTTAACTGTGGTGAGTGATCACTCACTTCACCAGTTTAGGTTTGAATTTTTTTAAATTTACTCGCCACCCATTTTCAAATCCGAAGGCCTGAAAATCCCTACCTACCAACCATATTTTTTTCAGATGTTTACAGGAAACAAACAATAATTTTTTTGGTGGCATTATTATGGGTTGCACTCATGATGATCAATATTGTCATTTAGTGTAACCATAGTGATCTTGGTATTCATGATAATCGCTGTAATCATTCTGGTAACCATGGTAATAATCGTAGGCATTGTTATCAGATTACCAATGCTGATCCTGGTAACCATTGTGATCAGTGTAATCATTCAGTGTCACAATTTTTCGACGATTAGTGTAATGTAACCATGGTGATCAATGTATTCATGGTAATCAGTTTATTAGATTATCACTATGTCATCATGGTGATCCCTGTAACCATGTCAATCAGTGGCATTAAGGTGATCAGTGTAAACATTCATTGTAATCATAGATCTCCTAGTAACCATGGTGACCAGTGTTATCAGAACAGTGTAATTATAGTGCTCCTGGTCACTATGGTGATCAGTGTGATCATGGTGATCAATGTGATCATGGTACGCAGTATATCCATTCATTTAGTATTCAGCAGCTTAACCCTTAGAGCACTGAGCCAAGAAATTTAAATTTTCAGCCACTTGGAGTTGTGTCTCGCTACCGCGATCCACAACTTCAAGTGACTAAAAATTAGTTTAATTTGCAAAATCTTGGTTAAAATGTATATGATTATCACAGATTTGAGACATGTTTAATTTTAAAAACCTGGTTATACAAAATAATTAAAACATGAGAAAACAATACTATAGTCAACTGTAGTCGACATCAGTGTGCTAAGGGTTAACTCATTCCAGACGGAGCACAAGATATCTTGGGTAAGCTCCTTCGACGGTACAAGACAAAGCCCAAGATACCTTGTGTTTTTTGATGTCATAAAAAAGTCCATTAAAAAAATTGAGACATGTATGTACTGAGAGTTCTGTCGTCTTGAATGAGATACTGTACAGGCTTAATAAAATTTTACACACTAATGCCTGGCTAATTACAAACCTTTGTCTTTGTCCCATTTAATAAAGCTTCGGTAGCTTTCATTATCTAATAATATTTTGAATAGAAATAATTTATGATTAAAAATAAAGACACTCAATGTTTCACAAAAATAACAAAAAATCTGATATGATGCTGCTGCTTCCTGTTTTATATGAATAGAGAGCCTTCTTTCAGCAGCCACCACTGGGCGCTGGAAAAATGGCCTCTAAAGACACGTGGCCGAGCTTCATTTATATATGACATGCCATTTTGGGGAATAGCCAAGTCGCCTCCCATAATAGGTTAGCTGCCCATAAAAGTGGCTGCTCATAACAGGTTCTACTGTAATGTGAATACCTAGTAAACACAAAACATTTGTATAACATTCATACAACAAATAAATGTTATACAAATGTTTTTGTATATTGGGCAACACTAAAAAATCTGAGGATTGGAAAACAATTATTATATCGTCAGCTTCATTTTGTACACGGCTGTATCTTAGACCATTACACAACAATTAAACGTTGATCAGAATAAATGCAGAAATAGTGAGTAACTGATAACTAGAGAAAGGTCACAAAGGAAACAATGGAAAAACACGTTATGTTGTAAAGTATAAAAATGAGTGTTTGAATAGCTATATAGTTAAAAAGACTATGTTCGATATAACTTGGCCCCTACTAAAAACTGTGTTTCATTACTACATATGTAAGTGAAATTTAAAACATTTAGCAAAACAATAATTTTAACCAGTTTTTCCATCATGATGTACGTGGAAGCCCATCGAACACAAGACTTTGACCCACTGTTGGTTTATTGTTGGCACACCGTCTACAAGATAGGTCCCACATAAAATCAACTTTGGGTGAATGTCTCACGCTTGTTGGGAGAGCATCTGTCAACTAGATAGTTAATGTTACCCTGACATGAAGGACGTGACGTTAGGTTGACTGCTCGACGTCGCCTCCACTTCTGGCACTAGACCTGCATATTTAGGATTGTTTTGTAGCCAGTCCTTAAGTGCTTTACATGCCTGCTGCTGTAAGGATTCGTTGGTGTAGCTGACTGCTAAAGACATTAGAGCAGTAAGATTGCCTGGCTCTATCTCAAGACACCTGAAAACACAAACCCCAAAAAATTAAATCACACCTATTGTCGTGAAATTGCCTGTCTCCTTCTTAAAACAAGATAGAAAATTAGCTAATCTGACGTCAGATGGTCGAGGTCTATCTCACAGCGTATAAAAAACAAAATTCAAACCTTAGCACATTTTTAGTAATTTTGAATTATAATGTGCCTCAGGTTCATCCAGTAATTATTGATCAGATTGGAATGTCTATCTAATTCTTTTGTTACTTATTTTATTTTCAAATCCTGAAATTATTAAAGCGCTATAGTTATAGAATTCAAATTTTTACTCACTTTAAGTTGTGTTTCTCAAATGCGACCCACAACTTCCAAGTGGGTGAAAATTATTTACAACATATCTGCAATTTCAATCTAAATATATGCCAAAGTTTTTAATTTAACGCCCAATTCTCTTTCAGTTATTTTTGGAAGGACAAAAAATAGTGAAAACGACGTCATCAGTGCTTGAGTAGCTCGGTTAAGTAATGGGTAAAGTCTAGTTTTTGAAAGAAGTATTTTATTTGTTTTTATCAACTATTTCTTACTTCCGTAGAGCTGCTATTGCCTCTGGTTCTTGTTCATTATCAGCCTGTGTGGTCCCGAGATATTGCCATGCCTGCAAGAACAAAAAAGTTGACCAATCTGCACAAAATCAGTTGCATCACACATTTTTTTTAGAAAATGAGATGATGCAATATTTTGAAAGAGAGCAGGTTGACTATTCCTGCAGTCCAAACAGTTTGGAATTCTCTTTATTTAGTTATAGGATTTTAAACATTGAAAAATATATTTTTTTTAAAATGTAAAGTGAAATTACTAAAAATACAGATTTCTAAGTTTATTAGAATTTAAAAAAATTGTGAAAGGTTTAAATTTCTTGACTAAAAAATCACTTATATCAAAAATATGCATCAGGGCCTACCACATGTAGCATTTCATAGAATATCAGCTTTCATTTTATATATTACACGTGACATATATGTTGCAAAACTAGTAATTTTCATTCACCTTAACCCGTACAACGCTGAAATATTTTTGTATAAACCAAGGGTTTTTTTCAATTTGAAATCATCATAAATGTCTTAGTTAGCTTTTTCTGCTGCGTTTGAATTTGTTATGAATCCGACCTATCAGTGCATGGATCCACTTTAGACCTGATATCAGATTTTAGCGTCTAAAGTTGGATATCCGCACTGAAAGAGTTACGGTGGGAGTTGCTGCAGTAATTCACATCTTAAGCACGCGAATACCCTTCAGCTGATGTAGTGACACAAAATAGCCAATATAGACAGACTATGCCAATAGACTCGAAATCCCCCAAAGCCTACCCAGCAAACACAAGACATCTACCCAATGTTGGACCAAGTGGATTAAACCCTGAATACTACAAATCTGGATTTTCTTTCAACACTTTCATAAATTTCAGAAAGTAACATTTTATATGGTTTAACCCTTGTGCTGTGCAGGGAGCATATTTAGATCAATAGCAATAGCACTAAAATTGAGAAAATATTGTTTAATCCAATAATTCAATATTGGAGTAGTCTATTTTTCATATATATAAATATTTTTCGTCATTTGAAGCCGGAAATTGCATTAGAAATTTCAGCTTCGAATTAATGAAAAATAGAAGCAAACAATTCAGCAGTACAAAGGCTAAACTAGTTTGAAAAACATAAATATTGCTCAAGTAGCACAAGCCAAGGGCAAAACAAACTTCTGCATGTTGGGCATTCTTCTGCACTGCAGCTTCAAAAAGCAGGACAGCGTTAGGAATGTCACCCTTGTGAAGTCTTTCCACACCCTCCCTGAAAGGGTCGGGATGGTCTCTTAATGGATTGTCCTCTTCAAATTTATAATCCTGTAACAGAAAGATATATATTTATGAATGTAACTATCATATACTATACAGTGAACATGATACATTGATCCAATGTTGATTTAATGTTGGACCAGCATCGAAGACGGTGGGCCAGCATTGAATCAATATTGGGTTGAAGTATTGTATTTGCTGGGTAGCTTCAACTTATGCTATGAATCAATACAAACATGTGAACTAAGTACTTTTTATAGCCCTATAATTTGGTTAATACTAACCTCTCCCTGTTAACTTAACCCTTTAACCGCCAAATTATTTAATCTGAATTCCCACTCATTTGAAGTTGTGTCTTCTGACGTGATCCACAACTTCAAGTCAGTGAGTGAAAATTATTCAGATTTGACAAAATGGAGGTCAACTGTTGTCAAATATTGCTGATTGACATCACATTTTATCTTTAACATGTTTAAAAGATGGTACTTAATGTGCTAATAAAAAATGAAAACCTGAATATATGCGGCACCGGCGATTAAAGGGTTATTGGGTGTGATCAGAGAGGGTGCTCATTCAAGCTGCTGTGCAGTATTGAGTGTCCCACAGGGTTCAATTTGTATAGTATTGCATAGCAAAAAGCTACACAATTTTGGCCAATTGCTAATCAAACTTAAAATTGATTGAGAGACATATTTCATTTTCAATGTTAGGAAAAAACCTAATGAATGTGCATGCAAAATTCTTCCATACTATTCTTTTTAAAATTCAACTAGAACTTAAGAAGGCTCCCCCTCACACTTTTGAAAGGAAAATTATAAATTCATTACAATTACAAAAAGCTACACAATTTTGGCCAATTGCTAATCAAACTTAAAATTGATTTAGAGACATATTTCATTTTCAATGTTAGGAAAAAACCTAATGAATGTGCATGCAAAGTTCTTCCATACTATTCTTTTCAAAATTCAACTAGAACTTAAGAAGGCTCCCCCTCACACTTTTGAAAGGAAAATTATAAATTCATTACAATTACAACCAAATTGTACATGTAATTATCAAGTAATATTATGAGGCAGAGGCTAGCAGCTTTAGGGTGACAAGGTGCAATTTTGACCCAAAAAGATGGCTGCCATAAACCGGTATGTTTCTTAACTTTCTGAAATACTGATCCAGTCTAGGAATTACTACTAGCATGTAATACATTAAATATTGAGTGTATCAGATAATTGGCTTTGAAGTTATCAGGGTGACAAGGTTATAATTTGACAAAAAAAGATAAAAGATGGCCGCCATGACCCGGATATTTTTCCGAACGTTCTGAAGAATTGATGCAGTCTAGGAATTAATACTACTATGCAGTAAAATTGAGTATATCGGAAAAACGGCCTTTAAGTCATCAGGATGAGAAGGTCCTAAATTGACGAAAAAGATTAAATATGGCCGCCATGACCCGAAGATTTTCCCGAACTTTCTGAACAATTGATGCAGCCTGGGAATTAATATTTGCATCCAGTATGTTGAACACCAAGTGAATCAAAAAAGCGGTTTTATAGATATCAGGGTGATAAGGTCCTAATTTGACGAAAAAAGATTGAAGATGGCCGCCATGACCCGAATATTTTCCCGAACTTTCTGTAAAATTGATGCAGCCTAGGAAATAATACTGGCATCCAGTATGTAGAACATCAAATGAATCGTAAGAGCGGTTTTATAGATATCAGGGTGACAGGGTATGTGCGGCGGCGGTGGCTGAAACCGTACAAAAACAAAAAGCCTCCCCCTGGTAGAGGGAGCATTAATAATATTCCATGACGTTTTCAATAAGCTTTTAGCATTTTCCATGATTTATTTGACAATAATTCAAACCATATTCACAATTAGACCTAAATTCCAAGAATTTTCAAGCTTGAAAAATGTCATTTCAAATCCCATGACTTTCCATATGTGCAGGTACCCTGGCATGTGCCAGACATCTCAACTATCATCTTTTTCCCATGGTGTGTCTTACTAAAGGCCAGATTATAAATTCAAAAACATGCTATAGGAACTTGTAATAAGTTGTCTGTCAGTTCAGAAGTTACTGCTGTGAAGTGTATATCAGG
The DNA here is from genome assembly GCA_964017125.1 of Flabesymbios commensalis. Lineage (NCBI taxonomy): Eukaryota > Metazoa > Annelida > Polychaeta > Terebellida > Flabelligeridae > Flabesymbios > Flabesymbios commensalis. The sequence continues at coordinate 35,736,154 of OZ024917.1, read as the reverse complement.
TGGCCAGAAATAGCCGAATAAAAGCCATAGGCCTGTATATATTGTATACCAGGTATATATATATATATACACAGGGCTTGCCAAATCCTATGCCCGGACGCCTGGGGCTAACATCTTTTTTTCACTTTGGGCTACCAGTAGTTGTCTATTTTTGTCTCTATACTACATAGTAGTCCAGTAGCCCAAAAAGTCATCCGGGCTACCAAACACAGTAAGGATTTGTCAACCCCTGTATACAGTTTCGAACAGCTTTCATACCCAATATAACGCCACTGAAATTGATTAAATAGTTGGCTGTATTTAATTAAATTTGGGAAAATATAAGAATTTTTCGTATTTTTGAGCTGGAAATTGTGTTAGAAATAAACACTTTGCAGCATAAGGGTTAATACCTCTTATCAAACCATTCTTACAGATTAATTGATCAGAATACTGAAGATGAAAAAAAATACAAATACAAATATTGTAGGTCTTAATGATCTGCCAACAGCAAACATCATCAGGGTTCAAAATTGGCCCCATCTGATCGTCCGAGACGACCAACAATCTGGGAAGGACGAGTTCAGTTTCATTGAGTTTGTCCTACCGGACGAATGCCCCTGCTTGACAATTATTAGGAAGGACAAGTGAAATTCTTGAGAAGGACTAGTCAATTTTTTAGCCAGTTGTCCGACTGGACAAGTGAAAATTTAGTCCAATTTCGAGCCCTGATCATGAGGTACTGTCTTAATACTTGCTAATTCGTTACCTTGTAGTAGCTGTCTGTAGTGGTGTTATCATAGTCAGATAGCCAAGGATGTGCACCCACAGTATCCTCTCTGAAAAAAAAGATTTACAGTACTGCTCATATTAAATGGCGCTGGGGAAATGTCCCAGGAATTTCCAGCGAAATTTCCCTAAGGTAATTATTTCTGTTTCAATTGAAATCACGCCATATATAATACTTGACAGTCAGACTTACATATACATCTGGCTGTCAAGTATATGGTGTGATTCCAATTGATAAATTACCATGGAGAAATTCCCCCAAACTTTATGGACATTTTACTATCACTATGATAAATCTAAATTATTTATAAGTACTTGTTGTGAGTGCAATGAGGGAAATTAATTTTAAACTGTGAGCACTATTGTCGCACATGACATATTTTGATTTAAATTCTTTGAATAATTTTTTTTGTAATTATCAATCCAGCACACAAAGCAGGTTAACATCTGAACATGGGAGGGGGGGGGGGGCGTGAGGTATTGGCAGCAGAAGTTTGTATCCAATGGTGAATGAAAATTAACCGTTAAAGTGCTAATGACTTCTATCACCGTTTTCAGTTTTTTTATTTGTCCTTCAACATGTTGAAACAAAAAAGTTAAAAGGAAAAATGAAGTAAGATTTGATTCAATTTATACATGTGTAAGTATTTTTCAACCACTTGCTGCGACCCACAACACTAATGAAATTTTTTAAGAAGATAACTTGGCAGGGAAAACGGGATTTAATCACAATTGACTTCAAATTTGTGAGGCTCAATTCAAGCACAGTAATTATTGCTTTGAGGTGAAGAAGTTTATTTTTACTTTGCCATCTCGTCCCACTGATGCTGCAGCTTATCCCAGAAATCAACATCTGATTCCAGAACTTGATCTTGATCTGCACGGTGACTGAATTCATTCGCCCACGCATCCACTTGCTCCTGGAGGGCAAAGGGTTCATGTATGATTTTAAAGTCCTACAAACATTTTCTCACATGACCTTGGGCACCAATGAAGACTAAAATCATTTTCAATCTTCCTTATTAGCACTGCATGTTAATTAATACAAGTGAAATTTGTGTTCAATCAAAAATGCTTTGACTCCATTATGAAAAAGAAACATTAATTATTTTTATTTTCAGGTAATTGTATACTTTTCATATGTTAGGACGCAACTCCTTATAATAATTGAATTGCTGGAAATGTATTGATATGTATATCACAGATAAAATAACCCTTACAGTGCGGGGATCGACTTTAGTCGTCTGAATCTGACAGTCAATCCCCGCACTGTAAGAGTAGAAATATTTCTAAAGGCCTTAGACCCCTAACATAGGTATTAAATGAATCAGAAAGAGCTAACTAAGACATTTATGATGATTTCAAGGTGAAAAAACCCCTTTGGTTGCGATGATTTTTTACAAATTATTTCAGCGCTTTAAGGGTTAAGCAGTCTGATTCAATGTGAAGCAATTTAGGCCTTGCAAGGCCTACTAATGCTTCACATTAAATCAGATGAGCTCTTCTCATACACTATTTCTGATACTGATTACACTGGAAGCGATGAAATATTTTTGTATAAACCATAGAGATCAAAGGGTTTTTTCAATTTGTAATCATCATGAATGTCTTAGTTAGCTCTTTCTGATTAATTTGAATACCTATGTTATGGGTTTACGGACATTATAAATATTTTTGCTTTTACAGAAGTCAGATTCTGACAACTAAAGTCAATCCCCGCGCTGTAAGGGTTAAAAATCATAATTTGGCCAAGCTTAGCAGCTGTATGTTAACCTTTAAAGCGCTTAATTATTTAATTCAAATTTTCACCCAAGTTGAATCGCTACAGTGACCCACAGATTCAAGTGGGTGAAAATTACTCATATTTGTTTAATTTCAGACCAAACATTTGCAAACCCTCATTTCATTCCTAATAACTGTGATCTGATTGGCTGATAAAAGGGATAAAAACGACTACAGTCGTACTTAGTGTTTTAAGGGTAAAGATACATATCTGCTACATCCAAAACGCAGACATAGGCATCACTGTATTTATGCACCACAACGCATCTTATGAATAAAATTCGGAATAAAATAGGGTATGACAGATAAAAATGCAGATTTTCTCAGCTTCATTTCGATGGTGAAGAGTTGAATCTGTGTATGTCCTATGCTTAACAGACAGACATGTTTTTCACTCTGAGCCAGTGATTTGTATGTTAAGTGGTGCCAAGGGTAGTGTTTAAACTGATTACTTTAGCAATTTGAGAGCTATCTAATTTCTCATTATTTGTAAGGATAAAAAGCTCCTTTTTAGCCATAGCAAAGTTAAATATGTGCAGCTAAAAATATAAATACAGAATTAGGAATCAAGCAAATATGACCCGCATCGAGGCATTAGCATATCTGTTATAAAAAAAAAGGTAGAAGCCAAGCAGAGAAAATGGCAAATAATAACATAAGATCAAGACTCCTCTCAATTATGACATTGCGCTTATGAGTTCAAACCTGATCATTGGTCTGCTATCCACCACCATTTGAAAGTAATGTAATCAGCATTATAATTTAATAAGGAAAGAAGAAAGCATGATTTTCAATTATAACTACAAAGTACTGTATATACCCCCGGTAATTAGGAAAAATTAGCAATTCAAAATATTATGATCAGGGTCACACGTCGCAAAATGCTAGTCAATTGCTAATCAAATCAAATGTGATTGTTAAAATAAGTATATCTAGCATGAGCCAGAGCTTGAAAGGAAACAATCTAGAACCAATAATTTTCAAACAATTTTTTTCTTTGTGATGAATTTTTTTTTATTATTGACTAAAATCTAATAACACCCTTCTGATATTAATCTGGTGAATTTCTGCAAAATAGTACGAGCGAATTTGTCATGAGTGGTATGATATACCTGCTTAGATTGTGAAGAGAACTGCTGAGCCCAAACATCTGCTCGCTCAGATGGATTCAGCTCTGTCACTTTATTCTCATTCACCGTCACATCACCGTCACCTATTTTCCTTATGAACTTCATGAACTACAAAAGAGGAGTGTGAAATATAAGGGTATAAATACCCTCTACGTCATCATACTCGTTCATGAAATGGTATGAAACTAATTTTCTGAATTGAACTACTTCTTTAACATGCTCAGGGCTCACATACAAGATGTGGCGAGAGAGCACAACAACCAGTCTCGTAATCTGAGTGAAAAAAGGGAGCATGAAAAGGGCAATCGGCTAAGGGAGTCTAAGAAGAAAAATTGGGTTCTAGAGCTTTTCTAAAAACACCAACTGCCTGAAGATTGTGGATGCTCTGTGAGGGAGTCCATTCCTCAACAGAAGCAACCGAGTAGGATATTAAGGCCACAATTGTGCTTTAGAATCACACCAGTGTGCAACACTTTGTTTCTGTCTAGAACAGACATCATATCATTATCAAAGCACTGAATGATGGCAAACATTACCTGATTACCATGATTACTAAAAATCTGCTGATGAAAATAGGGTCAGGATTATGGGTCTCTATATTGCTACTAGAGTCTTTAAAGTGTGAATAATCTCAGCTATAAAATGTGACATTGATTTCAGTGACAAATGGATGAGAAATGTGAGAAAAAAGCAGGAATAAAAGCATGTTTACACCAAGCTTGCTGAAAACCTTATTCAAAGAAACTACACGGCCAGGTTAACAATAAAATAAATCCTAAACAATTGTGTGCCCCGATAAACATGATAAAAAGATATGGTAGGCTTCAATGTTGCTAATATTATTATTAAATAACAATTATCAAACAAGGAACAAGTAATTAGAGGTTCAGGTTTTCCTAGAATGAAGTGCAAATCAGAATCACGGGTGCTACATGTAGATTATTAGGATGATATGCAAATGTTTAGGATGCTATATTTTAAATGAATAGGATGCTATATTTTTGCTGAGGAAGATATACAAATCATGTAACAACAAAACAGTAAATCAACTTAAGTCCTGAAGATATTAACATAATTTACACCATAAGTAATTATGAATGATCCAATCCATTATGATCAATGCAGTTTTATTAGATTTTACTGATAAAAAATTGAATAATTTCAAGTACTGTATTTTGTGGGTACATACCTGTGTATAGTATGCAGATGCCAAGAGTGGCCAAAAAAACCCATATATAATACGCAGAGGTAAATAGTATGCAGGGTAGGTAGGCTTACATCTACTTTGTACATGGTGATGTGTACAGCCCTATGCTCCTTCGGTCATATAAAATATGGTTCAGCTACAGCTGCCTTTACAAGCTCACAATCAATTCCCCGGTAAAAATATATAAATAAATCATGACTATTTGATAAATATGGAAATTAGGACTAATTCTAAAGTATAATTATTTTCAGAAGAATTAACATTTGGCCAAGAAGTATATTAGCATGATTACTGTTATTAGTGACTACACACATAATCAAGAGATGCGATTAGTGAATACAATGTAAGCTAGATATGCATAGGCGGCAACATCTGGTGAATAAAATCAGATCAGAAATCAGAAAGCAATAATTCAGCATTGCTTATAGAACAGAATCGATGCACAGTCATGACATGCTTAAAGCTGCATAACTGTTTTGTTTATTTTAACCAAAAGATTAATCCATGGAGAATGGTGTTTTATTTTTTTATTTTACTGCTCCGGCTACTGAGTTATTAAGGATTTAAGTTTGTTGTTTTTTAACATTGTTGCCCCACCAAAACAAAGACCTGATCACAGCGGAGTAAGACACACTGTCTGTATAACCAGGACATTAAAAGTACCAAGTGGCAGATAACGGTCATCATTGAAAAAAGAGTGGAAGACTTTTAAAATTATTCTTCTTTCTTAAGTGATCATAGATACATTTCACAGTACAAAGTGTATTGTCTCATGTCAGTTAGACAAATCTAGAAGTTGTTACTTTGTGTGATATGGGTCATATCTGCATATAATGTCATACTTAATTTCGGGACCGGTATAGAGAATGTCACTCACTTGGAAAAATAGGAGCCTGTTTTATTATGGTGCTTTTAAGTGTGGGCCAGCATCTGAGCCTTTGGCCCGCCATTAAGAAGCTCTTCCCGACCGTGAGAAATTGCAGTACCGATTTACACCAAACTCAGTGATCAGGTGGTGATGTAAATCATCTTTTTTTCGCACAGTCTTTTATGATACCTCACGGGCATTTCAAAATATAGTGACAATGCTATGAGTGAATTCAAAGTGAATTTTGAATGACAAGAGAAACACGATCTATAGTGACAATGCTATTCGAAAATATCAGATTATTTTATTTCATCGTTAGTCATCACATACAGTTATATAAATAGCGAAATGTGGTAAAATAAAATAATTGTAAAAAAAGCAGACTTTACAGTACTGGTAGCTGAGTTCCCAGCAAACAAGACGCATTGAACCATTGATGGGTCAATGTTGTACCAATGTCGGACCAACATTGAACCATTAATGGGTCAGTGACTCGTGCCTGCTGAGTTACCATAGGGGCTGACCTAGTCTTAGGACACCAACCTGTGGTTTGTGTGAGCTTGGCATCGCAGCCAACACGAGGCATTGGTCCAATGTCAAACTAATGTGGGGCCATCGTCTACGGCTCTGGCCCAGCGTTAGACCAATGCGGCTCAACGTCTCGTGTTTGTTATTAAGGGGTTTGATGTTGGTCTAATGTAACATTATATTGGCCCACAATTAACCACTATTAGTATTACGTACATATTGTACACAGATGGACCGATTTACCACACTATATAACTTGATGGTGTATCGCGTCGTGATCTAATCCAGCTACATTTACATCGATTTTGTCCATTTATAAAGCCTTTAAAAATATATGAATGATTGTGTTGAACATTTGAGGTTATTTCGGTCGAAATAAACAAAACAGTTATGCAGCTTTAAACTATGAAATGATACTAAATCACCGGTCTCCTTATTATCTATGACACTGCTTCATCGTAGATTTGAAAAAAACTAATAAATATTGGGCTTTTTTAAATTGTTTATCAAATCTTACGCAACGATTATGCGGATGAATTTTTGTAACAGCGACAGTGACGTTCTAACTAGAAAAATGCATGTTTATTGGAAGTTAAGACCCCATATTTTTCTGCTTCATCACAGATTTATTCACGATAAATTAATATTTGTTTGTTATAAAATGTTATCTCAAGCAACAAGAAAACATTTCTGTGATAAATAATGATGTTATGCATGACTGGTAACAGCTTGGAAAGGGTGAGCAAAAATAAAAGAATTAAATGAATTAAGATTTCCAAGGCCTATTTTGACTGAAACCCACAACATGCACAAGTTTTTCAAAAAATTCTGGACAAAATCGATAAATTGTATACACCTGCGTAAAGAAAGCACCAGGTCGAAAACAAGATAAAAAAGGTGCATACTACACACCACAAAATACGGGGATCGACTTTAGACTGATGTCAACGACTGAAGTCGATCCCCGCGCTGTAAGGGTTACTAGGCTGATCCAACATTAAAATACCATAGGGTCGGCTCATGTTAGCTGGGAATGTTTCACTTGAAATAATAAAATATAAACATATATATTTTTACTAATTTTTTGAAGCTAAAAATGGGTCAGCAATTGCAGCTTCAAATGATTTAGAAACAAAAAATTCAGCAGGATGAAGCAAAATAATAGTCTCACCTCCGAGTTCTTCAGCTTGGGGTCTGTTATACTATCTGACAAATTTCTCGCTGTACTCGCAAGCTCACTATCTCTGCCTTCTGTAAACTCATCTACCCACTTGTTATCATCTCGGTCCTTATGAAACTCATCAGCCCTGAAAAAAATGTACACATGGTTCACTTTACTCTGTATCACATATAGTGGAATTTGAGCAACCCACTCTTTAGCATTTGCTAATAAAAGTTAGAAGTGATCAGAAAATATTGCATCTTTAATTCTCTTAACATCAAGGAATTTCACTTTATTTTGGTTCACCTTGAGATGTGTCACCTCAAAGTACCCAAGATATTAGACATTAACCAAATAATATGATGCAGATACAGAAATAATAGCTGGAAACAAATGAAAACCAAGTAAAAAGGTTAAATTACTACTTCCACTGAACATAAAATTTGTGTGTCCTACATGCTTTTTCTTTTGATTTAATTTTTTTAAGCAGAACAGGGCTACAGTGTAGACACTAACTGATTGGACGAAGGGCAAGAAATTTTTTGGGGTACTATGTCTTGCTCCCCGAATTTATCACTTGCTGAATTTGCCACTGACATGCAATGTCTGTTGTGACAGTCGTTGCAATTTAAAATGCTGCAAATTGAAGCTATTGCCCAGGGGGCCACTGTCTGTAATTTTTTTCGGTTGCCCCGGGTGATCGGGCGACCGTTAGTGTCGAGCCCTGGCAGAAGCGCTATGCACTACTATAAATGTAATCACCTTAATTTGTCTTATTAGCCGATCAAATCACTGTTATTAGGAATGAAGTGAATGTTTAAACATAAAGATTTGCAAACGCTTGGTCTCAAACAAAACAAATATGAGTAATTTTCACCCACTTGAAGTTGCGTGTAGAGATACATTTAGCAAGACACAGCTTAAAGTGGCAGAAAATTTAAATAAGATAACTTAGCAAGGAAAGGGTTAATAAAAAAACCTTGAGATCTGGAACGAAAACGTTCAGAAGCGAGTCTGTGAATAATTGCAGTTAAAAATTAAATTAATATCGTAGCGAGTCTCATGAACTGATATATTCAAGAAATCTTGAAGGAAGGATCAATTCAGCTAGCTGCTACATATGTATTTTAAATGAAGTTTACAACTAAAATTTAAAAATGGAAAATCAGTACTCTTCAATTTGAAAATTTCACTCTACTATCCATTAAAACTGTTGATGTTATTTACAGTTTCAAATAGCCAAACAAAAGTGTGTGGAAATTTAAATATCTGGATGGATTAGAGAGAAAAGAGTTAATTTTTATTTTCAACATTTTATTTCTGATCATACCATTGATTCCTCTCATTCTGCTCTAGGAAATCCTTAGCCCATGATTCCTCAGGCCCAGCGATCATGGCGGTATTAGCAGGCTGCTTGACAAACTCATTAGCCCACTCAGATGGCATATTCTGTTGAGACTCGGCCTGTAGGTACTCCGCAGCCCAGTTACCAGATGTAGCCAGGTCTACCACCCTGGGACCTACAGAAAAATGACATGTAAAATATTAACCAGGGCTTTCAACTCGGGGACCGACTTAATGTGACGTCTGAAGTCTATCCCTGCTCTGAAAAAATATTTATAATGGCTGTAGACCCAAAACATCGATAGGTATTCAAATCAAACAGAAAGAGCTACATAAACCATTTTTGATAATTTCAATTAAAAAAAAAATTATGTCTCTATTGTTTAAATAATTATATTTCAGTGGTTTAAGGAGTAATGCCTTAATGGGCCTTCCACGTGTGTTTGTCCACACGTAGCGAACATTCTATATGGGTTGTTTTACAATCAGGGTACCCCACTGTGTTGCAACAAGGTGAAAAAATAAATGTCAGATTCCATACATTATAATATATTTTTATGATAACAAATACCCCACTGAGTGCATTATTAATTAATGTTAAGCTGCTCTCTTCAGGCGATGACGTGGAGCATCGCGGAAAAGTTGATAAATTTATTTTTCTATACAAAATTTATAATATTCTAGTGAGTCCTCAAATAAACCTTTTTGTTAATTGTTTTCATTTTTGAGGATTCTCTGACAAGGCGTTTTCATTTCGGATTGATTTGGATAAATTTAAAATTTATACCTGTCGATATTGCAAAAATAATGGTAATTTCAATGTTAGAAAATGCTAATAAAAAAAGTTTTTTTTATTTTCTACCCTTTATATGTCAAAAACAACTAAGAAAATAGTTTTTGATGAAGAGTTTTCATCATACAATCAAACTAAATAAACATTATTACAAAGAACCCACTAAGTATTTAGTAATGCCAAATTGCCCCTTTGTTAACGAAATCACGATTGAGTCTCGGAAAGGACAATTTTTTTGACATCTTATTTATTCTTAACTTATGGGGAAAATGTTTACGATTTTCTTTCTAATATACCTGAAATAACTAATTATTGTTTAAAGGTGTCGATTTTCAATATTTTTTAATGACATTCATATGGAACCATGGATAAATACATTTTTAATAACAATTTTAATCGACAACCCTCGCCAAGGCGGGCTGCTTACTGTATTCCACACGGTCTGCTGCCGCAGTTATTCGTTTTCAAAATAGCTACTAAACTATTAACTTCTGCTTCCTTATGCTTCACATGGCCATCACATACCACCGGGGAATTGTTTTGGTGACATTTTAATCCCCATATCATAAACTCTTTAATTACTACAGCCACTAACGAAGAAATGTTCATTAGCACATTTCAGGAAAAAATTACATCACATCTTCTTTTAATTTGGCCAATATGGTCAGCTATGTCAGCCAATGACCTGATTAACGTGTGGGAGAAACATATTGAATTTGAGTATAATTTTGTGATATTTACCTAACTGAAAAACAATGCAAAAAATCTTGGCCATGCATATAAAACAAAATGTTAGGTTAACTTATGACAGATTTTGCAGTAATAAAATCTAAAATAGCCGACTGACAGCCATTATTATTTGTTTTTTTCTCATTATTTATTTATAAAATCTTGCATTATAGTTAATCTCTCAATTCTGCTTCCTCTTACTGTAGCCATCATATACCACTGGGGAATGTTCTGGTGACATTTTTGCTGCCCATTTCATTAACTCTTTAATTTAAATTACTACCTTCACTAACAGAAAAGGATCGTTAGCACATTTGAGAGAGAAGTTTTCACCAAATCTTTTTTTAATTTGGCAAATATGTTAGCTATGTCTTTCAGAGAGCTGATTAACGTCTGGAAGCAAAATTTGTTGGTCAGTTTTACTAATTATCTCGGAAATATTGCATGCAGATGGCTAAAATGGTAATATAAAAAAAAATGTCCGGTGTTACACAAGGACAACACATGACAAATTTTGCAGATAGGCCTGTAAAATCTGAAATGGCTGTCTGGTAGCCATTGTGTTTAAGGGAGGGATATGCGCTGAAATATTTCAAATCAATTAAATTCAATATGCTCGACTATGGGGCATTAAATTAATTTTAATTGCCTGATATCTGGCAATCCCTGCCAGATAGCAAACCCTGCCAGATAGCTAGACTATTAAATTTGAAACAAAATGTGTGGTTTCAGGAAGGGATATGCCCTGAATAACTTGATCAAATTTAAAATGGCAGAATATCGGAAGTTATTAACTTAAATATGCCTGATATCGGACAAACAATGCCAGATTGCCAGACCATCACTATACTAGTAATACAAAATGTGCGGTTGGATAAGCGCTAAAAAAATTCAACTTGATCAAATTCAAAATGGCTGACCATCGGCCACATTTATCTTTAATATGCCTGATGTCTGGCAAACCGTGCCAGATAGCTAAACCATTACTATGAAATAAAACGTTTCAGGGAAGGATATGACCTGAAAAATATTAACTAAATCAAATTGTATGCCAAATGGCCGACTATCGGCCATAATTGCCTTTGATAAGCGTGATATTTGTAAACCGTGCCAGACAGCTAGACCATTAATATATTTTTTAAATATGCGGTTTCAGTAGGGGGGATATCCCTGAAAATTTCAACTTTATCAAATGCAAAATGGCTGACTATCAGCCATAAATAACTTTAATATGCCTGAACCGTGCCAGATAGCTAGACCATTAGGCCTACTATAAAACAAAATTTGCGGTTTCAAAGAGGGATATGCCCTGAAAAATTCAAATTGACAGTGAAATTAAAAATGGCCGACTGGTCACCATTATTGACTTTTATATACTTAATTTCTGGAAAACCGTGCCAGATAGCTAGACCGTTACTATAAAACAAAACGTGCCTTTTCACAGAGGAATATGCCTTGAAAATGTTAACTCAGCAAATGCGAAATGGCCGACTATTATTGACTTTGATCAGCGTGATATCTGGAAAGACGGCTAGACCATTAGTACTAAGAAACAATATGTGCGGTTTCAGGTAGGGATATGCCCTAAAAAATTTCAACTTGATCAATTTCAAAATGACTGACTATCGGCAATAATTAACTTTAACATTCCTGTCAACTCAACCAAATGCAAAATGGCCGACTATTATTGGCTTTGATTAATGTAATATCTGGAAAACGTGCAAGACGGCTAGACCATTAGTATGAAACAAAATGTGCGGCTTCAGGGAGTAATATGCCCTGACAAATTACAACTTGATCAAATTCAAAATGGCCGACTTACGACCATCATTGACTTTAATATCTTGTAATATACATGGCAATCTGTGCTAGATAGGTGGACATTTACTGCATAACAGAATGTGAGACTTCAGGGACAGATGCACCCTGGAAAATGTCTATCACACATAGGGGCAGAGGATTATGGTGGCCTGCTGGCCTCTTGTTATTCTAGTTGTACACTTGAGTCTGGACTATGCGAAAAAAAGAACCTGAAGTTTAGTCTCGGAAAGGACATTTTTTTTTACATACCCGGTAACTGGAAATTTTCTAAGAATATGCATCTGAGGAATATATAATGTTTTTCAAATTAATACACAATATGTGTACGAGCTATGAAAAACATAGCTATGAAAAATATATTTCTATAGCCAGCTTAAATGAGCTTTCTTTCCATTCTCGGAAAGGACATTTTTTGACGGACATCAATTTTTTGAACTTTGAATACAATTTTCTCCCATAATATTTAACTCAGAAAAACAATATTGCATATCTCAATATACAATAAAAAGATGACTCATTTGCCATATTATGTTTATCTAAATATTTTTTACTAACACAGACAGACTCATTGTCTCGGAAAGGACATTTTTTGACGGACATTTTACACGTTTTGTAGGTCTCCGTAATTCAGCACTAAAATTAGAAATCTGTTCTATTTTTCTTGTTTAGAACTGAGAAAGTATATCACTAAATACCACATACCCGGGATTAAGTTTTCTTTATTATTAAGATTAAGTAATTAGCCTGTAAAGTTTAATAGATTTTGTATGCAACATTACTTTTCTTTAAAAAATGCAAATATTTTTATTTTTCTCACTAATATCATGAAAAATTAAAACTGTTTGCTTTTCATTCAGGTTATTCTACCTTAATAGTATCTTGGATTGTGTCAACATTGTAACTGTTCGTTATTTTTATATTTTTGTAAGTGATAACAAATATGAAGTACAGTTGGTACCCTGATTGTAAAACAACCCATATGAGCGTTGTCTGGGCACATATACCCAGCAGACACAAGACGTTGATTCAATGGTGGATTAACATTGGTCCAGCATCGTAGACAGTGGACCGGAGTTAAATCAACATTGCTTCAACGTATTGTGTCTGCTGGGACAGGGACGGTACATACGTAGTGTGGGCATAATGCTCCTGTTAGTGTAAACACACATGTGTATTATTCATCAGTAATGAATAACTGTTCCCTTTTTGTTTCATCAGTTATTTTTTTGTTCCACCAGGGCTACATCATCTGTCCTATATTGACACATTTATTGTGAATATACAACGCCTCATGCCTGTAAAGGGTCAGAAGCTATCTGGGCTTATATAACGTGTGCTCTGTTAGCGTGATTAGCGTAGCTAGCGGCCATTCTGAAAAACACTGTCATAATCAGTGATATTAAAACAGGCATTGAAATGTTGCCGCAACCGCGTGCTTTGATCCACAACATTGACTACCAGTCAATGGTGGGTGAATGTCGCCGTCATTACAACGACATTAAACCAGCCGCCGCACCCACAAATTTTACAGCAAAAAGTCATTCCTGTGACCAGCGACTTTCTGTCACCAACGACTTTTTTTGTCTGGTAGAAGCAAGGTCGTTGGTGACAGGATCTACTGCAGTGTAATATGGAATGAATGGGTGCTTGAACATCAAAATTTATAGATTTTTGGTTTCAAATAAAATTAAATAAATAATAGTAATTTTCAACCACTTGACCTTGAAGTTGTGGATCACGGTAGCGAAACACAACTTCAACCATATAGCTGCCTTATACTTGTACAAAAAAACTGATAACACATTAGGAAAATATGAGGTTCTCATAATTCTACCTGCTTGTGGCATTTGAGACATTTGAGATCTTTCCATCTCTTGAACTTCTCTGAATAAGCTGTCCATTCGAAATGTAGTTGGTGCCATATTAGTTCGATGATCTCCCAGAAACTCATTAACAAGCTGAAAAATAAATACAAAACACTTGAGATAACTTCACCTGTATAGATGTATCTGCCATCTTACAACATACAGCAGATACTTCCATTTAAACTTCCTGTATGTGGACAACTTATTAATTGACATATCAATAATTTAATGTAAGAATCAAGAGACAACATACTTGATCTTCTGTTGCTTCCGCCAAAGGAACCTAAAAAATATGAAACAGTTCATCAATGAATCATATCATTAACCCTTACAGCGCGGGGATTTACTTTAATCGACAGAATCTGACGTCAGTGTGACGGCAGAGTAAGAATGTAAGAGTAAAAATATTTATAATGGCTGTTGACCCATAACATATTCAGGGATCCGCCACAAATGTTAGAAAGGGGGTCTAAAAGGGGTGAGGGGTCTGGGGGGTTCTACCGAAAAAAAAATCAGAGTTTTAATTTTGAGTGCTAAAAATGGTCTATTTTAGCTGAAATGACAGCAAAATCTGGAATATATTTTCATTTTCTTTGCTAACAAGGGGGGGGGGATATCCTCCCCTGTGGGTGGTGCTGAAAGGGGGGTCCGGACCCCCTCCCCCCCTCCCCCCTGGCGGAAACCCTGATATATATTCTAATAAATCGGAAATGAAACGAAGACATTTATAACGATTTCAAAACTCTTTGGTCTTCATGGTTTGTACAAATATAAGTCGGCGCTTCAAGGGTTGAACTATAAACCTGATTTACAGAGCATGCTTACCATGGCAATAAGAAACTGGTCAACTGATTTTAATGTTACAATTATATTTATAAGCATAATTATTATTATATTTATAAGTGAGTAATATAACTTTGACCAAGGATCCCCATAAACCTAATACCCTTCTTCAAAATTGTAAGGCAGACTGAGAACATATTATCTGGTTTGTGACAAATTTTAAGAGTACAGAGTGTATTTATAAAATTGAAAATCATTCAAATATACCTGTGTGAAAGTTCTGAATTTAACTTAAAAATAAAACATTTTAAACGTTGCATAAAAATGCTCAAAAATTATTTGCAAATTAAATTATGTGGATGTTGAAACACACATTTCATACCTAATAATAAAATTAATTCAATCTGCTGATAAACTGATAAAATGGATTATAGCCATGCTTAGCACTTAATCTGTAACAAGCTAACTTCCAGTGGGTGAAAATTATTCATATTTGTCAAATTTTAGACCAAACTGGAACAATTCCTACTGATTGAACATCAATTTATATCCCCAAAAGTGGTACATAATAAGAAAGTTTTCATTAGCTATTATAAACAGGACGAGGGGCTGAAAGGGTTCAACAGTACGAAGGGTTTTAAGGGTTAAACAGGACTATTACAGTCTGGCTTAGCACTTAAACATGTTTAAGGATACAGCTCAAGTGGGACAAGGGTTGATGTATACATGCCTCCAATAAAACAAGGGGTAAGATCTGAGACTGGGTTAACCCTTTTCCCGCTAAGTTATCTTATTTAAATTTTCACCCACTTTTATCTTATTTTAATTTTCACCCACCTGAAGTTGTGACGCGTGAGTCAACAAGCTGGTGAAAATTACTCTTCTAAAAGTCTAATTTGCTACCAAACATTTACAATTCCATCAATTTACCTCACAAAAAGCAGTATTTGATATATACAGATATATGATAAAAAAGTATTGAAAAAGTGTCATGCTTATAGTCGTATTCACATTAACCGTGGTGAATGAATTTTAACGATTTCTCTGGGAATTCTCAACCAATTTTCATTAAATTTTACACACACTATTTTCCATTCATGTCGTGACTACCCTGAAAGTTCGCGAAGATTTGATAAGTATTTAAGAAGTTAGACCATTTGACATGTAGTAAATAAATAAAAATGTTGTTCTCAATTTATAAACCCATTAGCTTCGTCTCAGAATTTTATTATATGTCAAATGGTCTAATTTCTACAATACTGTAGTTATCAAAAATTCGTGTAATTTTCAGGGTAGTCATGACATGAATGGAAAATAGTGTGTGTAAAATTTCATGAAAATTGGTTGAGAATTGACTGAGAAATCCACGAAATTCATTAATCCTGGTTGATGAATTCTCGGGGAATTATCAACCAATTTTCATGAAATTTTACACACACTATTTTCCATTCATGTCATGACTACCCTGAAAATTACGCGAATTTTTGATAAGTATTGTGCAGCGTTAGAAATAAGGCCCTTCCGGTTGTCCGAGACAACCAAAATTTGTGGCGGACAATCAATAGAAAGATACCATGAAAGTTTCGCGAAGATTTGAAAGTATTCAGGAAGTCAGACCATTTGACATGTAGTAAATAAATAAAAATGTTCTTCACTATAAACCTATTAGCTACGTCTCAGAATTTATATGATGCGGTACACCGGTGTACCGCGTGATTTGCAGCGCCATCTGGTGAATCTGGCGGCAATTTGGTTTGCAACAGGTTCCGACATTGAAAGATGTTTTACCAATAGTCCTTAGTGACAAAAATGCCCACAGAACAAGGATATTTTGCAAAATAAGAATGCTTCACATCTATTTTTGCCCTCTTTTAAAATTATTTTAGGCCTTTTGGTACCCAGGGTACAGCCCTGAAAAATAAATTGAATAATTAAACAAAACGGATTTCTATTTGGTACCCCAGGGTACCGCGTGGTGCATCATATGTCAAATGGTCTAACTTCCACACCAGCGTTCGAAATAAGGGTTAAAAATGAGGTTGTCCATCGGACAATCGGGTCAGATTTTCAAGTTGTCCGCTGAAATTTCAGATTGTCTGCAAGTAATATATAGCTACAACCCAGCCTGTTCCCACAACATTCTGAAAACATTAGTTAATCAACAAGGAGAAGCTCACCACTGTAATAAAAATTTTCAACCATGACAGTCACTTGACTTATAAATGCCTTTAAATAATATTGTAATGTGAAAATTTCCTTCACAAAGGTGGTTGTCCGAGCGGACAACCTCATGGTAACTATTGATTGTCCGCCACAAATTTTGGTTGTCTCGGACAACCGGAAGGGCCTTATTTCTAACGCTGCACAATACTTATAAAAAATTTGCGTAATTTTCAGGGTAGTCATGACATGAATGGAAAACAGTGTGTGTAAAATTTCATGAAAATTGGTTGAGAATTGACTGAGAAATCGGCGAAATTCATTAATCCTGGTTGATGAATTCAATGTGAATCAGACTATAGAGCTTATCCCTTTCAGCACGGGGACAGTCTTTAGACAACAGAATCTGACATCCACACATTAGACGTCAGAATTTGTATTTCACAGACATCAAATTCTGACGTCTAAAGATGGTCCCCATGTACAGATGTCAAAAAGAAGTTCCCAGCACTGAAAAAATTTAAAAAAATATACTGGCCGTATACCCATAACATAGGTACTAGTAGTAAAATGATAAGACAAGAGCTAATTAAGACATTTATGATTTCAAATTGAAAAAACCCTTCGGTCCCTTGGTTTAAATAAAAACATTTTAGCGCTATGTAGAAGGGTTAATTTACACATCGAGCGGGACAGCTGAATAACCTGGCAGAACATACATGGTGCTAAGATGGTTAACAAAATATATAGGCCTACAGATCTGCAAAGCCAAAAGGCAGTAGGCCTAGTTGTTTACTTGCGATGTAAGCAAATACCGCTTTTTTGCTTTGCATGTCAGTATACAGGTCTAGCTAAGTAAGAGTAATAAACTCACCGGCGCCTGAGGATGACCAACTCTGCGAAACCCATCCTAAATAAAAGACAAATTGAAAATAAACAGCAGGGACTGTATGGCATATAACCTAACCCTGCTGAATTATCTCTTTCTATTTTTCATTCATTTGAAGCTGGAATTGCTCACGCGGTACTGAATTATTTCATTAACTGAGCATCAATCATGCAACTATTTTATCAAATTTAGTGATATATAATAGATCTATTGATCTAAAACATGCTTGAAACTGTATCATGTATATCATGGTACCAGCAGCACGAGGGTTATAAGTTGGCACTCAGATCTGGTAAATTATATAATGACGAAATTTTTTTAATTATCCCCACTTACTTGTTTGAATGTTCTGTCATGTGTGACCTGTGATGTCAACTTCATCAAGGGATTCGCACCACCGCACTCACGGTCTACCAAATCTCTCATTGCCATTTTGCAGAAGCTTCAAATTATAGACTACCATCAAATCTGTGAACAAACATGGCAAAGTTTGACTATGTAGGCCCGTAGACTAGCTATATAGGTGCCTACAGTAGGCCAATATAGACACTGCAGTGACTGATAGAAAGGCTAAAACATAGTAGGCCTAGAGAATACATGTAGGTCTACGCTTGTAGTAGTACATCACCACATGACTCATCAGTACACTGATGAGTGATGTACAGGTACTCCATGTAGGCCTAGTATACAAATGTGAAATGGCATGAAATGAAATAAACAATCATCATATAATGGTAGGCCCCTATTGGTAGTTAT
This sequence comes from Flabesymbios commensalis, assembly GCA_964017125.1. Lineage (NCBI taxonomy): Eukaryota > Metazoa > Annelida > Polychaeta > Terebellida > Flabelligeridae > Flabesymbios > Flabesymbios commensalis. The sequence goes on along the minus strand of OZ024917.1, from coordinate 35,717,569 downwards.
TAGTACTACAAGCTCTATTTAGACACATTATATAAAAATATTTTTATCATCTTATTTTCTAATAGGCTATCCAAATTTTTAAATTCCGGCGCTGAATATGTCACAAATTGAAGGCAATTAAAAAATACTTCTACCCCAACCGCTATCATAACTAGCGATATTTCAGATTGGAAACCCCTCTAATCCCGATCCTGGGCACGCCTCTAGATTTTGGTAGTTACTCAAAAGTGCCTAGATGGGAACTCACCATTTGGGACAGACAAATTTTAAAGTGATGCTTTGATCGAATGGCTATATTCACTTCCAGTAGGGTGTGTATTACAGGGAGAGCCTACTACTTGTCTAGTTTGTGTAGGCCGATTGCCGTGATCTTTCCCTCCATGAAACGTTTGAAATTTTCAGGCACATTTTGGGACTATGTAGGCCCCTAGGCTAGCTATATATGCGCGTATACCATAGTAGGCCTATAGACACTGCAGTGACTGATACTATGATAGATAGGCTAGGGCCTAGGCTATGAACATAAATAGGTCTAGCCCTAGAAAATAAGCCTAGGCTAGACTAGTAGTACTAGTAGGGGAGAGTGGGGCATGTCCGCATACTGGGGTATGTCCACATGTCTCAGTATAATAAAATGTAGCGCCACCTGGTGAATGGAATGGTTTACACGAGAGACATATCGCATGAGTTACTCTCATCCAAGTTGTCTGAATAGGATAGATATAATGTCTTGGTTACTGGAAACAAAAATTGATTTTAACGTTCGTAGAAGTAATTTTAATAGATTGTGGCAAATGTTCTAGCTATTGAGCTTTTTAAATGTTCTGATAGACCAAGCTTCCCATATATGGTGTGTGATTTGTATGATCTATGTGTGAAATGAATATCGGCGTTCATTGCTGTCATGGCCAATAATGCAAGAATAATTGTCCAATACTCTGTGGGGCATGTCCACCCAGGGCGAATATGCCCCAGTTCCAGTGTGGATAACCTGTGTGGATATGCCCCATGACATAAACACTAATCAGTGATTAATTAATTTGGTTAGTATTTATTATATAATTATACAGCTGCTAATATATCAGGGTTTGCTTTCCACCTTGACTGCAGAGTAAACGTTTCTGCACATGTTGACAATCAGATCTCAGTGTTGGTTAAATGTTGTGTCAGTATGATCAATCTTCCCCCCCCCCCCCTGGTACTGCCGCATGCATTGAATTAGTGTTGTTTCAATGTTGGTCTACTTGTCTCCAAAGCTGGGCCAGTATTGTAATAAAACTTGTTTAATGTCTCATCTTTGCTGAACAATGTTTTGTTTCCGCCCCATGCAAACATGGGGTGTACGATAGCTCAATCCTTGTTTAATGCTGGACCATCATCTAACAACGCTTGGCCACCATCAAAACCAACATTGAATCAACGCCTCATGGCTTGGGGGGAGATCTACTGGATACACACTAACAGTTTGGCCCACTGGCCACTGACTACAGCCATCATCTCCAGTGGCCCGCAGGCTGTCTATCATGGGTTGTTGGACAAACCTATCTGTCGGCCTACCAGCTTCATGGTGTCTATCGCAGACAGAATCCCTCCAGTGGTCCACCAGTGGCTATGAGCGACAAAAAGCCACCAGTTGGGTGGACCACCAGCGACACGGAGGAGGCAATCAGAGGGTGGCTTTTGCCACTGCTTAACCACCGATGATACAATACTGTCAAACAATGTGGCTAGTGGGCCACCGGCTATCAGCCGGACATCCGTGTGGTGGGCCACCAGTGGCCAACGGTGGCGGGCCATGCACTGGTGGCCCAGGTCCATTATTTTGCTGTCTGGGATAGCGGTGGATGGTATCGCGCACCACTGGCAGCAGTGACTGCAGTCAGTGGGCCACCAGTGGCCCGTAGGACAAACGACCAGGGGTCTGATGTGGGCTGTGTCGGCAGACCGCTGACTTAGTGATATCTGGTTGTAGAAACCTAAAGAAACCTAAAGTGTGTGCGTAGATTCTACATAGGGCCTGCACACTGATAAGTGATCACACCCTGAGACCCAAATCCTGCCGAAGACCTTCAAGGTAAAATTTTGACATAGATCGCCCTCCCCTGCTTTAATTTGAACAAATTTACCTTGGCTGGCTGTCTGTTTTGTAGTCTTCACTCATAAATCTATTATAGTGTTATATTTAATATTTTTCTGTGTGTCATTTGTTTAGAATAAATCCAGGGCTTGTTTAATAACACTATGGGGCATGTCCACCCCCCACTGTGGGGCATATCCACACACCCCATGTGGATATGCCCCACATGCGGGGCATATCCACATGCCAAGCTCTAATCATCATTAAGTGGAATGCTTTGATTCAATGGAATTTATCAAAGGCTGGTCTATAGAATTAACAAGGTATATGGTAAACTCATATTTACACAATATTATTTACTGTTTATTATAAATAATCCATCTGATATTAGACAAGTATGTTAGGTGTGTGGATATGCCCCACTCTCCCCTACATCACTACACTGATGAGTGATGTACTCCATGTAGTAGGCCTAGGCCTATAGGCTATAGACTACAATTCCATGCGAAATGGCATGAAATGCACAATCATCATATTACAATTCTATTGTTGTTTAATTTTGGTAGTTATTACTAGATCTACTGTGACTTGAGTAAGTCATGTAAGTGAGTAGCGTTACTGAGTAGACTAGGCCTAGTCTAATGAGTAGGCCTAATCCAATGGTAACAACTAACGTTTCCTATAAAAAAAACTACTATAGGCCTACTAGGCCTATAGGCCTACATGTAACATGGCACATGCTTTGCCTATATTAATATATTATTCTACAACAAGATTTATACTATTACTAGGCCTAACTATTATAAGTTAGGCGAGTATAGTCTAGATCTACCAGATTTAGATTTATTACATGTTTAAACTACATTGATTATTTGTCCTTATTTCTGAACTTTATTCTGTTTGAGCGACAACCACACATGCATCTCGTTGGACTTAGATCTGTAAGACTGCAGTGTATACTGGTAATGGTATACCACCATGTATAGGGCCTAGCGTTACTGGCCCCCACACAGCTGTACATCACTTCCGCCGACGTGCACCCAAATACACCGAAATTCTGATCACGTATTATAAAATAGCTTCATATTATAATCTTTATTTTAAAATTAATTAATAATATAACGCAATATTTCTCATACTAGAATATATTTATGTTAAGTTGAAACTTCTAAATGTCATCAAAGTTAAATCTTAGTTGGATATACTTCGTCAAACCTGAGCGCACGAATCTGAGAAGCCATGTTGTTTTGTTGACAGTCAGGTGTCTGGACACATTTCAGCTCCTATCCAGAGATTGAAAAAAATAGGTTTATGTTTAACGCTGGTAAAGTCCTGACACATGGAATAATCCAAGCAATTTATAACGAACTTTTGACCTAATTTTGTAACATAATTATTGTATGACTTTGAGATATAGGGCCTAGACTTCATTTAAACTAACGTTAGTGTAACCGTACGTTGCTCGTTCATTTTTTTTCGTCTGTCACCACTCAGTCCACTACTGGCACTAGTCACTGTCACTGTCACAGTGTCAGTCACTGAGAGTCAGTCACTGTCTCATTCTCAGTTTCTGTGCTGGCCGGTGTTGCATTGGGAATTGAATAGGGGCCTAATGAATTAGCATTGCACTCAACTTCCTAAGAGGCTAAGTCTTGTCCTGAGTCAGGCTGAGACAGTGAGAGTCCTGAATTATGAATACCAAAAACCCAGGCCCAGCGATGTAAGTTAGTCTTTACTTTAACGTTAGCCCTTAATACAAACAAGTCTATTTTGCCCGGGGCCGAGCTGCATAGGCCATAGCCTTGATGCTAGCGCTGATCGGCCTTGCTCGCTGCGCTCGCTCAGACAGGCCCGTAGCCAGCCCAGGGGGGGTCGGAGGAGTCGTACGACCCCCCCCCCCCACTTGCAAGCTGAAGGTCCACAATTTGGCCATCCCTTATCAAAGACAGCTTTACACCAACTTCACAAAAACTTTGGTTCAACGTTTCAAGACTATGAATAAACATTTTACATTGTGTCATTGTTCCGTGCAATGTGGCAGACGTTTGTAGCCGCATTAGCATTGTGACTAGTTTGAAAATTTTCTAAACCATCTAACGGCATAGGCCTATATCATGAGGTTAGGTAATAAAGTTGAATTAGGCCTACTCATTATTATAGGTTCATACATCATGTAAACTGTTATCAAAACTCTACCCTGTGTTTGTCTTTATATAAACTGTTTATTTACAACGATTTGCATTAAATTTGTTCAACTTTAGCAGTGACTGATCCAGAGGGGGGAACCGCCCTCCCCATCACCCCCCCCCCGCGGTCCCACAATTGAAAAACAAAAAATACCATATTTGGTCCGAAATATATGCTCTAGAATGCACCATTTAAAGCCTTATATATTAAAATTTCTCGAGGAGCATTCCCCGGACACCTCTAGAGCATATGGACGCTATAAAGAGACTGGCTGCGCCAGCAGTGGGGGGGGGGGGGGTAGGCCTGTGGGCCTACATTCTAGAAAAAAACGTGATTTAATTTATATATAAATGTCTCATCCAGATTCTAGCTCAGATCAGGGGCATAGGCTTATAACCTACAGGGGTTGGCCGAGGGTCAGCTTCCCCCTAGAGCTATCATTTTCAAAATTTATGAAAGCTTTATTTTTTGTAATATTTTCGCCTGGATTACTATTATTACCAATCTCAACCGACACCCTCCCCCCCCCCCCCAGGCTACAGCCCTGCTGATATTTACTATGATACCGAATGCAAGAACCTGCTCTCATTATACGCAAATCTATTTCCCTCTCTTTTTAAGCAAAAATGATTCGATGTAGGGCATATAGAGCTACTTTACAAAAGTAATACATCACAATCTACTAATTAATAGGCAGTAGGCCTACAGTATAGGATACAGCATTTAGGCTACATTTGCAATCACACCAATGTTAAATTTATGCAACATGAATAAATTTGTTTCGAGAATTTGTTAGATGTGGCTCCTATGATACTACTCCAGAATAACAGCATAACGTTTTAAGTATTAAGGTTTACTCAGCTACCTTGATGCCAGCTATAGAGCAAAACCTGGCTTCTGCCTTGAGCACGAGTTACTGTGTACAGTAAGCCAGCAATTTGTTCTGTTGTTACTGCTCACTATACATAATACACGCATACAGCTGAAACCCAGGATATACTCTATAGTATAGGTGGATTTCAAGGCTACATGTATGCAGCTGGCGGAATAGCCTTGTAACTGTTATAATGTATTCAGTACTATGTAGTCTTGCCAAGCCACAATATTTCAATTTTATGTTAGGCTAGTCTACATCATAGAACCTACATGGTAACAACTAACAGTAACACTAACAGTAACAACTAACATGTCATTCACTCATTGCCATGTAAACTAGGCCCCTAAAACGTTAGGGCTAGGTTCATTATTTCCATGAGTAGGCCTATAGCCTGCTTACTAGTACTACCAAGTTTACTAACATTATAATATAGCCTAATTATACCATTTTTATAGGCTAACATGATAAGGTTATATAACTATAAGCATAAGTCTAACATGTCTAAGAAGGCTTGGCCTAGCCCTAGCCTTTGTTTTGACTCCTGGGGGGGGGGGGGGGGGTCCTTAACGATTAAAATAAAAACAACTTAAATTTTTACATTTGACTAGTTGATTTTTAATGTGACACCCCAAAAACATCCCCCTCAAAAAAATTTACAAGGCCGGACAGTCCCCCAGGCCTATAGGCTAATATAATATAATATTATATATATATATTAGTTTCTTAGGGTGGCCAACAATATTTTCAAAGTTGTTTGATGTCATAAATAACCTCAAAAGATGCGTCTTGTGCTCCTGATGGCAATGCTTTTTATTTTATCTTCATTGGTTAATTAGTTTTTGAGTTTAATATGGTCAATTATATAACGTAAAATCATATAGCAGCCCTGCTGATTTTTGTCACCTCCATTTTTTTTTATTTTATACTATCTTTAAATGATCACTTTTTACTAGAAATTTGGCAGATGTATGCAATCACAAGATTTGGAGTTATAAATTGGTTTAAATTTTGGAAAGTGATTCAAATTTTAAAAAAGTTACATTTCATTCTAAAAGGCGAATTTACCTTTTTTTGCCTTTTTCTGTTTTTTACGTGCGCCTTTTTTTTATCTATTTTACAGTGGTGCCAAGTTTCCCGATTTGGGCGTGAGATCTCCCGATTTTCTGACCAAAAATTGGCCTCTCAGGATTCTCCCAACTTTTCCAACCTACTCACTGTTATATTGACAATCATTCTTTCATACTAAAAATTATAGAATGAAGTCAGAGGCCACCATTTGCTTTGGTAATAATGATAAATTTCCCCGGTGGCACCCCCTCTTACGCTTTCCCCCTCCTGGGCACTCTTGTGACCGGCTGTGCACAGCGTCCATTCTCCCGATTTTAATAACCCTCAGAATGAGATTCTCACTCCTTTTTTATTCCCAGGTTGGCACTACGGTACTGATTTCACCATCAATTTGGCTATATGTGGTCTATTGTCCCATTTGAAATACCAAAATGATGGCAATTGTGGTTTCTTCCCAAATATATTGTTCGTTTTAAAGTAACATAATGATTGGGCGCTAGGCGTAAATTACTTAGATCTGTATACTGGTATACCACCATGTAGCCGATACTGGCCCCAACTCAGCTGTACCGGTACATCACTTCCTTCGACGTGCACCCAAACACACTGAAATACTGATCACGTAATATTAAATAGCTTCATATTATAATCTTTATTTTACAAATAATTAATAATATAACGCAATATTTCTCATACTAAGATATATCTATGTTAACTTAAAAGGCGTAAATTAGGACACAAAATAATAGTAACAACTTTTTTCAAAAGCTTGTAACTTTGTCAATATTTTTTTTTTGTTTCAAATTTTAGATTTTGGTAATTAAGATGTTGTTCAGTAAATTTGCAAACAAATTAGTAATATGACAAAATGTGGGCACTGGAATGACTGGCAAGTCTGGACAAAATAGCCAAAAACAAACACTTTAGGGCCTTATCAGTCTAGGCGATCACTGGCTTAAAAAAAAAGTCTGTTTCAGCAGATCCTCATCCTGGGAGTAGACCTAGCCCTTTTCAATTTTTGCAGTCACTATTTTCACACACAATTTGTGTGAAATATTTCTTGGATTATATTCACATCTTCCCCCAACATGGTTGCAAATTTGCTGGAATTTTGTTGTGTATTTTGTAAATTCTAAGACCTTTTGTCACGTAATATATTTTTTGTTCAGTCTGTATGGGTGTACGGTACTGTGCATGTTTTTCGTTGATTTATCTGTCAATTCTGAACCGATTTCATTTGGAAAATACTCCTAGGGTATAGTAGTATAGGCTATGTGTGGTTTTCAGTAGGCTACCTGTACATACATGTTGTATGTATAGGGTGGTTTTCGGTGATTAAAAAGTGGTTTTCGGTATATCAAGTGGTTTTCTGTTTTCAGGAGTTAGTGAAAGTTAGTGACTCACTGGCAGTGGTTTGCGTGGACACAGGCAGAGTGGCAGTTATTGTTATGACTCACACCTTCATTCATTGCCGACTTGTCACTGTGCTCGTGTTACTGTAGTCTGGCCTAGACTCGAGAGTATACCTACTCGTAGAGGCTAGATAGTGAGTCTAATCTGACACCTGCCTGCTGACGTCTGCCTGCTGACATAGAAATTTGACTTGAACACTTCTACATTGGCTTGCTATACATCTAGACTGTTTGGACGAGCTAGCCTGCTGAAGTTGTGAACATACACATTTACACCATGCCTGGAAATGCTGACAATATTTTACAGGGCTTCAAGCTGTATCCTTTTTTATTTGGCCTAGTCAAAAGTGTAAACACAGATATGACTATCACTATTGATGACAACTCACAAAAACACAAAAAGGTATAAAATTATATTGAGAGCTAGTGTTTATTTGACACTAATATTATGATAATTTTATTGACTGTATAGGGCCTCATAATAAATCTGAGGGTTGGTAACATTGGAAAATTTGTTGATTTAAAGTATCATGTAATCTTCTCACCAAAAGAAGGCTCTGCTGTGTAACCCGCCTAATTATGGGAATAATAAACTGGGCAGCAATTATTGTACTAGAATAATACAAAAATTAGCAGCTGAACATTGTCTCGCCAAAATCAAGTAAAATAATTGTGTAATATTTTTATTTAAGGTAAGCATGGTAACCAGGTTAGTAATTTCTTAGATAAAATGCAGCAATTGGATGAACCTGAGAGATGCAGATAATGGAAAAATCCTCTGGCAAAGCAGTGATGATTTGTAAGTAGGGCCTACAGTACTAAAATGCAAGCTTTCTAATTTTTAAATTTAAAACTGAGCTTTTACATTTAGGTTCTGCATTGAAGCAGATCAGAGAAATCTACTCTAATAGCTGCTGAATTGTTTGTTTCTATTTTTCATTCATTCAAGGCTGGAACTCCTAACGCAATTTCCATCTTCAAAAATTTTATGACAATAAATAGACATAATTATCACAAAGTAATTATTTGACTTACTGAGCTTTTTATCATGAACAATTTTATTCTCAGTGACATTTTATTTAGTTTGAAGCTAGTAATTTTGGTTTGTTATTCTTTACAGGTCATCACCAGGAGAGGAGCATGAAGGTAGGATGTAGTACACATTATAATTTATAACAAAAGTTAACTAGAAGGATCAATGTTTTTGTAAACAAAAATCAAAGACATCTCCTAGTGCAGCACGTACTAATGTATTTAATGCAGAGGATGTAGGCATATATATATATATGATGGTAGGCTGTAGTTGGTTGTAGGATGCACTGCCAAAGCAGGCCTTATGGCGGCCACGCCTTATATGTACAGTAGCATTCAGATTAACAACACAGGAAATAATGAGCGATTGACAATGTCGGAAGGCGCATTCAGCCTTCTTCAGGACTAGCTTTTCCAAACAAAAAGACAAAAAAACATAAAAACATGTTTTATGTACCCGTATTATTACGACTGGGTCTGTCTCACAGACCGGATCGTAATATAATTATAAATGAGAATGGTAAAAATAAAAATGATTCAATCAAAGAACGAGAAAAAATGAGCGGATGCAAGTAAAAAACAACACAGTAAAGTTTATCATAATGGTATAATTAATGGTCTAGGAGTATAATCAGATAATTCAGAAATTTAAACGAGAAGATAATGACAATGACAATTTAGTGTTTCCAATATATTAAACAGTTTTAAAGTTCAGTGTTCTTGGCTGGATACCTGTGCAGGATGACGATGAAGTGCTGTGTGCGAGTGCAGGCTTGGTGAAGAAGTGAAGAATGTCTGGGAATCAGCTAGGAGAGCAGCATGCCGTCAGGTGCTGTAGCAGCTTGAAGTGTGAGGCTCACGCCAATGTTGCGCCAGTGTTGTGCGGGTGCATTACAGTTTAACCAAAGTCTTTTTACAATTTCAGCAGAGACACTTGATAAATAATAACTTCAAAACGTCAAACACGTCTTAACACGACGAGTCCAAACTGGAACTGGCAATAATTATTATATTTTGCACGAGGAAGGGCTGTACATCATGGTCAGTCTGTCTTGGATGCGCCTTGCTGGATCAGTGGTCACTTGATGAGCGTACTCATGACACAGGACATCGGTCAGATAGTAGAAACGATGAATAACATATTGGAAACGTGTACATGATGTTAATTTAATGTGGGCATGTGTACCAAAGAAAATACGTTATCACTCGAAGCCACGATTGTATACAATTACACTGCACTGTGCATAATACACCTAACAAATCTGACTACACTGTTGGACACAATACTCCTAACAAATTAGAATTATATTAATCATACGCATATTACACAAATATAATAACAATCTGATAATCTGAACCGTAACAGTATGTAGATCTAGACTAGTCTAGGTACCATTCTCCTGGCATACATGGGAAATTTCTGCTCAAGTAAACGTTTAGAATGATTTAAAATGTTAATACTAGTCTGCTGTTTCAATGCAATATTGAAATTTTAGACTAACGTTAGACTAAGTGTGTACCCCTCTATTATCACCCATGTCGTTGAATGAATTATCGCCCAATCCACCCAATCAGAAGGCGGAAGCCCACTGTTGTTTTAATATCTTATTTGCTCGGCAAGGGGGGGGGGGAACTACACTGGCTACAGTGACAGTGCTTTACTAGAATTTCAACTAATTAGGCCATATGGTATACATGGCAATGAACCAAAAGTAAGTTCAGTTACCTCAGAATACCCATCTAGATTCCCTGGAGGCTCTGTGCAAAATTTGAAGACAATCTGATGAGTAGTTCTTGAGATATGGTCCGGAAATGTATATCTAAACAACTAATTAGTCCATAGTACTGAACCAAAAGTAGGCCAAAGTACAGCTACATGATGTCATCTAAATGCATATCTAGACTCCCTGGACATACTGGAGGTGTTGTGTGCAAAATTTGAAAACAATCAGGTGATTAGTTCTTGAGATATGGTACGTAAATTTATATATTATGTCAAAACAATAATAAGGCCATAGTACTGGACAAAAAGTAGGCTGACACCGACACAAGCGAAAACAACATGTCCCCCTGTAGTACGGGGGAGACATAATAAGATGAGTTTTTTTAATTAGTTCGTTGACAAAACCGCCGAGTCTCGAAAACGCAAAATCTGAAAAAAATTAAAATTGAAAAAACATATTTTTTTTATTGCCGCCGACCCTGTGTTTGCCGGTGAATAGCTAAACCTGTAAGTAGATTTAGATGAACACAGATTGTTTTAATTAAAAAAGGTTTCTTCACAGCCTCCTAGTTTTGGATTTGTATTTTTTTCTACCATACGACCACTAGTTTATATAGAAAATTTAGTTGACTGGTACAAAAATTTTTAGTTCCTCCGACCCCGAGTTGGTGAACGATAAAGTTGACCAGTATTTAAAAAAAAAGTAATTTAGATTTTTTTTTTTTTTTTGCCGTCCTCCTGCCCATAGGTTTCAAATAATAACTTCTGTCAACCAACTAATATAAAAACACTGGCCTAATGGCCGATAGGCAGCCATTTTGAATTTGATCAACTCGAAATTTGACTTCATCCGAATAAAGAACATTACTTTCGATGGAGGTTTGCAATCCCTGACTGACTGTCTAGTTCTTGATCCTAATCTTAGACTTAGCTTCTTAGGCTTTATTATCTTGGGTTTTGCTTTTTGACCCAGCCTAGGACTATATTAATAATACTACACAAAATCGTTATAATCGCTTTGACATCAAATTCTTATTCGGAGCGGGAGCACTTGGACTTCTGTAGTACTTAATAGTTTGTATTGATGTATATTGATGAATATCACTCTTTTTTTCTAATATTTCTATTTGCCAACAGTATGACATTTAAAGGTATGGTCAACTGTCAAAATTCGCAGGACAAAGGTCCCCCAGAATGCAATAGTGCCTGTGGGTAGGCCAATGTCCTATTACATAATAATACTAAATATGTGTTTCATACCCAAAGCCTCATTAAGAGCAAGTTCTCAAATCACAGCAAGTTCATATATACGACCACTATGAGTTAATAATTCCCTCAAAGCTAAAGCCCTTAGCCATGGTTCTTAGATGGTCGTTGGCTTGCAAACAGACTGACTGTATTACTGCAGGTATCTCGAAACAGACAGACCCCAGGCTTGTACTGACACCCAGTAAACACAAAACATTTGTATGACTTAATACAATGTTGGACCAACGTCAAAGACGTTGGGTCGACGTTGTATAAATGTTATAAAAATGTTTTGTGTTTGCTGGGCAGGAGGACTTTCTCACAAATATTGTATATTTTTCCAATGTTGGTTCAGCGTCGCAGACGTTGGTCCAACATTAACACAGCACTGGGTCAATATCTCATTTAAGTAGTATCTTGTAATAGGCTTGCAAACAAACTGACTGTATTACTACGGGTATCTCGAAACAGACAGACCCCAGGCTTGTACTGACACCCAGTAAACACAAAACATTTGTATGACTTAATACAATGTTGGACCAACGTCAAAGACGTTGGGTCGACGTTGTGTAAATGTTACACAAATGTTTTGTGTTTGCTGAGCAGGAGGACTTCCTCTCAAATATTGTATATTCTTCCAATGTTGGTTCAATGTTGGTCCAGAGTCACAGACGTTGGTCCAACAATAAAACAGCACTCGGTTAATGTCTCATTTAAGTAGTATCTTGTAATCAGTTTATTTGCTGATATTAATGCCGTCACCCTGTACAGTAGGTTACTGTATGCCTACAGCCCTGTCCTTTATATGTAGGGCTACACGTGACGGTTCAACACATGCCCGTTTTGCAGTTGTATGAATCTTTAAACCGCTAGAATAACTCTTCATATTATATTTTTTTTATCCACAATTACATTTGGGAAGTCTCAACAGTTGACATGCTTTATCTATTTTGAATTTCCGAAGTTCATCAATTTTGTGTGAAACTAACTCACTCATATCAAGCAGGAGCTGATCGCTTCTCACCTTCTTGTTCCTTTCAGCACGTGTTCCTAAGAAAATTTTGAAATGTAAATCAGTGTCCAGAGAAATAAACTTCACATCAATGGAGCAGATGGAGAAGTTTAGACTTGAGCAAAAGGTCATGTTCAAAGGAAAATGCTTGGAAGGTAAGTTTTGTGCCTCTGACTTAAATTTTAACATTAAGTGCTCTTTTTAGACCAATGCCTATATTGTTGTGGCCAGGTGCATCCGTCTGTCTGCTCGCCACTTATAAAAATATTAAGTAATATTTTAACAAGTTATCTATAGTACTGTACAGGGCACAAAATAAGGATAATTGGTCTATTGTCTGATGGATAACCAGACCAACTTTTCAGATTGTCCGCAAAATGGTTTAGTTGTTTGAATTTTGGGACATAATGAAACCTATGTCACGATTTTATAACCAGCACAGCCCCTGCCATACTGTTTTATAACGCACAAATTGTGACAAAAAAATCTGCACCACGCACAGAAACAATGCACATATTTCGGTAAATATCTATCGAAATTGGACTGGTTGTCCGACAGAAATCCTGAAGATGATATTGGGTTGTCCGACAGTAAAATGGGTTGTCTCGGATGCCCGGAATGCCCTAATTTCGTGCCCTGCTATAACTTGTTAAATTGCGTAAATAGAATGCACATTAGACTTCACATACAGGTTAATCATGACTAAAGCTTGACTAATTTCACTTTTGACCTTCCTGTGACCCCTATGATCTTGACTTTTTTCCGATAGACAAATTTTCTCATTAACACGATTCACTCAAAAATCATTTATGTATCGCTCCATAATTTATACCATAATTTACAGTATATTCATTTCACTAATAGCTCGGATGAGTTCAAAATTGGGCAAGATTCGGAGGGAAACTAGGTCATGACGGCCAAAATGGCAGATTATCTGCCTCTCACAATTGTTTTAACACTTGTACAGACTAATACAGACATATACCGGTACATGTATACATATTCTCGTGCCTTGCTTTAATATAAGTGTGCTGCAATGCGGATTCACTTGTGGCCCAAGTTCCCAGACGTGCCCCTCATACAATGTAATTCAAATCTGGTTTACTGGCAGTCCAATGTGACAGGCTACTGTGTGAATATACTAGTATGTGCCGACACAATGCCGTTCAGCTAACACTCTGGGGGCCGCCGTAAATGCAACAACGCTAAGAATTATAGCCACCTTTTGATGACTGTTTTCCATAAGGTCACGCCGTTGACATTTGTGACACTAATAAATTACACAAACCAAAATAAAAGATGTTATAACAATCTTGAGGTCATTTAACACTGGTTTTAAAATGCTCTTTTGCTAAATTTTGAAGGTCGCAAGTCAGGTTAGACAGAAAATTGGTGGTCGCAGGTCGTTATTATAAAACTGATCAGTTCCAGAAAAAATAGTCGTTGGTGACAACAAGTCGTTCCTCCCAGGAGTCGCTGAGCTCAGGTTTCACTGTAATGAGTAAAATAGGCTGTGCAGTGAGGGTCAAGTGTCTTGGCTGCTGAATAAACATACATTCAATTTTGAGTATGGATCAAATTCTGATGTTGTATATTTCCAAGTGGAATTGAATTTTGAGATTGCTTGGTGGCAATTTAACCACTTTCAGGGTTCAATTTGTTTTGAAAAATTTGTGTAGCAAACACTTTCCAGGTTACATTGGTTTCTCCTATCATTAATTAAGTTTTTTTGCTAATCACTTTTAGGTTTTATAAGCAATTGACATAGCTATGCCATACTGAACAAATAAGACCCTGATTTTATGTCAGGAAACATATTATGTAGAAGTGAACTTCTCTAATTAATTATCTAAGTCAACAAAATATTTGAAAATTTAAAATAGTTAAAATGAACTTATAACATTTTATTCTTATATTAACATATATGTAGCCCACATACAAATATTTGTGATAACAATTCTAAAAGCTGCTTTCTATGAGTTGTATAACATAATCTGTTAACAGAATGGTATTTTGAATTTGGCTTTGTCATACCTGACTCCACCAATACATGGCAATCTATCATTGAGGCTGCTCCAGAAAGTCAAATGATGCCTGCTAATGTATTAAAGTAAGTGATCACTGAAAATGTTTTCTTCTCTTTATAAATTATGTAATTTTAAAATGATATCCTTCATTGACAAAATGCTTTTTAACAACAAATTACTAATTATTTTTGTGAAACATAACTCAGTGTATTTTGGTTTTTGAAACATACATAACTTAGTGCAATAAACATGAATGACGGTACCTCCTGCCTATATGTATTCCTAATTTTACTTTCTTTCTTTCTTTTTAGTGGTAACGTTGTGATCGAAACAAAATTTTTTGATGGAGATTTGATGGTCAGCACATCAGTTGTCCGTATATTTTATGTCTAGTAGCATCATCTGTAAATATCACTCCATTTCATCTCATATTTTCTCTCGAGAAAATTTTATCACAATTGCATCCATGTTGAGACATTTGTATTAGAAACACTCGGAAAGTAATATGGAACCCAAAACATAACCATATTCAATAAAATATTCTAAATTTACTGATTCACATATCATTTCAGTTTTAAGATTCATTTATTTGCAAAATATATATTTTTGATGATATTTTGGACTCGATAATTGCACCCTATTTTTTTTGCCTAAAAATTAAATTATCATTTGCGGTATATTATTGGCATGTCATTTCTACTTTTTTTTTAATGTAATGTGTCAACACTACCTACCATAGCATCATGTATGACCTTCAGATCACCCCTGCTTTCTGGGTTTGGTTTTTCAGGCTGTGACTTTTTATCTGATGACCCAATTTTAACACCAATTAATTGTGACCCTTAACTGTTTAGCATATGTTTAACGATAAACAAAGATGTGTTTCTTAATCCTTCAATTATTTAAATTTCCACCCACTCGAGGTTGTGTCTCGCTACCGCGATCCATAACCTCAAGTGATTGAAAATTACTCATAATTTTTTATTTTGAGACCAAACATGTTAAACAGTCATTTCATTCACAATAACAGTGATTTGGTCGACTAATCAAACAGATTCACCCTTTCAAGCCTGAATTTACCATTGTCATCTTCATCCACTGCCGCAATTCTCGACTTGTAGTGGATGAAGATGATTTGATGTGGTTTAAAAATTAAAGAAAATTGCCATGTATTGGTATACCAGTTCCATGGAAATTTTCGTTCTAAAAGCCTACCCGGTATGACTGGGCCCCCTAGCTCATTTACTGCGCAAGGCCCTGTCACAATGACCGCCATTTTGATTCCACAGCCAGCCGTGTAAAAACGACACTCGCGCTGCCTACCAAAAAACTCGGATGTTATGAAATTAACACTAATATTTCAAGTGCCTACGAAAACTAGCCTATTTTCAGCAGGCGTAAACTTTTGATCGTATAAGAACTATTAAATTTAAAAATGGAGGTCACTGTGTCAGAGCCTTGCGATGTCATCAGGGTACTAAAACACCTAGTTGTAGGGAAATCCAGTCTGTTTTCTGTTATGTGAATGATGTTTTATTGCACCGTGAGGGCCCCAGGGTTATTAAAAGAGACACTAGTCGCGATCAGCAGGATAAGGGTTAACATTTTCATTCACCTGAGATGTGACTGCAATTCGCATCTCAAAGTGAATGAAATTGTCCTGTAGTTATATAACGCCCAAGTGTAATATTTCAAAACTAGGGTTCATACACATTATACACTGCGTTGAAAATAATTGATTTGTAACCCTTGTAATGCTATGATCGTATATAGGCCTACAGCTTCAAAGCTAGATTCTAACCTCATAAAGTGTCACTGAAAATGATAAAATTGTTTCTGATATATGCTCAGTTCATCAAACAATTCAATTATGTCAGATGTCTAGCTTTTATAGGAGGTTATTTTTCGTCATCTCAAACTGGAAAGTGGGTTCGCTATTCCCTATCTAAATGAACAAAAAATAGTAACAAATAATTCAGAAGCATAAGGGTTAACCCTTTGTTTTCAAGGCCTTGAAAAGCATTGATAATCAAAATATTAAATATTTGGTCTTAAAAACCATTGAAGTAGGGAAAATTGTCACCAGCATGGAAGTGATAGATGTTTATAAAGCATCTGGGACTTCTATAACTGATCATTGTGAGCATCACTTGACTCTTTCAAAACAAAGTAATTGTAAATTTGCTGTGTGCTCCAAAATTTAAAGCTTGAAAACCAAGTAATAGTTTGATTTGTATCTTGAAATATAAATGATTGTAAGCTGTTTTGTATTTTTTGCTTGGAAATTTAAAAAAAAATTCCAATGTAGATTTCATGAAATTTGAAGTTTGCTTGTTTTCATATCAATGATCACATACATAGTGATCACAAATAAATAGGAATTGCCTGCAAAAAAGGTTTTAGCTAATGAATACTATGAAATCATCTGTATTTAAAAAAAAACATTCTAAATTTGGTTGACACTTACATGGTATTTGTTATACATATCTGCAATACTCTGAAAAGATTACTTTTATCATAAGATTATAATCTCTGCTATGCAAAATCAATTGTCCACTCTTAGTTAAGTTTAGCAGATAAGTGAATATGATTTGGATCATAAAGAATTACTGTTGTTGTTTTAGTAGGTAAGACTTTGATTGCAATCTTCTTTCAATCAAGGTTTTTATGCTAATACTTCATACATATATAGTGAACTTGTTAACTCATAAATTATATTATAGTTCATTCATACTCTCATATAAAATAAACTGAAACTAGTTTAAAAGTATCTGGTAGTAGAAATGTAATAGTTTTTTTTAAACATTGTCTAACCATTAAACATGCAAGTTAAGATTGGGAGAATAATCAGCATGTTAACTCTACAAACATTCCATGTGTCTTTATATTTTTTCTATAATACTAGCACTAGTTATTAATAGAGATCCTCCCACCAAACCTAGAAATTACAGTTCATATAGAAAGAATTTTGTGTGTATTAATTTATTTTGAAATGTTCAGTCTCTTGCTTAAGTTATGTCAGTGAACTTATCATGTAATATACCATGCTGACATGTTGTATTGTTATTTCAGTGATCAATATGTTATATGTCATGTATTAACTTAAAGATTTTATTTTTTATGCATTTTTAAATCAATTTAGAAGTTTGAGTTTTTCTGCAGAAGTAACCACTTATGTTTAAAGAAGCAGAAGGTTTATTTCTAGTAATTGGTGAAATTTACTGGACATTTATAACTGAGATTTAAGGAGCATCTGTTCTGGCCTGACTCGCTGATGCAGTGTGCCTGCAATATGTACAGAGTGACTTTATAACTGGCAACAATATACTGGCTGTCGCTGTCGTCCTAAGCAATGTGATATTATAATAAGCCATGGTTGCCTGCAATGATCACATGTGGCTGATTTTGATGACAACAAAAATTAAAAGCGGAATAATATGGTTTATTAGCATCTGAGCTCCAACAAACATTCAAAGACCATGTTTTAATGATGCACAGTAAACTGCATTAACCTTAGAGTGTGGGGATTCTGACGACTAAAGTCCATCCCCGCACTGTAAGAATAAAAATATTTGTAATAGTTGTAGACTTGTGTCTCGCTACTCGACCCACAAGTTCAAGTGAGTGAAAATTACTCGCATGTATTTAATGTAACACCAAATATTTGCAAATTTTGATGTTTAAATAAACATTTTGTTCCCAATAACAGTGATTTAATAGCCTAATAAAATAGATGTGTTTAGCGCCTAAAGGGTTTGATCAGCTTTATTTTTTTCAAATGTATGATGTTGAACCAACTTTAATCTGATATCGGTTCATCATTTATTGATTGTGTATTCATTGTCATCAAAAGTATCCACATGTCATTGAATCATTGTATCTGTAGTAAATATAATAACTCTCCCCTGTGATGTAGATTATTTATAGTCAATTCTGAATTGTATATTTCCTTCCGTACATTGCTTATTAGGTGTCTTAGTATGCTACATCATTGTTAGAGTTTGGTAATGTTGAATCTCGACGCCCGTGGTATTTTACAATACATTGTAATAATGTAGTCTTGTGAGGTGTAAAACACTGGCTCAGGGGGCATAGCATCATGTAGGGTCCTAAACATGTGAACAGTAATTGAGGTGCCTGTCACTCATAATACAGTCTGTACTTATATTGTGACTTGGCCCTTATGCTGCCGGGACCGAATAGATCCGTTTTCAAGCAAATTTCAGACCGATAAATTCAACTCAAATTGCTAAAATGTGATAGATGCTTAGTTAATCTAATAGTTACATTTTTAAGATGTATATTTGTTCATAAATTTAATTTTTTTTGTCATTTGGAGCTGGAAATTGCTTTAGCAATTCCAGCTTCAAATGAATGAAAAATAGTCTGAAAAAAATCGGCAGCACCTGTATAACCCCTGATAACGAGCTGTTCACAGTAAAATATGCATTCCGTCATGGAACGCTGATATATATTGGGAAATAAATTTCACAAATACCAGAAATTTTCAGTCACTTGAGGTGACTGAAAATTTAAATTGAATGGCTCAGTGCTCTAAGGGCTAAGATAACAAATTTTAGTGAGTTTCTATTTCTTGAATTTTACTCATGTTAAGGTTTAAAATCTAAAATGGAATAATTTATAAGAAAACCAATTCTTCTGTGTTCTGCAAAGCCGAAAGCCAGTAAATAAGCAGATACTGCTTTTTAGGTTTGCAGAGCAGTTTTATACTGCTAGTTCCAGTAAATAGCCCATATTTGGACAGAAACATTGGTTACAAGAAGCTTCTAATAAATATAACTTTGGGAGTGTTTTTAGGATCAATTGGTTCCATTTGAACTCTTGATAGTAATTAAAGGGGAAAACAGGTAAATATAATCGAAAATTAAAATGGTAGTCTAATTGCAACATTTTTAAACCTTCATGACTGTTAAATTATAGTATAGTAAGACGTTAAATTATAGTATATTAAGACATTTACCGTATACTCTGGTGTTATTTAACCATTTAAAAAGCCACAGAAGAGTTTCATGTATGTATAAAGGTATGTCTCTTATCATAGAAAAGTGTTCACTTGCCACAGCAAATCGGAGATGTTGCTATAACATTGGTCAACTGTCTGCGACACTGGCCTAACATTATACCAACAGAGGACCCGTGATCACTAAATATATCTCCCCTTATTCATATCACACAAACACGTCACATCCCCCAAACTATAAGCTTTAGTTACACGGAACCATTTTGAGCTTGGACACTGTATCGAGTACAGTACAAGGCAACATAAATTGTTGTGCATCAAGTCAATAAATACATTCCTGTTTCTACCAACCCAAATAATATACCAGTGAAAAAAACTTGTGGTAGGGCTAAATGTTGAATTTAAACATTGTATCTTTATCACTTTGCTGTGATTTATATTTGAATATAAACACACAAATATTTTTTTTAATTTGAATATGGAAATTGCATTGCACTTGCAGATTCAAATTATGAAAAACTTATGATATGGCCATTGTGACTTAACCCTTGGGGCACTGTTGTCGACTATTGTAGACTGCATCTTTATTAACACTAGTGGATCATGTTATTAGGAAAATAAATATGTCTCAAATATGTGACATGCCATACAAAGCAACTTAAATTTCAACATTATTGTCACTTGAATATGTGGATCGCTTCAATTAACTGAAAATATTAATTTACTAAAATTCAGAGCTCCGAGGGTTAATACTGCATGTCCAACTTTCCTGAAACACGGCAACCGTGTAAAGATACATTTATTGTCTTAACTAAACCACTCTATATTTAACAATGTAGCTGTCCCAATGGAATGTAGTGTCAGTTATTCTTTGTTTCATGTGTTCGGATAACTCTACTGAGAAGTGTACAACTTTATAATCTCACTGTGGTTTGATATAGTTAGCATTCTCTCCTAATTGATACTACGTAAAGTTATACTACATTTCCTGCATTAAATAGTCTAGAAATTATCTTTGATTATAATATCTTGTAAGATTACATCATATATTGAGCGGTGATGTTATATTCATTTTACTTTAAATCTTTAGAGATGATAATAGGCAGGCAGGGCCTGATGCTATAAAAGTAATGTGTGTAAAAACACAAGAAATGTTACTTCCGTCCATTTATAATATCAATTTGACAAACAGTTTTCAGTCTTTCCCAATAAGCTCAAAATTTCACTGGACAGTAGGTCCTGTGAACTTTAAACTTCTAACAGACTAAAAAAAATTCACCAGACAATAATTGTCTGGTAAATGTGATAATAAAAACTAAAAACCCCGATTGGGCTGTGTTTCACCGACATTACCCGCCGTTATTGGGAAAGACTGAGGTTTAGGATTTTTACACTATATCAGAATGAATGTTTCTAAGTCAGTATCTACATTAAGTCCGCAATAACAGACTCTTTATGCCTCACACTGTATGCGGAATACAGAGTCTGTAATCTAGGTTTGTGCGTGTGTCTAGAGAGGTGTGTATTATGTTTGTGCAGTAACGTACACATGTGTGTACAAGGTTTAGGAAAGTCCAGTGTGTCCTGTAGCACAATCTAAAATGTGCATCTTCCGACTAAATTTTTTAAATTGACCAAATTTATTATAATTTACTTGATAATAGAACAGATGGGTCTAGTTTAACCCTTTCATTGCGGGGTACCATCTTTAGACGTCAGAATCTGATGTCTAAGACAGCAGATTCCGATATCTTAAAGTTGATCCAGCATTAAAATAATTAAAAAAATTATAATACAGGTAGACCCATAACAAAGGTTTTCAAGTGAAGCGAAAAGAGCATAAAAAATTATTTTAAATTGAAGCCTTTGGTCTCCATAGTTTTTACAAAAACATTTCAGCGCCTTAAGGGTTAAAACACACTACTAGAGAGTGTGATCTGTTTCAGTGAAACCATATAGCTCACTAGGTGGTAGTGTTTGTATTGCTACTCTGAATGTGAATGTTAGTATTTTCACATATTGAACGTTTAAAGCTGTAGATCTGCATAGTAACCCTTAAAGCGCCAAATAAGAATTGTATTTTTCCCCACTTGAAGTTGTGTCTCACTACAGCGATCCACAACTTCAAGTGGATAAAAATGACTTACCGGTATATTAGTAATATTTGAATCAAAACATGCTAATCTAACAAATTTATTGCTCGTTTCTCCTGAGAACTTCCTTTTTTGAAGGTTGAATAAAAAGGCTAAAACCGGCTATAGATTAGCCCTTTAACCTCCAGTACAGAATATATTCGTTTTTATCATTTTTTCACTACCACAGTAGGCACTACCTTTTAAGCATGTTAAAGATAAAATGTGGCATCAATTAGCAATATTTGAAAAGAGTAGACCTCCATTTTGTGAAATCTGAATAATTTTCACTCACTTGAAGTTGTAGATTGCGTTAGCGAGACACAACTTTAAGTGGATGAAAATAGCAATTAAATAATTTGGCGGTTAAAGGGTTAACCCTTAAAGCGCTGAATTTTTTTTATGTAAACCATGAAGACCAAAGGGTTTTCTTCAATTTGAAACCATCATAAATGTCTTATTTAGTTCTTTCCGATTCATTTGAATTCCTATGTTATGGGTCTACGGCCAATATAAATATTTGTACAGTGCGGGGAGCAAATTTAGTTGTCAGAATCTTACATCTACAGACGTCAGATTCTGACGACTAAAGTCGGTCCCCGTGCTGTATTTTTAGTCCCTTAATAAATTAATGTCTTTTATTCAGTGTTGCTACACATTCAAATCAGCAGAGAATTCAACTGTATTTATCATTTACTCTAGTGAATTGTCAGTACTTGTCGTCAAATTGATAACGCAAGTAATAATAATTCTATTTATGAAAAATAAATATCTTCCTATTAATTGATTAACTGAGTATTTAAGTTGATTAATTTAGTATTGACCACAATCCTATCAAATCAATTTCATCTGGATTTTTTTTGTTTTTGAAATTTGTTTGAAGTATATGGCATGACAATTGATATATAACTGCTTCGAGGATATAGCGGGGCGACGGTTATCATCAATTTGTACTGCTCCACTCATGCAGATGTACTTCAAGCAAGTTTCAAATAAAAGACCACCAAAATTGATCTAGTTTGTGATGGATACTCGGTTGATTTGGGAGATGTTGAAAGCTGTAAATTTGTGTCAACAATGCCAGTTTCAAATGAATGACAAATAACGGTAGTAACAAACAACTCAGCAGGACAGCACCTTTAACATCTTTATTCTAGCCACGATGATCACAAGATACATTTGTAGTAGGCCCTACTGCTTTTCACTTTTTGATATATTTATGTGAAGCATCTAATTTACTGGGCTGTTATGTACATACATGTCAAATTTATGTCTTTGTCAAACAGTGATATTTCAGTTACACGTAGACAAATTTTGCTAATGTATTTTTTGTTATAGGCATGTTGTATTAAATGTTTTTCAATAAAATATAAAAACAATATTCTGGACTTTATTATTTGTAATAGGCTGTCCGGCAAGGATTAAAAAAAATTCTTGGTAACGTGATTTCTTGAAAAATTATTATTGGATCTCTCCAATTTTTTATGTGAAGTTACTTATAAGTATGGAGATGACCTGATTAGGGGGGAGATTTCAGTCGCGACATGATTCTGTCCAACATCATGTTTTCTTGTGTATGCAAAAACTACTGGTCAATTTTTTTTAAATTTTAATATCGTATTTTTGTGGTCGGCCATCGAGCGAGTACGGTAACTCTTTAAAGTGGTTTAGGCGTGTTCTAGATCAACACCATTTACAACAAATGAATCTGTCCTGTGTATAGGCCTGTGAATCCATAAAAAAAGCATTCTCTTATGGATGATAATAGGTGAAAAAATTTCCATTACTGTCAAATCAATTTTAACATTCAGGAAATTACTTAAATCTCACTTATTTGATCTGGCTTTCCCACCCGAGCTCCTCAGTAGTACAGCTCCCTGTTGACGAACCTGTTTTGGCCTTGACTACGACACAAGATCGCGCTTAGGATTTGTGCGCCTCCGAGCTCTGTCCGCTGGGGATATAGGCGCTATAGAAGTTTTAATGATTGAAAGCAGGCAGCTATCTCCATCTTTTATTGTGACATGTAAATTAAATATGGAGGATGCTTAACCCACCCTTTTTATTCATATTGTATAAATACAATTTTTTCTAAGAATGTCTAAATTTACAAAGTCTGCAATTCATTTACAACATGGTATAAACAGGGGGGTAAAATAAAACGGGCTGGTTTAAATAGATGAATAACCATGAATAACCATGAATAACACGAAATAACTGCTAATAGCATTTATAATTGTTTTAAAAGACAAGAATAACATTTTTATTGATGAGTGCGATCGTTATGCTGCTTGAATCATAATAATATAGGCTTTATTAATCGGCTAGATGGGTTTTAGTCGATGTTATTTCGGCAACGTTGAGGTAATGGCTACCATTGTTTACATGCTTCCATAACGTATCACCAGGTGTCGCCGTCTACAAAGATAATTATCGACTAGTCACTAGGTGTCGCATACACCTCTCCGACGCCTGTCAATCACCCATAACTCATAATTTTTTTGTGGTGTTTGATAGGCTATATAATTGACCGGAAGAATGAAAGAAACTACGAAATCAACAAAGACAACATCGTTAATGTTATGTATGCATCATTTTTATTTTGACACTAATAAAAATAGTATCATCATAGCAATCATTACAATAAACAGTTATATCAATCATCATAAATGCGTAATATATACTCGCCGTCAAATTAACCAGGATCGCATGATTTTCGGCGATTTCTCCGTCAATTCTGAACCGATTTTCTTAAAATTTTGCAAAGGCCATTTTCTGCTCAAATCCTAACAGCGGTAAAAAAATCGCAAAATTATATTTATTATTTCAAAAGTTAGACCATTTGACATGTAATAAAATTCTAGAATTAGTTTAATGGGTTTATAGAGGGACGTCGTAATTTAAATTTATTACATGTCAAATGGTCTAACTTTTGAAATACAATATATAATTTTACGAAATTTTCAGGGATATTAGGATTCTGTTGAAATATGATTGTTACAAAATTTCATAAAAATCGGTTGACAATTGAGCGAGAAATCAACGAAAAACATGCGATCCTGGTTGATCACTTTTAATGTGACTTTGGGTATAGAATTCTATCTAATGCATATTTGCAATCAACTAAACAGGGTTATAAGAATAAGCCTAATATATGTTACTTCACAAGTATTATAAAATTATGACATCAATTGTTAGATTCCATCAATTGAAATCAAATACATATATGTCATTCAGTTTAGCACTTTTCTTATGACAATAGTAAAAGAATTAACAGTAGTAAAATAATTATTTCCTATTGTGATAGGCCCTATCCTAACGGGTTATACACATAGTTCACAAGTAGACTATAGGGCCTATAAATTGTTCACAACCATTGTTGAATAAAATGTTAATTGTCTTTTTATCGTTTGTTTATGACTTAGGTACTTTGCTTTTGACAGTGGTAGTACGGGCATTTCTTTTCCTTTTTCGTTGTTCAGGTTTTTTGCTACCATTAGGGGGCACAACCACACCCAGGAGTCCATCGCTTGATAAGATCGTGTTTTGTGCTACACAACGACTTGACGGAATAGTATGTTTGAGGAATCTGTTAATGTGTATTTTTTTTTGCTCAGGTGATTTGTTGTCCCACACAAACGGTTGTAGTTCGAATTTTTCGTACCCCTTTGCTAATTGATAATTGTCCATGCCCATCAGTGCGCGTTTCAGATCATCTTGCTGGCTTCTGACAACGTTGTGTAATATTAAAATTAGGTCGAGCATACATCTAGATTTCCATTTAGTGGCCTGTTTTAAAACGTGGTTCATAGATTCGCAGTTGTTATTTGTCCATGGACGGTTAGTCATGGGTAGGTCTGTGAGTATTTTTGTTTCCAAGTTCATGCGTATCATTGGCACAATACGCTGTAGACAGCGATTTGTTTATTATCATTTCGCCCGGCAACAATGCGACGTACAAATGAATGAGAATAGCTTTTATTATATGATGTCAAAGCACAAAGTTAATAACATGATGCTCAATTAATATTAATGATTCTGTAACATTTTTTGCATGTTTTCAACTAGATAGTCAAATAAAAATAAATAAATCCCCCTCCTGGAGATCAGATTAACTCCGGTTATGAAGCTGTGAGCAGTTTGTAGGCGGCAAGTGTACGACGCCCTGCCCCCTCCCCCCGATCCAGGGTGGGGACTCTTAACGGCGGCAAACAACTCAAGTCATGTTGACACCTGTGATTAGCTCCAATGCAGCTACATGTACACGACTATGCCCACCCATCAGATATATTAAAATTAAATTGTTCATTTAATATAACTTATTGGTCCAGTAGTCTAATTGTTTTTTTTCCTAATATAGATACAGAGATAGATAAGAAGATATTTACTGACGACGGGAAGTTTTTTAAATGTAGACTGATGGCACCCTGCGTCATTAAAATGAACAGTAGGCCTATAATATATATGCAGCCGACGCCGGGTCCGAATTAACCCAACATTGGGCCAACGCTGTACATGTGTATAGACCTACAACAAGGTTACTTTAGATTTAAATATAACAATTTCTTACAATGGACGTTAGATTTTGATCTAACGTTATCTATTTATAAAATTTATAAAAATGTCAACACTATAATGATAAAATGATTCTAGTCAAATACTTTTGAAAACATAGTTCCACATAAGATTTACATATAACAATTTCTTACAATGGACGTTAGATTTTGATCTAACGTTATCTATTTATAAAATTTATAAAAATGTCAACACTATAATGATAAAATGATTCTAGTCAAATAATTTTGAAAACATAGTTCCACATAAAAATTGTCTGGTTCGTTAGATTATTCAGCGGTGAAAGGGTTACAGTTCGGAGCCACCTGGTGACTAGATGTTCAGGTAGGTGCACGTGGGTGACACCAAGTGTGGGAAATATAAACTATGGACGATGTTGTGTTGAAGCCCCGCAATGCAAAATAATTTTGTAAAACGTTACACCCTAATTACTAGTTATTATTACGACCTAAGCCATATACTACTATCATAAATAAAAATGTATGTTATATTACCTACATATACGACCATTTTTATATAGTATTGCCAGTTATTTCGTGTTATTTCGCGTTATTCATGGTTATTCATGGTTATTCATGTAATTAAACCTACCGAAATAAAACTACCTACAATTTCGGACTGTTGCGCAAACATGTAGCTTTGAGAAATTTGAAATTCCAGCCCTGGTGGTCTGAGTGTAAAGATATATTTTTTGTCTGAAAACAACTGCTCTATATTAAACAAGTGCAAATTAGAGGGATTTGGTAGCCGAAACAAATCTGAAACAAAAAAACAAAAAACAAAAACAAAGCTGAGAAACAAATCAGTTCCAAAAATGGCCCGATATTCTCAAAAAGTTAATCAGCTCTGCAGATCATGCCCATAAATGCAATTGTAAGGTTAGAAGTCCTTTAGTCCAATTTTTTTTTACATTAGCGTCCGGAAACAGTCAATTTAGGCCGATTTTCGTATGTTTTTTAGCCACCAGAGGTCCGATGATGGGCCGATTTTCGTGAAAAACTAATCAGGTCTGTGCTCTAACCCCCATGAGTGTTAGTGCCAGGTTAGAAGTTAATAGGTCAAAAACTTTTCACATTAGCCGGGTTCGTATGAACAGCGAAAACAAACGAGAACAACAGAACAAGCGAAAACAAACCTATATATGAAGATACACAGCATAAAATATCTATAAGTGTTGCACCGTCATTGTCTAGGCAGTTTAATATCCTCTTCCTATATTATCCGAATTATATTTCCCCGATTAATGTAGAAAAATAAGTTTTATAAGATAAAATGACAGAGCGAAAACAAACAGAACGTTGCGGTAGTGCTTGGCGTGACTGTATGAACAGCGAAAACAAACAGGTCCGCGTAGCCTATGCTGCAGTCTTATGATTTAATCATAAATGTGCGAATACTATTCATATCATATCTATATAACAATATTTATATGATTATTATGAGTTATTTACGCTATAATCCTATATGACAAAGCGAAAACAATTATTTTCGAACTGGTGTATTGATATGAATGTATGAATAACGAAAAATACAATTTATTTTTAGATTTCTATGATGGTATATAGTACCCCACAATGTAAGTTTATAAAAATAATGAAAATATAGCTGAATGATAACAAACTCAGCGTGTCTAGTCTGGCTTTGGACGAGACTGTATGAACAGCGAAAACAAACGTGACTGTGTGAACAGCGAGAACAACCCGTGACATATGTTGATCTATATACTAACGTTACCGCTACAATCAGCTAATATAATTACCTACTATACCGTTAGAACTAGTAATATTAAAACAGCTAATATAATCAGTCACATAATATAGAACTACAGTAATATCATATAAATTATATTATAAGAAGAGAATGGCAGAAAGATTAGAAAACCAACACATATATTTCACAGATGTATGAACAGCGAAAACAAACGTGACTGTATATGGCGTCAATGATGTATCAAACACGCAAACAAATCAATTACACAGTTATTAATATATTCAACTAATATAGAACTAGTAATAAATCCTTTTGTAAGATGATAAATGGTAGAAAGAAAACAAACGCAGATATTTCACATATGATTATAGAAGATTTTATCAGATGAAATGACAGAGCGAAAACAAACACGCTTGACGTGAGTGACTGTATGAACAGCGAAAACAAACATGCAGGTCCATGCAGTATATGGAATGTATATAACGAGCTTATTATAGTCTTCTTACAAACAACATACCATAGCTAAATCCGAGCATCTAGGTGCTTCACATACTGTTTATATAATTTACAAATACTTTTTATAGCACAATTTTTATATGTTATCTTGGTTATATGACTGAGTAAAAACGATTATTCAGAGCTGAGGTGTTGAGTGTGAATATTTGAAAAAAGGAAAGACTATGATATTTGGACAGTAGGCCTTTAATCCCCACAATGTAAGTTTTATAAGATTGAAATATAGCAGAATTATAACAGACGCAGCGTGTTAGGCCTATATGCCGGCTCTGGACTAGACCGTATGAACAGCGAAAACAAACCTCTGGCAGGTATGTATGTATGTAGGTATGTATGCATGTATCTATGTATGTATGTATGAAGAGCGAAAACAAATCATATTTGGCTGGCATGGGAGGGCGGGTGGCTATACGAAGCAGTGACTTTAGGTCAGTTGTAAAGAAAAAAGGATGCATGGTTAGGCCTTATAGATTTGCGTAATTAAATTAAATTAGGCCTGCAACGTATCTATGACTGCGAACTGCAATTGCCAAAAGCAGTTTATACAGATTTTCATTGATATTATTTGTTATTATGAACTGCAATTTAAAAAAAAGTTTACACAGCCTCTCTTTGATTGTCATTACGAAATGCAATTGACAAAACCAGTTTATGCAACTTCTCTTTGATTGTCATTATGAACTGCAATTGAAAAAAACACAGTTTACACAGCTTCTCAGTTGACCATGTGTTGACAACGTAATAGTAATTGAAGATCACAAATCGTAGTCACACCTCTGGCTGATCACACTCTCCTACGGCTGCCATCACGTTAATTCAGCGTTAACACTGTCACTCTCAGTCCCTACAAACAATTAAGTATTACATTATATCTGTAACATCTAATAAATATTCGATTATAAAAATGTAGTTTTAATCAATACAAGCATAATTACATGGCATGAAGTCACGACTCTATTATTTCACTATATTTCAGAATAACGCTAATAGACAGTGTACATACAGTATTACCTTACGGTTGAATAGTTGGAGAACGCAATAGTAACAGAAGGGTAATGTCACAAATAACAGTATAGTATAATGATATCTATCCAAACTTAAGTTAAGTTCGCCTGTGTTTTCCTACCTGACGGCGAATACAACTTCAAAGCGGCTTTGCTAAGGTAAGTCTTTGCCATGTAATTTTCCATGTATATGCCCCTATGTTTTAAGAAGGTAACAGTCGTTTAAACTAATAACACAATGGTGAAATTCGATTTTTTTTTTTACATTATCAGGTTCAAGGAGTAATCGGATTAGTATATATTATTGAAACTGTTACCTTATTAAAGTGACTATATAAATATTGATGACAGTGCCCGCTATATATAACGGTCGATTCATGCGATAGTGATGCACTGCTTTGACCTTATTTAGAAAAATTAATATATTTAGATGTCACGTTCGACATATATATATAAATTAAATGCTATTTACATTACCTCCTAATTGGTGTGATCACCATATTATATATTTATATATACGTATTTGTAAGTATGAATTTATAAGTATGTATTTATAATTATGTTTTTAATTAGATTAGTTAATATTACTGAAACTTCGAAACTGTTACATTATTAAAGCGCCTATATCAATGTAGACGAATGTTGCCGTTGTATGTAGCCTATACAAATTTATTTATATAAATCGTTAAATAATACAGTGTAACATGTATCCCATCCGTTATCTTACTACTTTCAATCAACTGTTATTGTCATCCCTCTTACATTTTATTTGTGTCGTCTAATAATAAGCTACAGGCGACGAAAGGGTGTATGTTTAGATAACCGTTAAACGTCGATCACCCGTCCTTGTCGCCGTAATGATTGTTGTTGCGTCATACCGTCATTAACCCTTTCGCTGTCAAGCCTTTCCAATCAAATTTTATAACAAGCGCGCGTTTCCTCTTTTTGTATGTATTTGTAGGCTTTAGATAGCTTATAGTATATATATTTTGAAATTAATTTAATATATTAAGATCATGACTGAGGTAATTAGCAGCGCCACATTTTAGTATTTTATAGCAAATAAACAAGAGACATACCCGGTATCGATTTTGTCGATTTTGTTACCCTTCACAAATGTTGATGACGAACAATAAACAGTAGGCTACAATAACAATTATATATAATTATATTTTTTTATATATATTTATTTAAACAGCTGATTCGCTGACACCATTATATTTACGAGTACCAGGAAGAAAATGGTAACTATATATCAGTATATTTATTTATTAAAACAACTAATCCGCCGACATCACATTTACGGGAAACAGAAAGAAAAACATTATTATCAGTAATGTCAGCTAGAGCCTTTATCTCTTACAATATCTGATGATTGATATATAAGTAACCCATAGTCTTTAAGAAATATAAAATATTTGTGGAAGTAATAAGTGATAATCCCTAGTTATTTATTGTACCGTAGCCCTACCGTATTAGTTTACACAAAAATATGATCTTTAAATTAATACATTACACTAAGTAAGTAAGTTACATCAGAAGTATATTGAATGTCTAATTATTAAATTAAATTTGTTTTTGCTTGACCATCTATCCCTTATCTCGGCGTATTCTGTCACTGGACAGGCAGACCTGTTTGTTTTCGCTGTTCATACATCGCGGCCAGTATCGCCGTCATCGGCTATGCGTCTTGAGTGTGTGGGCAGGCAGACTGACTGTTTGTTTTCGCTGTTCATACATCGCCGAGTTGTTCTCGCTGTACTGACAGTTGGTCCATGTGCACCACTCGCCAGTTTGTTCTCGCTGTATATTGTAGCCTGTAGGTCTATACAGGATGAGGTCGGTCCATCGACATGCCTACTGCTATTCAAGCATATCGTAGACCTACAAGTACTGTATCCCGATAAAATTACAATTATTTATTTGGAAAATTCCAAAGCTACTCATACAGTTTGTTTTCGCTGTTCATACATCGCTGTCATCTGCAAAAAGTGTGGGCAAGGGCCGCCAGTTTGTTCTCGCTGTAATGACAATTGAAAATATATTTAAATTCAAACATATCATACAGTTAAATGACTATTTATCGTACAAAAAACAGACACATAAAATGGGGAAAATTTGTTTATTAAAAATAAACATCAAGTTAAACGACTACAAATAAAAAGGGCTTCACTTCAAATGTTGTTAATGTAAACGTGGTTGTAACAGAGTGAAGCCCTAAGACCAAAATAGGTATAAATTTACTTGACAGTCAGTTAACAGGATTAACCAGTGAATATTTATACATGTCTCTAATTGATCTAATCTACTATGAATATTTATACATGTCTCAAATTGATCAAATCTACTATGACTATTTATACATGTCTCTGATTGATCTAATCTACTATGAATATTTATACATGTCTCTGATTGATCTAATCTACTATTTAAATGTGAACTTTGACTCTTGTATCATTACAAACAAATTAGATAATATCAACCAAACTATCAATAACAATCTAGTAATTGTTCACACAAAACCAAACCTATCAATAACAATCTACTAATTGTTCACATTAATATATTAATGAACATTGACTCTTGTATCATTACATACAAATTACATAATATTGACAAAATCTATCAATAACATTATTAAACAAGATTATCTGTTGTTGAGGAGGGTATGAAAACGGTCAGAAGAAAAATGAACAAAAAACATGCAGCGGATGGAAGCGGGAGGAGGTGGGATTTTCTTGATAGACATAGAATCTGCTATATAAATTTATATTTCTTTCGGATTAATTTTTGGTTTGAACCACTCTCAAGATTTCATTGCTAAAAGAGACTGTTACAAACAAATCGAGATCCGAACAAACCACGAATTACATAGCTTGGGATTCGCCTAGGATTAATAATCTATTTTGTGTCCGATAAAAAGAGCTTTCATTTTACGAAAACTCTGTATTTATCGTACAAAAAACAGACACATAAAATGGGGAAAATTTGTTTATTAAAAATAAACATCAAGTTAAACGACTACAAATAAAAAGGGCTTCACTTCAAATGTTGTTAATGTAAACGTGGTTGTAACAGAGTGAAGCCCTAAGACCAAAATAGGTATAAATTTACTTGACAGTCAGTTAACAGGATTAACCAGTGAATATTTATACATGTCTCTAATTGATCTAATCTACTATGAATATTTATACATGTCTCAAATTGATCAAATCTACTATGACTATTTATACATGTCTCTGATTGATCTAATCTACTATGAATATTTATACATGTCTCTGATTGATCTAATCTACTATTTAAATGTGAACTTTGACTCTTGTATCATTACAAACAAATTAGATAATATCAACCAAACTATCAATAACAATCTAGTAATTGTTCACACAAAACCAAACCTATCAATAACAATCTACTAATTGTTCACATTAATATATTAATGAACATTGACTCTTGTATCATTACATACAAATTACATAATATTGACAAAATCTATCAATAACATTATTAAACAAGATTATCTGTTGTTGAGGAGGGTATGAAAACGGCACACAGACACAAAGTGTCTGACCCCCACAACCCAAACTTACGAATGCATCGTAAGAGCACATATGAATTCCAACCTCTCATCTGTCTAATCCACCATTACTTGCGACATCAGAAACAACACTAATTCTAAATAGTGAAGTGCTATATAGTCTGAAATTTAGTTTTTAAATTGAAATTAGGATGTCTACAGAAGTGAAACTTGAAATTTACATGTAATGAATAGATAACCAAATAATTAAAATTTACAAATGTAGATAATAAGGGACACATTATCATAACATCTACTGTATTTATAATTCCTGAAGCAAGTCTCAGTAGTGTTTTGACTGGCTGGATTTATATGTCAGTGGAATTTTATTTTCTGTAAGTGTAAAATCTGACCCAGAAGTATACAGACCTCATTTTGAGGTATTGCAGACACACTTTGAAAACATAAGAATACCACAAAACATAGATTTAGAAGGATTTTAAGCAAATTAGGAACATGAGGAAATGGTCCACATCTTGAGTATTGCTGTATTCACTAAAAATGTTGTTTACATATACATTCAAAAGCAAGATCTAAAGAATTCTAAAAAAAATAAAATAAAAATAATAATAATAATTTCTTACTCACGCAGTTATTGACGAAAAAGCAAAAATTTCAGCTTTTTCTTCTCTTCTACGGGAGAAGAAAAAGGACATAAATCATTCACATTCAAAGTAATTCCACCTGTAAGAATGAGATGCATCCTGCCCATCCTTGCTAGCACTGATTTCATCAGCTGGCGCAAATCCTGATGCTAGAATAAACTAATTCCACCTGTAAGAATGAGCTTGTAGATATTGTATCAAAACCCGACTGGCCGAAATCGGGTTGGCAAATCACTCCCCATCGTGTTTTCCATTGTTAGAACAGCTGGCGCAAGTCCTGCCGAACTAACAAATGGAAAATCATATGTTTGGTTCTTCACAAAGTTTATTGCATCTGGCGCAAGTCCGGATGCATCCTGCCCACCTTGGTAGCACTGATTTCAGAAGCTGGCGCAAATCCTGATGCTAGATTAAACTAATTCCACCTGTAAGAATGAGCTTGTGGATATTGTATCAAAAACCAACTGGCCCAAATCCAGTTGGCAAATCACTCCCCATCATGTTTGCTATAGTTAGAACAGCTGGCGCAAGTCCTGCCGAACTAACAAATGAATAATCATATGTTTGGTTCTTCATGAAGTTCATTGCATCTGGCGCAAGTCCGGATGCATCCTGTCTATCATTACTAGCACTGATTTCAGCAGCTGGCGCAAGTCCTGATGCTGGAATTATCAAGCTAGACATAGAGCATCATGTAGTTGGCGTATAAGGCATGCAATAATTACTGCGGCCTGTAACAACTGGCCAAGTCTTGTTGTAACTGACCTTGTATTTATTGACTAATAATATGTTCTTGCAGTAGTTTAATTGAATAATTATATTGTTTTTACCTTACACTCCTACACTTGGATACTCTTCCGAATTATTTCAATTTACAAATTATTTATTATATATATATATATATATCTAAGTAAGAATGATGAAAGATTTAATTCTTGTGGCCATTTTTTTTTTTTAATTTTTTTTTTTATTATTATTATTTAATTTCAAAGCAGTTGGATCACTAAGCTTTACAAAACAAGCAACGAAGAAGTAAACTTAGAAAGAAAAAGGTGACCCAAAACATAATTTCATAGGATCCACTTGAAACCTAAGGTCACTTTGGCAAAGCCAGAGAATGGCCTACAGGAAAACCAGCCCCTGGGATTATTCCAGAGTCATCACAAATTGGCATAATTGCATCAATTATATAAAATGAAATCAAGAGATTATCAACTATATCTCTTCTCATTAATTTAAATTATTACTGATGAGAACGTTAAATCTTAACTTCCTAACATGAATTATTTTCAAATATCCTTATGAGCACTAATATTGTATATTTTAATTTGAGATTAAGAGTAGCTGGTATGTATGCTTCATTGACCAAAAGTAACAAAAAAGAAAACTCCAATCAAAGAGGAAAGGTGCCAAAAACATAGTTTTGACAAAGACCTATCTGAAACCGAAAGCTGTACTGGCGAGGCCAGAAAATAGCCCACAGGAAACAAATCCTGACAGGAATCAGTGGGTCCACCACAAATTGGCATCAGCCAATGTGATTATCGCCTCCAGAGTTTATCAATTCTTGCTAAATCAAATCCTAGAAACAACAATTGCTCCTCTTATTTATTTATATTATTTGTAAATTTTTGCCCTACAAATCACACGATAAAATGTACCCAAAAAATTTAAGTAACAAAGATGAAACTCCAAAAAATGAGGAAAAAAGCCAAAAACATATGTTCCTGACAACAAGACCTACCTGAAACCCCATAAGGCCGCAGTGGCAATGCCAAAGAATGGCCCACAGGAAAAACAGTTCCTGAAAGGAATCAGTGAGTCAACCACAAATTGGCATAAATGCATAAAAGCAGCCAAAGTGGTTATCGCCTCCAGAGTTAATCAATCTTTGTTAAACAAATTCTCTGAGACAATTATCATTGATTTATAAAATTAATATTGTCTATTGCATTAAAGTGAGCGCCATCACAAATGTTTACTCAGCGAATCACAACAAGAATTAATCTTCTTAACAAGATAATTTATAAAGTTGACCAAGCAAATCACACGATAAAATGTACTCAAAAAAATTTAAGTAACAAAGATGAAACTCCCAACCACGAGGAAAAAGGCCAAAAACATATGTTCCTGACAACAAGACCTATCTGAAACCCCATAAGGCCGCAGTGGCAATGCCAGAGAATGGCCCACAGGAAAAACAGTTCCTGAAAGGAATCAGTGAGTCAACCACAAACTAGCATAAATGCATAAAAGCAGCCAAAGTGGTTATCGCCTCAAGAGTTAATCAATCTTTGTTAAACAAATTTTCTGACACAATTATCGTTGATTTATAAAATAAATATTGCCTATAGCATTAAAGTGAACGCCATCTCAAATGATTACTCAGCGAATCACAACAAGTTAACATAGTACTTTTTCAACTGAATGAAACCAAAATTTTTATGTGACAAAGATGAAACATTTTCCATCCCCCTTGACATATTAAAAGTTATCCAAATTTGGATGCAAAAATGCAAATGATTTTTTCGTTATGTCATTCCGCAAATGTTTGATAAATGAGGAACCGACCAGTGTTACTCTGCAGTTATAAGAGTTCTTGTTTTATGCTCAATTTGTTAAATTTGATAATTTAATAACAACGGAAATTAACGATTGAAACGAAGAATGAGTGAACGATAATGTAAGGTTTTGAGACTGACTAGACCACATGAAAAGACAACAATGTCAATGTGACAAAGATAAGGGTCATAATCCAAATAATTGGTCAGACAGATTCAATAATAACCACGCAAAGCTATTATCAAATATATACACAAACTATTAAAATTATTTGTAACATAAATTTCCTTTATAGAATCATATAGTCATATAAAAAAAAGTATAGACAGCTGAAAATTTTTAATGTGCGATTGGTTATCGCCCCAATAAGTTCATCGATTCTTGTTATTTTAAATCAAATTTCAAAACAATTATCACCACTCTCATTGATTTAAATTAAATCAAAATCATATGGTCATTGTGTTATAACTTAATTTAAAGTTAACACTAGCGCTTAAATTCCTAATATTGTATATTTTTTAGTCTACATTTTATTGAAATCATGAAAGAACAGTCCAAACCAAATTCAATCCAGATGAATTTTGTATTATGAATTTGTCACTCCAAAAATATGTCACTGTCAGAGACTGGAAGTGCTGCCGACTATTACACTAATAATGACGCTGCAACCAGTCTAATGGTAGACTAGTCTACATCGTATATTTTAATATTTTAATTTTTGATTTCATGAAATGAAACAAAAAGCGATTAGACTAGGCCTATATACGTTTTTGTAGACAGCTACAATTGTTTAATGTGCAATGTCTAGAATTAGACTATTAGACTTAAAATTAATTAGACCAAAGTCTAGTCCTAGCCCTGGCCTACTGCGGCTAGGCCAGGAGCCTATGGCAATAATAGAGTATAGTCTATAGAGTATACTAACACTAACAGTAACAGTTAAGAGTAACAGTTAAAGGGACTGGCCCAGGCTAAAATCATCAAAAAATCGGTGATTTTATTTCGGGTTCTTAATATGACCATATGATGTAAACATGTACATAGACTAGAACTGCAAATTTTTAAAAATTTTGTGCTGCGCACTTACCAGTTAGACTAGATATAGAGACGAAATTCCCGCATTTCTTTTTTTTGACATGGTTGTCAATAATTACAAATCAGGAATTTCGTCTCTATATCTAGCCTAACTGGTGAATGCGCAGCACAAAAATTATAAAAAATTGCAGTTCTAGTCTATGTACATGCTTACATCATATGGTCATATTAAGAACCCGAAATAAAATCACCGATTTTTTGATGATTTTAGCCTGGGCCAGTCCCTTTAAAGCAGAGACTAGACTATAAATAGACTCGAGTAACTTTGACATTTAATTACCAGCGCGTACGGATAATACTATTATTAATAGTTAACAAAAACACGAATTAAACGTGAGCGATAATATCAGAATTTTTGAAGTTGACCATGTGACTGGACCGATGTCGGCGATGATCAATCGAAGTCAATCTAAAAAACCACTGACACATGGTTGAACATATTCAAAAACAATGCGAAACTATATCTAACATATAAAAGAACTATTGAAACGTATTTAAAATACAAGATTTTCTTGATAGACATAGAATCTGCTATATAAATTTATATTTCTTTCGGATTAATTTTTGGTTTGAACCACTCTCAAGATTTCATTGCTAAAAGAGACTGTTACAAACAAATCGAGATCCGAACAAACCACGAATTACATAGCTTGGGATTCGCCTAGGATTAATAATCTATTTTGTGTCCGATAAAAAGAGCTTTCATTTTACGAAAACTCTGTATTATTTATTTGGAAAATGTAATTTTTCATTGTAAGGAATTATAGATCTATTTCAAGACGATTAGAATTTTGTTCTCGCTGCTCATGTAAGCCTATCGCGGGTATGACTCGGCCAGGTGTGTGACTTTGGCTTTATTTGTTCTCGCTACAATTAAACATATAGTCTATTTCTACTAAAAGTAAAACTGAAAACACAGAATAACATCACCACAATGAGCTACAATAACAATATGTCGCATAAACGTTTGCCCATTACAAATAACGTGTTGTTTAGGCTGTGTTGAGGTTTGTTTTCGCTTGTTCTGTTGTTCTCGTTTGTTTTCGCTGTTCATACTGACCGACATTAGCCTCCGGAAACCTAAATTTTTGCTGACTTTTGTATGTTTTTTGGCCACCAGAAGGCCGATGTTCGTGAAAAACTAAGCAGGTCTGTCCTAAACCCTCATGAGTGGTAGTGCACGGTTAGAAGTTGATTGATCAAAAACTTTTCACATTAGGAGTCCGTAAACTGCAATTTTGGCTGATTTCCGTCTTTTTTTGGCCACCAGAGGGTCGATTTTCATGGGAAACTAATCAGGTCTGGCCCCAACCCCTATGAGTGTTACAGGGTGGCCGCGGGTCTTTAAATTTGTTTTTGAAAAATAAGGCCTTTAAAAGTCTTTAAAAATGGAAGTTAGTATTGTAAAGGTTTTATTTTTCTCGGTTTTTTAAATGCGGCAAATTTTTTTTTCACATTTATTGAATTCTTTCCCCATTCTTTGGTTCTCCAAGTGAGGCGATATATGTGAAACTGGTATTAGTTTTAGGTTTTGGAGGGTGGGTCTTTTTCACGAAACCGAGCGATACCGGCCAAAACCGGCCCTAAAAACGCTAATAGAGGCCCAATTAACTATATATATACTATTGTGTAAGTAGCCATAGTCCACGGGTGGCATTATATTAATAAAATTCAAAAATATAAGTAATTTTAATAACCGAAACGTCCACGGCAAGCTTGAGAATGCCCCCGTCTAGCATGTGTAGACATTATAGTCCTGATAGTAGG
The DNA here is from genome assembly GCA_964017125.1 of Flabesymbios commensalis. Lineage (NCBI taxonomy): Eukaryota > Metazoa > Annelida > Polychaeta > Terebellida > Flabelligeridae > Flabesymbios > Flabesymbios commensalis. The sequence goes on along the minus strand of OZ024917.1, from coordinate 35,678,382 downwards.
CCTGCATGTTATGTATGATGTGACGTGTTAGACTACTTGTGGCGTATCTACTATGACTGCGAAATTATATTCACTAGATGTCACCAGAGTCACCTAATGAAATGTTTTTTTATTTTAAATAAGTTTTGTAATCAATTGATATCGTTAAAAAAAAGAATCTGTTGTGGATTTAATAAGGTGCGAGTGATAATTTACATCGCCCACCCTAGACACTGCTCCTTCGCATGTTAGAATTTGCAGATGGTTGACGTCATATGTCCCCCGCTATCAATTTCAAGTATTGTAGTAAGCTTGTGATTGGCCGGCTGTCTTGCTAAAAGTACCCTGATCGGCTGGCGAGAATATTACGGCGGGGGAGGGGTTGGTGTAGACAGACACCTGTGTGGAGCCCAGCAAACGCGAGGAATTGAGCCAATACTGTTTCAATATTTGCCCACCGCCAACGGCGCTGGACCAACCAACATTGAAACAACATTGGGTCAAGTCTTCGCGTTTGCTTAGAGAGCTGTCTGCATTTTGATACACGCGTGCCGTCTGTGTCTGGCTGGAACAGGCTGCACAGTGCTCTGTGTAGTGATAATTGTGCTCGACACGATAACAGTTAGCCCAACACCCCCCCCCCCCGTTTCAACACCCCTCGATCAAAGCGCGAGGTGATGACATATCGAATGCAATTAATACAAATCATTTTAATTATATAAATATAAACTGATGTTTATTATACACCAATTTTCATAGGCACATATATATATATATTACTTAATTGTCAACCATTATTTGACCGATTCAAAATGTATTGGACCTAGTAGTCTATACGGTAATGTTAATTAATTGCAATAACATAATATCTGAATATAAAGGATAGAATATCTAGCAAATATCATCCGAAAAATACGTTGTGGTGATCATAGGACCATAATACCATTGTCAGCGTGATCGGTACCTTGCGTGATGATTGATCCGTGTGGGATAATTAAACACTACCAAAATAAACAATTGTTTTTATTATACATAATATATATATATTTTATATTATACATACGATTTTTTTTATTGTGATCATAAGATTATCCTATGCTAGCAAACACGATACATCAACCCACTGTTGGTCTAAGGTTGGGCTAATGTCGTAGACTGTGGGCCAGCATTGGGTTGATGTGTCGTGTCTGTTGAGATGCCACACATCGTGTGCATGGCGTGATCACATCACAGAGGTGCGTAATCCGATACGGTATGCTTTGACGCAATAACAGTTAAACTTTTTGGACTATTAGCAATCTGCATGATGTGATCCTCGCGAGGCGTGATTGGTGATAACTGACAATCGAGGGTGTGTGATTTACGTGACGTAGGACGAGTTATAATCTTCAATTGCACTTGTGTATTTCTAATCATCAACAAAATAAATAGGCTAATATATTTTTGTATTGCATTTTATTAAAATTATCGGATATTGACAGTTGATCTGCTATTGACAGTTGCAACGACATGTCAACCACAGCGTTATTGCCGCTTCTTTAGACATGCACACCTGTAAGACAAAAATAAGAAAACAATTTTCTACTTTCCTTTCTTTAAAAGTCAATTATTATTAAAAATTATGCAAATAAAATATATTTATATTTATTCTTATTATACCCATTAGACTGCGCTACACCCCTCCATTAGTCCACAATTCTCAATATAAGCCTTTTATTGTCCGGTTTCGTGGAAAAGATGTACCGGTTTTGGGAGTCTCATTTTTTATTTCATGAGTTGGCATAAACCCTGTGATAGTGCCAGGTAAGAAGTTGATTGGTCAAAAAACTTTTCACATTAGCGTCAGGAAACCTAAATTTGGCTGATTTTCGTATGTTTTTTGGCCACCAGAAGGCCGATTTTCGTGAAAAACTAAGCAGGTCTAGCCTAAACCCTCATGAGGGGTAGTGCACGGTTAGAAGTTGATTGATCAAAAACTGTTCACATTGAGTCCGGAAACCTCAATTTTAGCTGATTTTCGTATTTTTTGGCCACCAGAGGGCCGATTTTCATGAAAAACTAATTAGGTCTGGGCCCAAGCCCCATAAGTGTTACGAGGTGGCCTCGGGTCCAGGCTTCAAAATCCATTTAGGTCAAAATAAAGGGTTTTTTATAGGTGTATTTCATAAAAATATAGGCTTTTATAGGTTTATTCGACATACAAATATAGGTTTTTATAGGTTTTGCAGTGAAAATAATGTGCCCTCCAAGTGAAAATTCATTCTTTTTTACTTTTCCAAAGTCCTATCTACCGTATTTCAAAGAGTAGACAGCAAAGTACACACCTCTGAAGATACAGTATAATACGTAGTGCCAAAAATGTCTACTTTTCATACAGGTCTGTCCATCGTCATTTACTGGGTAATCAGCTTAAATGGTTATAGGCCCTAAATGTAGTATGGTCTTTCAAACTTACAAAGACAACAAGAACTGCTCGCCAGGAGTGTTTGAATTGGACAAATTATTTATTGCACTTACTAAATTCTTGCCACAAGTTTAGCTATGGAGGTGAACATAAATTATTTATATAAAAAAAAATTCTGTCCACATAGTTTGACCCAATATCAGACAAGGTCTAGTAAAAATTATGCCGAGCAAAGCGAGGCTGGAAATTTTTTAAGGGATTATGTAGCTGACAAGCTTAGAATTATTTATTGTAGACTAATGTGAGAAACTAAATTATGTTTAAAGCATTTCTTTCGGGAGTTATTTGACACAAACACATTCCCACAATTAAATAATAGTTCAACATAATGTTTTTGTTCAATCAAAATCAAAATATAGGTTTTTATAGGTTATATAGGCTATTTTCAGAAAAATATAGGTTACTTTTTCAAATATAGGTTTCTTTAAATTTGTTTTTGAAAAGTAAGGCCTTTGAAAGTCTCTAAAAAAGGAAGTAGGGTATTAAAAAGGTCTTATTTTTTTCAGTGTTTTAAATGCGGTAAACAAATTTTTCACATTTATCGAATTCTTTCTAGTCAGGGCACATTTTTCAAAAAGAGGCATTCTTAAAGTTTAAGGCATTTCTTAGTAGAATTTGTCATGCAGTTGTTTTCACACAATTCGGATATGCTGATTCTAAATCTGCCCCATGCCAAGCTCTATTTTTAGTTTTTCCCTTTCAAAATTGCAAAACAAAATGACCGCCAAAATAGCAGATAAAGTCTCAACTATCATGATCATACATCATGTCTGGGTGCACAGCGGACACACAAACTTGACTTTCGTGTTCAAAATAACATTTTTGTTTTGAGGAATTTCATGCTCTAAGACCTGGTCAACTATCACGCAAAAAATTCAAGATGGCCGCCAATAATACAAAAAGTACCATAACGTTTTTCTAAAAGTCATAGACAGTTGTTTTTGGTGGCTAAATATAGGTTTTTAATACCAATAAATCTAGTACAATACAGTAATAACCTCTAACTTTTGTATTACATGTAGTTTCAGGGAAAAATCCAAGATGGCCGCCAATTATACAGCAAGTACTTTTAATAACCATTTATCTAAATGTCGTAGGAAGTTATTTTTGGCGCTTAAATAGTTTTCTGATACAAAAAAATTACACAGCATCAAAAAACTCAACTTCCATGTTACATGTAATTACGGGGAATGCAAAAAAAATGATTATTTATAAACAACACATTAACTATGAGGAAATTGCACAAAAGTAGCATGTGTTACTTTCATCATAGGCTTGCCGTGTATATCTCAGATTTGCATGAATGCCATCATATTGCATAATGATAATGCTAGAATAGTCACCCTCATCAATATATTGATCATATATTTGTGCAGCTTCGGAATTGATGTAGCGACTCCTTGATAGGACGCCATTGGCTACTTTATCGTGGTCCTAATTCACACTTAATCAAACCAAATGTGATAGCTCTTCAGGTTGAGCAGGAAGCTTTTACACGAGAACTAGTTGCAGTTGTCCATCAATGAAGCTACAACCACAATCTCATAGATGTTTATAATATTGTTATCTGGCCAGAGCTGTATTTATTGCCAAACAGGCCTAAAATACAACGGAAACAATATCCACTTTTTGTGGCAGGGGTTATTGACGAAGAGGATACTTTAAAATACTCCAATTGGCTTAAGTTCTAGTTCTGGGTGATTATGAATTATGAATGTCTTTCCTTTAGAATTGATGTGTGTTGTGGAAGCCATAATGAGACGGTTGAACGGTACGGTAAATATCACCAGTTCTAAGTTTACACAGCTAGGCATTGCTATGATGAGAACGTTTCGATAGCAGAATGAGCAAGTTTACATCAGTTCCTACGACTACCACATTGTCAGTATCTGACAGTTTGATTGCCATAATAACATTTAACGTCCCATCATATACTCAGTATTTTTCACACTTAAATACCAGTGTTCATTGAATAGTTGAATGGCATTGTTTTTTACCAAAAGTGGTGAATTTGAACATTGAACTGAAACTGTATTGCCCTCCTCCTGATTCTGTACTTTATCTGTTATATATTCATCTGAGATAACATCGCAGTGTGCATGGAAATGTTTTTGATGTAGGATACATGTGTCTTGTATAGATTATTAGATGATCAATATTTATTACAAAAGAATATAATAGATAAGTAATAAACACTCTGTATGAATGATAATTAATCTACTATGTCTGGAGGAGACATATAGTTATTAGGGACCTAAATATATTCACGTCCATCATATGATTTCATCACTTTATATATGGTAAGATTATTGTCTTTAACATTGATACCTCTTTCTGCAAAACGGGGGGGGGGGGGTCGCTCCCATACCACTTCAAGACACAACTGAACATGTTGGGTTATTGTATATTATGTGAGAGTGAGAGCTTATATCTGATTAGAAGCATGCATGTCCAGAACCTACTGATTCCTCATACAATCTACCTTATCACGATCACATCTAGAAAGTTTCTGTATTCTATGTTAATCTTCATGAAAACATCCTGATCGTGCTACGAACGGTATTATTGCCCCGATTACCACATATTCTGCATCATATCTTGTTACAATAGTGCACCCAATATTTTTTGGTGACTTGTTCATGACACTCTATAGCATTTAGTTGCCAAGACTAGGTTAGTTACTAACATCTTCTGAAGATGGTGTATGTTCATACTATATTTATAAAATAAATTTATCGTCAGTATTTTCAACATTACCCTAGCGTGTCCTCAACCATCAATCTTATACGCCCAAAACATATAAAAGTCAACTTCTGCACCAAATTACAGATTTCCGATATCGTGTAACAGTCTTTTATCATAGTTATTGATGGTGATATCATTTATCTCATTCAAGCTAGGGGAGTAGAAATATGTGTAACCTACATTACGGTTCTGTGTGGATCTCTGAGCCGATGGTTGGGACTTTATTCGTTCAATTATGTCTGAAAACTGTGTTATCAACGCATTACCAGGCTTTTGTACGGTATCTATTCTGATCAAAAATATAAAAAATTAAGATGATAGTACTATTATCATGATTGTGTAAATTGTCAATCCGATTGAGAAACATAATTTTTAGTTGATCTGCGCGTTTTAACCAGCACAATATACCTAGTTACTAGAATCATAAATTGTTAAATTTAAAAGACTTATTGTCTCAATAGGAACGGAACATGTGTGTGTCATGTATGCGTGTCATTATTGCCATGGTTATGCAGACCACCTTGATGGATTAACTCCATGTTTTGCTTAACTCTAGTACAGGGCTTGGGCAGGAGGGTGCCACCCGTGGCCAACGCACATTTAAATTATTGCTTTCTTCCTTACGGTACTGTAAAAACACGATGCAGGTGGATATCAGATAGGCCACATAGTAATAGGCCTAGAACGGATATATGGTGAGCGACAGGTTATCTAGTGCCGGACAGTGATCAACAATCATAAAATATTTTTTGTCAATAGTCTAAACATTTTTACAACATGCCGGATATTACGTTTGTTTCCCTCGGCTTCTGAATGTGAAATAATGACTTTATTAAATAAATCATTATTATTACACTGGCCTACGATGTGTCGTTTTTGTGAAATATTGATAATAGATGTTATCACTGCTCTGAATTGGTTTCCCGAGTGTGAGAAACCTATATGTAGATACCAAAAACACATCTCTACGTTATTTGGAAGCATAGTTATAGCACATTGCCTTGCAGTGGCGGCCATTTTGTATTTTGTCCTCTAGCAGCAAACGCACAAGGTGAAATTCAGGGGACTTTAAGTATGTTGCTCAGGTGGGTTTTAATACACCGAAATGATGTTTTTATGTTCATTGTAAGCCAAGCCGTGATTTAAAGTTGTGACATTTTCACTAATTTTGGCGGCCATTTTGTTTTTCAATTTTGAGTAGGGAAAACACAAAATATAGCTTGGCATCGGGCAGATTTGGAATCAGCGTTCCCAAATTGTGTAAGAACAACTGCATGCCAAATTCTACTAAAAAATGCCTTACCAAGTCAGAAATTTCGAAAATAGGCCCCGACTATTCCCCATTCTTCGGTTCTCCAAGTGAGGCAATATATGTGGAACTGGTGTTAGTTTTTGGAGTCTTTAAAAATGTCTTAAAAAGGAGGCCCCTCGCTCGCCCGCCTGTTTAAACGACCGGCATGCTGGTCCCTAGATAAAAATGTGGCTGTTCCCATGGAAAGTAGTGCTAGTATTTTTGGTTTCATGTGTTGCACCCGTTATGGAGATTCTTCACAATACTGAATCCTTACGTGTGAGCAGGGAATTACATGTTTTTTTTTAAAGCGAGGTACGAACCCGTGACTTTCCAGGCAGGAAGCCCAAGACCGGTTTTAAGATTGCCCTACCTGCTTTTATTTTTTATGGCATTATTCCCACTAGTTAACGGATCGTGAGGCAGAGGCCTGGAGTAGTAGTTAGCAATGTCTGTCATCAAACTGGAGCACAGGTCAAGTGCCAATTTATTGCATTTTTCAAATTAATTTATTTATGCAAAAACTCAGCTGTACATTTAAATTTTACATGAACTGCAGTAAAATAAATAACGCAAGGGAGACCTGCCAAATTTTTTGAAAAGCAGGCAACGTTTGAGGTTTCAAAATGTTTCTTTCTCGCACACTTACAGATTAATTTAATCATGTGGGCTGAGATGCAAGTGGGTTATAGGGAAAATTTGGATTTAGCCTACTCTGTAAAAGGACATTTTTGTGCAAAATCATGAATCCAGCACTTAAAAATTTAGCAAATCCGGGAATATTCGGTAAACTGGCATCTATATGTGGAGTCACTGTGACAGAGAGATATTGTGCTCCGCCTCAGACTGCCAAGGCACTAATTTTGTATGCTGTGATTTCAGTAAAAATAGAGGAAATTCATCACCTAACTTGAATTTGAGCTAAATCACTGCAGCTGCAAAACATTATTCGCATCATGATAGTATCGAGATGTTAAAAAACGACAATTCCATTCAGCAAAGCATACTTTATTTGGCAATTACTACATATTGCCGTTTTAGCCAACCACTCTTATATATGCACTAAAATAGTTTTTTTCACTTATCACATACATGTCTGTTTTATCACAATCAGTAGATCACAAAATCTTAAAAACTAAATAATAAAAATTGGCACAGCTCCTCAGTAACTTGAACATCTTGTCCGAGGTATTATACATCCATCTTTCATTTACACACATTTCATTTCGACCTCAATTAAGGTTTGCCATCATTATCATTCGAACTTTTATTGCTTACTTAAATTTATCATGACAATATCTTTTTATAATATACAATATACAATTCAAATAATGTTATTTAATTTTCCATAAAATATAATCTCATAAAAAACTATAAAAGGGCGTGAGAAAAAGAAAATTAGAAATCACACTACGTAGAACAAAAATATACAAAATTTTACTCAGTAATTACATATATAATATATATATTATAAACATAGTTTACCTTTTACAAATACCAGCTCTAGCAACCAAAGTGTAAAACCGGCACTAATTTCGGTAGCAAATAAAAATATTATGGCTGCTAGTTGACAAAATTCACCCAAAGTAATACAAAAATACAGGCATAAGTTTATGTTCCTACATTTCAGAATTTCATTTCAATCAAATCATTTTTTAATAACTTCTGACAATCAATTAACACCTTCAATTTATTTTGTATGCACGATCAATATTATTATCTTATATTAAAATACATGAATATAAACAAATACATACTGATATATACAAAATATATGTTGAGAATGATGAGCAGAAGTAAATATGGCAAGTTTTCTTACTCCTTAACCAGTTTACAGACTGCGTTTATAAGCACGCGCAGTGCACTTCCAGGGAGTGTCTATAAGCACCCGTGCGTTTTTAAACGGGTGGCCAATATAGCTGGTTAACTGTATAATTTATTCCATAATATCAGGTGTTTTCCTTACATAATACAGATTTAGTATGATGTATCAATTGACACAACTTTTGATATCACTGGCTACTTAGTAACGCACTTGGGAAGCAACATCTGTGAAATACGATGACTTGATTGGTAAAAATCGCCAGGAATAGGTTTGGTCAAATACAAATATTTTTCATTATTCGAAGCTGGAATTGCTACGCAATTTCCAGCTTCAAATGATGAAAAATATTTATTATATTTAAGGAAGAATAGACATCTCCAATATTGAATTATTGGACTTACTAAGCATCTACCAAAAATTGTTTTATCAAATTTAGTGATATTTCTATTGATCTGAAACATGCTTGAAGTTGAAACTGTATACGGTTCCAGCAGGACAAGGGTTAATGAGCTTTTATTCTATATGATACTAAATTTTTGTATTTTATGAAATTAGGTCATTTTAACTCGCTTTGAGATGTAAAATCGAACCTCAAGGTGAATTAAAAGGAGAAGAATCACCTGTTTGTTATTTTTATGCTACGTATGGAAATACCGATATTAGACACCCCTGTCGGCATGCATGGATGTACACAGGCGCCTTCCCTGACCAGCAGGTTTATCACATCTGACATCAGTAAATATAGGAACAGCTAGAAGGCACACACAGAGTCAAAGTAAAAAACGGCAGTTTATAGGTAAAAAACAAGATTCGCAGAGAGCAAATAAGTTTTTAAGTAGAATATATGCATTATCATTACAATAGCAAAATAGGGCGACGGGAAAAACAAGCAAAAAAAAACATAGCTGGTCAAATATGTTTTTTATCTCCCGAAATGAACTTGTTTTTTTTTCTGAATGTTTTTTTTATCTCCCGAAATTGACAGGTTTTTTTTTTAAATCGGCAACAATCTAATGCGCGCGCTGGGCAGAAAAAAACACATGTTTTTTTTAGGGTAATGCGTCGCCTTAATCTAATGCGCGTGCTTATCCAAAACAGAGACAAAAACAAAGTGGCCTTACATATGTCAGAATATAATCACATCACTTCTCCACTTGGCAATAACTATGTAGTAAATCATCAAAAGAAAAACAAATTCATTTACAGCACCCACTAGCTATAAATATACATGTAGGTCCTACAACCAAAATTTTAACAATAACCTGTCAACAATTAGATCTGAGCAGAATTATTCATTGCACTATATGCTTAGGTGTGTAAAGTTGTCACTTTAATTACAGTGACCATTTCACACAAAAATACAATGCTTTTAGACACATAACAATTCCAAATTGCATTCAAGAAAATTTTACTCAGATCATCTTTCACAATGCTAAATCTGTATTTTGTAAAGCAGCATACACTAAGTACTGGCTTGGTGTTTGTAACAGAAAGCAGACGCTTCCATACTCGGCAGCTTACATGGTAAGCCAGCCTTTGTAGTGGCCAAACATAGAGGTCTCATAAATGACCGCGAGGGTGTGCTAGCTCGAGATGACCTGAAACATAACGTTACAATAAATTATGTCATGTTTTACCCTAATGCTGCAGGGCCGTATCTATACGGTTTCCACCAAATGTTGAGCTAAATTAAATGGAACTGAAATTGATAAAATAGTTTGGAAAAGATGATCCGGTAAATAAATTATTCATTTTAGGTGACCTGTGTCTATTTTTCATAAATAGAAATATTTTTTGTTTTTTGAAGCTGGAAATTGCAGAAATAGACACTCTTCAGTTGAACAATTTTTTTTGGAACAATTCCTAGAAATCATGTCAGTGGTTTTAAAGAGCTACACCATCTGCACTGAAAACTGATTTCTTCTCAAATGATAAAAAATATAGTAACAGATCAATGTCATGATGCATACATATACCATTAAATTTACAAATACATGTATAGCATATATCACAGCTTTGTCATAATTATTTCTGTATACCTCTCTTCTCATGCTTACAGAGTTGGTCCTATGGGTGCATGCATAAGATGGAGATTACTGCATTGTACCAAGTAAAACAAACTATATACTTTTTTGTAATTAAAAAATACACATTAAAAATAGCTAAGGAAATTGGAATGTTACAGAAATCAGAATGTCAATTGTAAATCAAGTGATTGTTTATTAACAATTGAATGTTAACTCAAACTAAAGCATGGATAAACCAACCATGGGCAATATTTACTAATACTTGGTCACCTAATTGTTCCTTGGTCTTTCAGGCTTGAACATAGCATTTAAATTACATCCACTACAAACTGAATTGCTGTCACAATTCTCAACTTGTAGTGGATGAAGATGACATGAAGTGTGTGCCAAATTAAAGAAAATTGTCACACCTGGGAATACATGTACTGTTAAAACAGATTCATTGAAATTTGAACGTCCCTCATAATCATGAGGCCACAGTTTGACCGATTCCTGATTAAGAAGCCCGAGATATGTGGGACAATGCTTCAAAACAGTACATGGCGAAGCCATAAATAGATTGTGTTTTGTAACAAGTATATTTTAAAAAATGTCCCGTCCACAAAAACATGTGTACAGTATAACTAGATGTTACATTTGCATGGCAAATATAAAAGTCTACGCCTTCCACAATTGAAAGTTGATGGCCAATGCAGTAATGTTAGGGCTATATAATAAAAGTGACATGTCAGCTATGTAGGATATGCAAATTACAATGTAGTCAATTTGTAAAATTTAACCAGGGTGATCCATCAGTTTTTAAAAAAGATGTGAAGATCGGATGAATATTGGCGACTGGAGTGTTCACGTCGATTTGTAAGGAATAGCCAGGGTGGCCATCTTGGATATGCAAATTAGCTGATTTTTCAAACGAAACCAGGATAATTCATCAGAGGGTGTCCAGGAAAAAAATCGCTAAGGTCAGATGAATATTGGCAACTGGAGAGCGTTTCCGTCAATTTGTAAGGAGAATTCGGTCGGCCATCCTGAATATGCAAATTGATTGATTTTCGAACGCAACCAGGATAATCCATCAGAGGGTGTTTAGAAAAAAAATTGCAAAGATCGGATGAATATTGGCGACTGGGGAGCGTTTATTTCGATCTTTGATATGCAAATTAGCCCATGGCGGCCATTTTGGATATGAAAATTAGCTGATTTTCGAATATTGGTGACTGGAGAGAATTTTTTGAATAATAATAATAACAATAGACAGCACTAAAACAATAAGTCTCCATGGGTGACCAGTGAGCTGGGTACTGTTAGTTGATTGTAAACTCACCTTGGTGATTGTTTGACCGGGGTACTGGTCGTAGAGCTTCGTCTTCTTGATGTCCGTTTTGGGGAATGAGATCCAGTGTCTAATGTTTGCATTAGATGACGTTTAACCAAATCAATCTGGAAATGTTAGAACATGAATAAACGCATTTAAAAATCATCATTTGAAGTTGTGGGTTGCTGTAACTTAACGTCGGTGAAAATTAAAAAAAAGTTTTTTTTAAATATTAATCGATGCTGTAGTTCACAACTAATGGTATCCCAGCAAACAACTATTGACACCATTCTGGTATAAGGCCACATATATTTGATAATGTGATTTACAGATTTCTCAGAGAAATGTTAGATCAGATGACAGAAAAAAAAATTAAATTACCTCATACAGTTATAAAAGATAATACTTTATAGATTACTTTATACAGTTATAATAGATAATACTTTGTATTTTTATAGTTTGTAGCAAATTTCAGACCAGGCGTGGGGGGAATAAAAAACACTTTTTTTTGTATTTTTATCAGTGGAAATGTTACTCGCCAAAAAATTTTTTTATATAATTTATAAAAAAATTAAATTCAAAGGAAAGGAAACTGTGATTTTCACTTTTCCCGATAATGGATAGCATAGAGTTAAGATATTGTTTTATATGATGGCTACCAGTCTCCCACAGGTATATAATAGGGATAGAATTGGTCCATATTATAGATTTGCGCAGACAATTTAAGCCAGCAAAGCATGGGTGTGATATAATGACAGTTCCGGTCGTGTCAACACTTACTGCACTCCCGCAATGTAATTTAAAAGTAGCAATCAGTGATTATTAACGCTAGTTTTTGGTTGAAATAAATCAAATACCGTATATCCCCTCGTATAGTGCGACGCCATGTATAATACGAGTTAAGATTTGAGGCCTCGGATGACCTGAAAAATGCCTGCCCCTCTGTGTAATACGACCTCAAATTGTGGATGTCGGCAACGTCCCGGGCCATCTAAATGTGAGGCATGGATATTATCTTGTTCTACTAAATAGCGCCGCGACACAGGACAGACACAGGTCTGCATACACGATGCTCAATGACGGGAGCAGCGCCAACAGTACAGCTCTGCAAAACCAAAGGGTAGTATTTGCTTACTTGTAAAAGTAAGCAGATACTGTATTTTTCACGACAAAGTGGATGTCGTCGGGACTGTCTGGTTTTAGGCAGACATTCTGAGGCCTGCATAGGCTACATATACACCCCGTTTTTTTAATATTTCTATTTTATAATTCCTGATATCTTGTTATATTTCTTGAAGGCATTTCTCTCATTTCAATACATCTTAAAGGGAGGGTGTTAAGGTTAAAGTTGGGTGAGCATCAATAAATGGAACATAACCTATTAATTAAAACAGCTAATTTAATTTTTACTTAATTTTTTTATTATTAGTAAAAAAAATGTTTTTTGTTAGATTTTTCGAGCCGAAGTCATTTCGGATTCTGTAACGGTCACGGGAACTCCTGAACAGCCTGGCACGTCACACGTTGAAGTCATGAAGAGGTCTCCGTCAAAATGGCTACAACTAGCGATGGAGATTTATCCAATTTCTCAGAGAGTAGTGAACCTGTGAACTCCCCCGTCAACTCACTCTGTCAAAATTTTCAAACGATTTCGATGATATTTGGTAGCATATTAACGAAAGTTAAACCAAGGAAAATAGAATCAGAAAGAAGGTCTGCTTCGAAAACGTCGAATTTCTCTTTTCACTTCCATCAAAGATCGACATTGTATTCAAACAACGCGCATCCTTGTTAACCGCCCTGCCGGACACAACGGCTCGGACACAACAAATTTGTCTAAATCCCCATCACCGCCAATGCTGGACCAATGTGGTTACCCAGCAAACACAAAACATTTGTATAACATTTGTACAACGCTGGCCCAACGTCTCCGACGTTGGTCCAGTATTGTACAAATGTTATAGGTCTACAAATGTTTTGTACAAACACAAAACATTTGTATAACATTTGTACAACGCTGGCCCAACGTTTCCGACGTTTGTCCAGCATTGTACAAATGTTATAGGTCTACAAATGTTTTGTGTTTGCTGGGTAGGCACTTCGCGACATCATCATGGGAATTCACTGGTTTATGTCGATAAGTCACAGGAATTTTCCTTTTCTCCTTGAAAAGTGTAGCATGTTGATGGTCGAACCACTGCATGCGACGTCTGAGAACAAAGTTATGGGAATTTGAAGTTTGGTCGTATTTATTCATTGAATTATTTACAAAATAATTCTCAAAATTGTGGAATTTAATCCCAACGGCGCTCTTATTGACTTTTATCAGACGAGAGTTTGAAATATTGTAAATAAACATAATAATTTTGTTTTCAGCGCTGTTCGGCTAGTCTTACTAATTTTTCAAGTTTTTGGTGACAGCCCTGGGTCGCTCAGTATGAAGGCCTGATCACCTAATATGAATAATTTTTGTTCCCCGTGGGGCTGAGTTTTCATGAACAGTTTCATTCAAAAAATTATCATTTATATAATTATGTATCTGAATAATGCAATCTGGTATCACAGGTGTGAACCACAATTCTACGTGTATAAAAGTTAAGTAGCTGAAATTGTAAACAGTTGTGATTGCTATGCGTTCTGGTAGTAATAAGTGGTTATGGGGGTGTTGAAGTCATCACCCTGGTAGCAGTAGGCCTAACGGTTAGAACTAGACGTTTGATCTAGATCTATTCTGGGACATTTACCCTGGGTAGGCAGGGAGTGAAAACTGAATTAATGTCTCCACTGACATCAGGATATGAAATCATTAAGTTGTCTGAAGTGAACACCACACAGAACATATGCGGGATTACCATGCTTCTAGTTAGCTCTGTCGAGTTTCACAAAACGATCCCACATGCGTGCGATTTGGGAATCTTTTGGCCATGTATCAGTGCTGTAACATCTTCATTTGTATTGTTACACAAACCGGAGACGCAACGTTTTGGCATGATAGCAATTTAAACAAAGATGACGTTAAAACTTTGTAGGACAATCCTTGAACAAGACGCTGTACAACTGGGTAGTGACTGCGGGATCACTATAGGATCAGTGCAAGTGGACTGCTGTAGGCATACGACTTCACACGCCAGCTGCTGATAGTGGGAGCGTTTTTTATGACCCTCAATATGAGATCCATTTGGCCTACTTCAAATGCACTTTTTCGTGGCATATATTTAAAATTTAATAATGATTTATTTTGGTATGTACTTTAAATAGTATAATTAGGCCAAAATAACGGCCAAAACTATATTTTAAAACCTTAGCAGCCTCCCTTTAATAAAATATCATGTTCAGATAGGCCTACCGTCATACACGATAGAACACTCCCATATATAAAGGACGATCTTAGATTAAATCATTATTATTATAAATGAACAGGTCAGGAGTGTGAATTGGTTGCAGACTAACGTCGTCATTTATCTGCCCGTGGTTGTCAAAAGTGCCACACGCGTCAGCGGGAATGTCAGCCAGGGTACTCACAACAAACACACCTCAATGTCCTAACTTTGACCCAGCATTGCGTTAGTATATCGTGCTCACTTGGTGCATTATCACAATCGTCAGGAGGCCGCTGATCTGCTAATATACGTGGTCCGTGAAATACAGTAAATGACATTCCACTATTTGGAAAGGCACAGTCTAACCGTTGTTCTTGTTGTATAGGCCTGCTTACCAAACATGCTGACTGTCCTATGTTTACAGATACGTTTTACCGCTAGAGAACTTATCGCTGAACTTACCGCTAGAGAACGAAAAAAATGTATTCAATTCTACCTCTATGTATAATACGAGGTGCCTTTTTGTGACATGAATAGCTAAGAAAAAACATCGTATTATACACGGGGATATACGGTAATTACAATTTAAAAGTATTTGAAGAAATTTAAAAATTAAGCACTTATTTTCGAACACTAAGTGCATCTTCTAAAATAAGTGTATGCACGTTAATGCGTGGGGATACAGTAATATCACCAATATTTTGGATATATGATCACATTGTGGCTAGAAGAAAGAAAATGTTTTAGCCACAGTGGCCAAGACATATTTCATCCTACCGCTAGCACTCGCATTGTGTTTCGTTACAGTGATATCCCCCCTCTAACTTTAAGTGGCTAGAAATTACAAAAATATACCAATTTAAACGAAAACATAAAGCCAATGATCCTCATTTTTCATTCAAAGTCTCTTGCTTAAAGGAAAAAATAAAGCAAAAAAAACACCTATAGATGTCACCCTTATCCTGCTAATCTGGATGATTTGAAGCTCATGTTTTAGATCAATAGAAATATAACTAAATTCAAAAAATAGTTTTTGGTAAATAGTTAGTTAATCCAATAATTCAATATTGGATATGTCTATAAATATTTACAGCTTCAAGTGAATGAAAAATACAATATATACAATTTAGCAGGACAAGGGTTTCAGGTTTATTATATATTATTATTGTTATTGTCGCCTCCTCACCTTGGGAGTATCCGCCATGATATCAGTGCAGACAGAGTCAATAGATGAATCCAGCAAGCTATCCTGCCCCCACACAGGCTCCTGGTGACTGACCGGGGTCGGAGGAGGAGAATCCTGATACAGGTGTTTCTGTGGTTTAGGGATATCTGGAGTTGGCGGTGGATTAGCCAGACATAAGCGAGGATCATCAGATTTAGGAGGCTCAGATTGTGACAGGGGTCGACGTGTTACAGCCGGTGTTAATGCTCCTAATTGGTAAATATAAACATGGAATTATACTGCACTGGAAAATAAGAGACAGTAGGTTGATGCTGACTCAATGTTGGGCCAGCGTCGCTGACGGTGGACAAACATTAGGTCAGATTTCATGTTTGTTGGGGCTGTGCAAATCCACAAGGAAGTAACTGTTTACCAGTACATAAAAAGTGATCATTAACTGCTTTTTGGCTCTGCATAGCAGTATATACATAAATTAGTATACAAAAAATAATCCTGTGTGGTATCTACACAAATAGATGAGTTTATCGATGATCTTTCACACATCATTCAAACATTTATCAAACAGCAGTAGCACCACTGGTAGTGTGGTTGACTCAAGAGCCCAGGGGCAAGTCTCTGTGGCCCATATTCTTTCCTTGGCGCACATACATACAGTGTCTCTAACTATTCAATAAATGGGATAACCAAACCCGCATAAAATAATTGATTAACCGATATCGCATTAAGAAATATAATAAACAAGACTACATAAGTCCAGGAGCTCCCGCGACGAATTAGAATTTGATTTAAGCAATTTTGTGTAGGGTTATTAATGTAGTCCTAGGCTAGGTCAAAAATCGTGACGCAAAACAACTAGGTCTAAGAAGCCCAGTCTAAGAGTAAGATAAGAACTAGACAGTCTGTCAGAGATTGCAAACCTCCATTGAAATTAATGATCCTAATCAGTATCCCAGTAATGGTGTACCTATTTGGCACGGATTACCCGATATCAGGCCAATCGAGTTAACTAATAGCTGATTTTCGGTCATTTTGAATTGATATAAATTAGTTAAAAACTTAGGGTGCATCCTCCCCGGAAAATCTCAAATTTTAATTTATAGTAATGGACTAACATCTAACACAGTTTGCAAAATATTGGGCATGTGAAAGTAAATAATGGCCGATAGGGGGCCATTTTGAATTTGATCGAGTCAGAATTTTTCAAGATGCATCCTCAGCTGAAATCTCACATTTCATTCTATAGTAATCGTCTAGCTATCTAGCACGGTTTACCAAATATCGCCCATGTGAAAGTGAATAATGGCCGATAGGAGGCCATTTTGAATTTGATCAAGTCAAAATTTTTCAAGATGCATCCTCTCCTGAAATCTCACATTTTGTTTTATAGTAATGGTCTAGCCATCTAGTACGGTTACCAAAAACCGGCTATGTGAAAGTGAATAATGGCCGATAGGCGGCCATTTTGAATTTGATCAAGTCAATTTTTTTCAAGTTGCATCCTCTCTTGTAATCTCACATTTTGTTTTATAGTAATGGTCCAGCTATCTAACACGGTTTACCAAATATCAGCAATGTGAAAGTAAATAGTGGCCGATAGGCGGCCATTTTGAATTCGATTGAGTCAAAAGTTTTTAAAAGGCATCCTCTCTTGAAACGTCACATTTTGTTTTATAGTAATGGTCTAGCTATCTAGCACGGTTTACCTGATATCAGGCCTATCAAGGTAAATAATGCTGATTGTCGGCCATTTTGAATTCGTAAGTTAAAAATTTTCAGGGTGCATCCTCCCCCGAGAACTCACACTTTGTTTTATAGTAATCTGGTAATGGTCTAGCCATCTATCACGGTTTACCAAATATCAGCCATGTGAAAATGAATAATGGCCGAAAAGGCGGCCATTTTAAATTTGATCAAGTCAAATTTTTTCAAGATGCATCCTCATCTGAAATCTCACATTTCGTTTTACAGTAATGGTCTAGCCATCTAGCACGGTTGACCAAATAACGGCCATGTGAAAGGGAATAATGGCCGATAAGCGGCCATTTTGAATTTTATTAAGTCGAATTTTTTAAAGATGCATCCTCTCCTGAAATCACACATTTTGTTTTATAGTAATGGTCTAGCCATCTAGCACGGTTTACCAAATAACGGCCATGTGAAAGTGAATAATGGCCGATTGGCGGCCATTTTGAACTTGGACCAGTTGAATTTTTTGAAAATGCATCCGCTCCTGAAACCTTACAATTTGTTTTATAGTAATGGTGTAGATATCTTGAGCGGTTTTCATGATATTCCACAATATCAAGCCTGTCGAGGTGAATGATGGCCGATAGGCAGCCATTTTGAATTTTATCAACTTGAAATTTTTCAAAATGCATCCTCTCCCGAAACCTTACAATTTATTTGATATTAATGGTGGACATAGCTATCTTGAGCGGTTTTCATGATATTCCGCAATATCAGGCCTGTCGAGGTGAATAATGGCCAATAGGCGGCCATTTTTAATTTTATCGACTTGAAATTTTTCAAGATGCATCCTCTCCTGAAACCTCACAATTTGTTTTATAGTAATGGTGTAGCTATCTTAAGCGGTTTTCATGATATTCCGCAAAATCTTTCAGTCGGATTTACCGATGTTATAAATTAGGTCAAAGTGCTGGGTCAACTTCAAGGTCAAGGTCCAAAAACCTGAAAAGGCACAACTAGGGACCTTAGAGAACATGTATGTGCAATATGACTGTAATCGGCCCAGTACTTTTCAAGATCTGCTCCGGAAACGAAGTGCGCGTCAAAACGTCTAAATAGGTCATAGTTCTGAACCAGAAGTAGGTCAAGTTCAAATCTCCCAAAAGGCACAACTGGACCCCCTAGGGGTGTTGTGTGTAAAATTTGAAGACAATCGGACAAGTACTTTCAGAGATATGCTCCGGAAACGAATTGTTTACGGACGGCCCAACGCCGTAACATCATCATTTTCTCCTCTGCGACCTTGCGTATTGAATTCAGATTAAAAATATTTTACCCTGTCCATTATCCACCTGGAAGTAACCCACATACCAAAAATTGTTATCCTAGCTTATTTTCTTACAAAGTTATAGGCAAAAGAAGAGGCCAAAAAAAAACGGAGGTAGAATCCATAGCTCCCTCCGTCTCACCTGCGGTGACGGCGGGAGCTAAAAAATGAATAAATGACCAATAAGTCAATGGTGACATCTACACGGTCAATAAACACTTTTTAAGCAAATGCAAGAACATTTTATGACATGAGGCATTAATTTAATGTTTTTATCATATTCAAGACCTTCCATGCTCACAAAAAAACGATTTATTGACACCAACCTGTTTGATACAATTTCTCCAAGATGCTCAGAAGGCGGGAGATATCAGGACTTCTTTTCGGCTTTTCATGTGCAGACACATTTCTGTTGATTGAAGAGAAAGAATCATCACCATGTAAACAAGCCGGAAAATTTTACCTTTGGTTTCACATAATTATGAACAGTTATTGTTGTCATAAATTTTGAATGGTTCTAGAGTGGGAGCAAAGCTGCAGGTCTTAAGAATTTGAAATGACTATAGTAGATATTTTGTGTTTTATCACCACATGTGTTTACAGGCAATTATTAAATGTATAATATGTATTAACTCTGTACCACTGTTAGGTTGGGACATGTTATCAACAGATCATAATGTTTGCATCTTTCTTTACTGCCATACAAAGCCAAAAGGCAGTATCTGGTTACTTATAAAGTAAGCAGATACTGCCTTTTAACTTTGCACGGCAGTTTGATGGTTGCTATAAATCACTTCCTTGTCGATTAATAACGCTTTCAGTGCGGGGATCGTCTCTATACTTCAGAATCTGACGGCCGTAGCACTGACTTATATCATAAAGGTCCTCGTACTGGAAGAATTTAACTATTTATAATGGTCGTAGAACCATAACAAAGGTATTCAAATGAATCGGAAAGAGCTTACTGAAACATTTATGATGATTTCAAATTGAAAAAACTTTTGATCTGCATGGTTTACATAAAAAAAAATTCAGCGCTTTAAGTGTGAAATATCATGCATCAAAGTATTTTATAAGACACTTGAGACATTGCAGCACAGTAGATCCTGTCACCAATGACCATGCTTCTGCCAGACAAAAAAAATTGCTGGTGACAGAAATTCTGTTTTTTTTTGCTGTAAAATTTGCAGGTGTGGCGGCTGGTTCAATGTCGGGCTAATGACGGTGACATTCACCCACCATTGACTGGTAGTCATTGTGGATCAAAGCACGCGGTTGCGACAACATTTCAATGCCTGTTCTAATATCACTGATTATGATGGGTGTTTTTCAGAACGGCCGCTAACTACGTTATTCACGCTAACAGAGCACACATTATATAAGCCCAGGTAGCTTCTGACCCTTTACAGGCATGAGGCGTTGTATATTCACATTAAATGTGTCACTATAGGACAGATGATGTTTAATCAATGTTGGTTTAACGTTGGTCCACCGTCTACGACGCTGGACCAACGTTAATCCACCATTGAATCAACGTCTTGTGTCTGCTGGGTATATGTGGCCGGACCATGCTCATATAGGACGTTCGCTACGTGTGAATAAACATGCGTGGACGGCTCATTAAGGCAGTGTATTGTACTAAAGTGACTGGGGGATTAGTTATGTACCGAAACGATGTTGTTCTAATATTGGCCAACCCTGCATCAACGTCTCGTGCCAGCTGTATAGTCACCCAGTAAACATGAGCCATTGACCCAATGTTGTTTTAATGTGGGCCGACTTCGAAGACAGTGGGCCAGCGTTAAAACATTATTGGGTCAACGTCTTGTGTTTACTGGTCAGTGATAGGGCTGTACTGTTGACTGATAGGCTGTGTATAGTGTAATTATGACGGCGCAGTTCTGTCTACCAGCCAACACACAACTGAATAGCACTTGACATTTAGTGTGCTATAGACAATACTATTTGTATAACTAATCATGGCATATCTTCTTATTACATACCCTAAACAATTTAATACGATTGTATTTTAAAACATGTTTAATAAGCGCTATGCAAAATAAACAATTTTATATACTTTTCGACTAATGCGAGCAAAAAATTGATTCATAGGGCATATCTTCAGTTGATCATTGGACGTGAAGGGTTGGATGATTTCCTACCGGCGCGAGGTGATATTGCTGTGCAGTAACATCGACGGTTTGAGGTAGATAGGCCTCTTGAGACAACAGCCTGATCTTCCAGCGTTTTAGCTCTCTGTTAACCTTGGTAATCGTGATACCCACACAGTCAGATCTGACATGCAGTGGTTTTCTCATAAATGTTTCCAAAAGTCGTATGACGAAATATTTGAGGTTGCAAGTCGCGTTAGACAGAAAGTCGTTGATCACAGGTTGTTAACTATAGAAAAATGTTCCGTGCAAGAAAAAAAAGTTGTTGGAGACAAAAGGTCGCTGGTGGCAGGATCTACTGTAATAGTTAGTACTTACGGCGTTGACTCCTCTCTGTCACCCAGGGTGCTGTCATCAGCCAGACTGCTAACACGCCTCTGTGGGGCAGTGATACGCTTCATCTCATCCGTCTTGCAGCTTTTACTTTTAATTGTTTTCTTCCAGCAATAACACATAAACCCAACAGTCCAGTTTCCTTGACATAAACAAAACAGTTTGTAAGATATTGTGTTCATAAATCATGGCAGCTATCAGATCTGTTAATGTGTCACTCAGGGTTCATACTGACAATGCTCCACTAAATTCAGGCACTTTCAAATATTTGGTTACAAAATCTTCGACCAATGTAAGCTGTTTTCAGTTACTGAATAGTGTGAGTAATGGACTCAGGAGACAACACACAACTTTCACTGGGTGAAAATGTATGTGCAAGTATCTGTGTAGGCTGAGAGAAATATAAACAAGAGGCCAGCCCACTCCACCGGCGTAATAGACATATTACAGGGTGCATAATTCCCTGAATTCTGATCTACATATGATGATCTCATACAGGGGTAGAGATAAGACCAAAATTGCTACTGGCCTGGGGGGCCAGTTGTACATAAAAGTTGCTGGCCCCCCATTGAAATCACTGGCCCTAATTTTTTTTATCAAAATGCCTGATTTTTATGATCAAATATAGCGCAGTAAAACAATTTTATTACATGTAGACCGATTGATAATTATAAATTTACACAGCAAGGATAACAAAATCCAATGTGTTTTTTGTCCAATTTTGTTAATTCGTATCAACAATGCTTCAATCAAATATAAGTCTTGTCATAAAAATCGTATAACGTGTACTAGCAAATACAACCCACTCACAATGTGTTGGTTTAATGCTGGATAAGCATGACATTTGCCAACGTGAAAACCTGAACCCCAGGCTGAAAGTGTTAGGCAAAGGAATAGGGCAGATCTTGAATTTCATTTTAGTAGCCTTTTTAAAAATGAGAAAAAAGAAATGTGGCGCCTTTTGAGTGGCAAGATTACTATATTATCAGTTATTCGAATTAGATTCCAATTAGATTTCAATCATCCCACCTTTCTCCAGGCTTGATGTTTTATTGAATGGACAATATATTTGCCAACACGTCTCTAGTAATGTAGTGATAGGCATATAGCTGAGTTGTGATCTTCAATGGTTACATAAAGTGTAACATTACACCTCTTGATGTGTGATTTGTGTCACCTTTTTTAAGTTGCGATCGTAAATTGTGCGTCACCACTTTTAAGTTGCGATCGTTAATTGCTGTTCCTAATCGCTGCTTCATCAACAACCACGCAACAAGATAAACTTTCACTGTCATAGAGATAAATGAATTCACCCTTTCTTGGAAAATTACATGTACTGTAGACTGCTCGCCTCCAATGTCCATTTTGGATATAAGGGTGCATATTTTAGTTGAGGTTCTGCCTGTTTGAAGCACCTTGAAATTGTGTTGAGTCATCACTTCATGATAGGCCACAATGCCGCTGGGCTAAGAGAGGAGTGATACGAGTGGAAATACAACGTGGCACCAACTTACAGAACACAAAATGTCAACAGCACATTTTGTCTGAGACCCAGTATGAAAATATCAGCTGGCCAGACGGGCCAGTCATATGTTGAACTGGATGGCTCTCTTAAAATTTCACTGGCCACGGGCCAGCACTTAAATCGACCCCTGCTCATATTATGTATTGTTGACACATTTGATTGTATAATAAAAAATTATGTCCACCAGAATTCTGTCTGGTCCATTATATTTTCAAAGTACACTAGAACGGTGTCCACCATGACAAAAATTAAATCCATATGAACTATCGATGTCAAGCCTAATTATGGCTGACAGTCTGCCATTTTTCATAGTAATGGTCTAGCTATCTGGCACAGTTTATCCGGCATCAGGCATATTAAGGTTAATTATGGCCGACAATCAGCTATTTTGAATTTGATCAAGTTGAAATTTTTCAGAGCATATCCCTGAAACCGCACATTTTGTTTCATAGTAATGGTCTAGCTGTCTGGCACGATTTGTCAGATATCAGGCATATCTAAGTTAATTATGGCCAGTGGTCGGACAATTGAGTGCGATATGTCAAATTTTAAAAATCCCAAAAGGCACATCTACACCCCATAAAGAAATCCATTCACAGGCTACAGAGTTCTGCTCTGGAAAAGAAATGTGGACAGACGGACGACGGGCCAATACCCCCATAAAAATGATCACTGTTCTTCAACTGCTGCAGAGGCTATTTATTAAGCCCCATGCCACCCACCAAACCTGAAACTTGGCCTGAGCAGTCACTATAGAATAAATGTCTAGATGGACAAACAACCTGATAAAAAATGCTTTCGGCCAGTGAACGCATGAAAAATACCTGCTACTGTGAGAATTATGAAGCAGGTCATAGCGGGGAAGCTTAGACTCTTCCTCTGCTTGATTTCACTGGCCGCATTCAGTGGTACCAGCAGCAGAAGCAAAAGTCTGGAGAACACAGGTGTTTGCAGAAATGATGCAGACACTGCAGCGATCACAAAGTACACAGCATGGAGAGCAACTGTAGACAGGACAGCAACTCTATCACCTAAAATAAACAACACACACACCTGTGATTAGATTGTAGAGACTGCTGGTTTAACCCTGAATCCTTTAAGCCCTCACGATGCATTAAAGCATCATTTTGCATTCCTGAAAACAGACTTAATTTTCCTAGAACAAAGGGTTTTTGAATGAAAATTTCCATGAAACTGCTTTGCCAATACATGGTAATTTTCTTTAATTTTTCACTCACTTCATCTACTACAAGTCGAGAATTGCGACAGCAATTTGCGGCTTGTAGTTCATGAAGATGACAATGGTAAATTCAGGCTTAAAAGAGTTAAACCGCCGGTACTGATTTTATTCCTTTTAACATTTTTTATAAGCACATTGCCTGTCAGCTTTTAAACATGTTGAAAAAAAACGTTGAAAATCGAAGACTTCCATTTTGTCAAATCTGAATAATTTTCACTCACTTGAAGTTGTGGATCGCGTCAGCGATACACAATTTCAAGCAGGTGAAAATTCAAATTGAATAATTTGGCGGTTGAGGGGTTAATGTTGGGTCAATGCTAAAATTAAGCCAACAATGTCCGAGACCTCTATTGTTGTAAATTATCAGTATACCGTAATATCTCTAATAAACGCACCCCCCCTAATAAACGTGCTCCCCCCCCCCCCTGATTTTCTTGTACCCTGTATTACAAGAAAGTCAACTGGCTTGAAAAAATCTACCGGAAACAAGCCTGCCATGGTCAGCATGTTGTGAGCGTGGGTGTAAACGCAGTATGCTGTTACATGTAGCCTAGTTGTTGTACATGTTGTTTTAACACTGGCCTATCGTCGTACAGGTGGACCAGCATTGAATAACACCTGCGTGTGTTGGGTAATTAATCATTGAGTTGTGTCAGAATGACCAAAGCATGTCAGTTTTGCTTACAACAAAAGTAATGACTATTCATTGCACTAGCTCAGTAATCATTGATTTACAAGCGCCCCTGTTAAATTCCCGGCGTATAATGGGACCCCAATGTATCATCACTGGTCTGACCTTGACAACAGGTGTGCCTTACAGCTGTAGGAAGGTGAGGGGTGCGAACAACCTGAATATTCATTATGAGGTCACCAGTTTACTGACTGTACTCATAGCACATATGCGTGATATCCAGGAGTCTGCCGGTAGCAGACAACTGGATAGGAGAAAATGCCAATGTATAGGCTAAATGCTAAGTAAGATTTGAAGCCTCTGTTTATCGTGTTAGCTCATGTTTTGACTGCTAGCAGTTGGCGTCCACAGGTCATCAAGATATTAGAGGTAAGATCTTGTTCTACTATATAGTAGTGCCGAGAGACACAGGGCTTGACACGTGCTCAACCCCAGAAGAGCTGTTGCAGCATTGAACCAATGTATACACGATGTCCCTGCAGAGATGATATATATCACCATTTGATCAATGGCGGGCTAAGGTCAGCAAGAGTAGATGACTTTATCGGAACTGTCTGCTTCTAGGCAGACATTCTGAGGCCTACAAAAGTTAGACGTAAATTTAATCAGTTAGGCCTACTTAGGCAGTACAGTATGCCGCTGACGCATTTCTATTATTCTAATGTGTCAAGTACCAGATAATGTTGTGCCCAAATGAGAACATTCCAATATGAAATGCGTTGTCTAAGCCAATAAAGCGGGTTGTGGCTGCATAGGGTGTCAGCCTGTATTAACACACCAGTTACAACTGCTGCCAGCGCATTCACGAGTGGCAGCGTGACAGTGGATGGGGGCTAGCACGTGCTGTGAGCTCTCACCAATGTTGCGTGGCTTTACGCCGACGCTGCGGCCGAATGCGAATGAGTCCGTGAAATACAGATTAACATTATTGTGCACATAATAAACGTGCCCCCAACTTCGTATCCGCGCCCGGCGGGATAATACGGTATACTCAGCGTCATCTTTCATTTTATTTCATGATAGAGTTTCCAATAATCTTGTGGGCACGATAAAAAATATTTTTTCCAAACTTTCAGAATGCAGTATGCAAAAGTAGGCTCTGACAATTCACAAGTATGATCTAACAATTCACGTAGGATAAATACACATGAAGGAGACCTTAACAAATTTAACATAGGGAACAATTTAGCTAATCCAACCTCCAGATTGATAGCAGTGGAGTGAAAACAATTAAAATCTGTGCCTGAGCTACAACTATCTGAAAAGTAACATAATTAATTTTGATTGATTTTAATACTCGAGGATATAACCGTTTGACTTCAAAAAACCCTGGGAGAAATACGTGGGCCTAACACAGAGGGAGCCCTTTTAGCTTTTATATTTATTACACATTTAATGCTGCAATTGCTAAAGAAAATCAGTTGTAATACTTACAAATTTATTTCAAAGTTTCTCTGTGAAGTAAATACACGTACATGTTTTTGCTCCAAAATAAGTTGGCACAACATGCACTCCTATACCCTGATGACATCGCAAGGCTCTGACATAGGGACTTTCTTTTTAAAATGTAATAGTTCTAATACAATCAAAAGTTTACGCCTGCTGAAAATAGCCTAGTTTTCATAGGCACTTGAAATATTTGTCTCAATTTCATGGCATCTGAGTTTTTTGGTAGGCAGCGCGAGTGTCGTTTTTACACAGCTGGCTGTGGAAACAAAATGGCGGTCAGTGTGACTGGGCATACGGCAAAGTGAATGAGTTAGGCAGCCCAGTCATACCGGGTAGCACTCTTATTGCTAGTTCTCACCTGTACACCCAAGCATTGTTGCCAGCCAGTTAATCTTGGTCTCAAGAGCTGATCTCATGTCGTGTGTCGTGCTCAGTAAGTAGTTAATTGTAGAATTCACTCGTCGCAGATTTTCCAGAGTAGTCTCGTAGTGCAATGTCGTCTCATTTTGAAACTTCAAAACCTGCTTGCTGCTGTTATCTATGGTGATGAATGAAAAGACAGTGCAGTAATAATTAACCCTTTCTGTGCGGGGACCATCTTCATACGTCAGAGTCTGATGTCTAGAGACATCATATTCTGACGTATAAAGACGGTCTCCGCACAGAAAGAACTGAAAAATGTTATAGACCCATAACATAGGTATTCAAATGAATCAGAAAGAGCTAACTAAGACATTTATGATGATTTTAAATTGAAATAAACACTTTGGTCTCCATAATTTATACAAAATTAATTCAGCGCTCTAAGGGTTAATACACAGAAACAATATCTAGGTTCCGTACGTCTCACCAATGACAACATTCTAGGATTTTTCAAGGACCAGAAGGAAATTTTTCAATGACGATTTCAAACAGTGAAAGCAACATTATTAATACCTTTTGATAATGAATCTCATTGTAAAGTGAAGATTCATAGTATACATTTAAATTCAGTTTACAGAATGTTCTTTGAAATTGTTGAAAAAGTTGGGTGCAATCATTTTAATTTTTGTAATGAACATCCCCCCCCCCCCTCCCCGAACACACACACATTTTCATTGGCTTATTTGACATATTGCAGTGCCAGTACTATGTCCCAATATCGGTTTAAATGGGAACATAAACCCTGTGACAGTGTGTAGCCTAAGAGATGTATATGTATGAGTAAATATAAAATAGTATTCAACCACCTACTCAACAACACAAACAACGCTCCTATGTAGGGTCTTTATGAACTTTCGTGACGTTTCCTGGCATTTTATCCACAGACATTGCAAAGTTCATCTGCTTTGCTCATTTTTAAAAGTTTCCTGATATCGTAATGAAGGAGAGATATTGAGAAATAATGTGAACACAGATAGATTAAATTTGTAATCATTAGTCTATAAATTCAACATTTCAATCAAACTATATAACACTATTTGATCCAGCAATGTGAACAGCTGTTTGTTTTAGCACACACTTTATCTTTTTGTGTAGTGCTGTATTAATTGGCTCGGTTTCGCAATTTAACAAAAAAGCATCAGTATAATTTTGTCATATTCATAACTCGCAAAATAAAAGTAGCATACCTATTTAAAAGAACTGATTCAATGAAAAATGCAACAGGAAAAAAGTGAAAAAGAGACCAAATTTGAGGCGAAGAAAAAAGTAACAAACTTCTCACCTAGCTTTTCCCATACTTGTTTCGCCTTTTCACGTATTGTAGCAAGATCACGTAGTATTTCATCATGATTGTCCTTTTGCTGATTTTCTTGCCTCATTAGCTTAGCATTAGCAGTATCTGAAAAAGTAACATATAATAGCAATCAGATATAGAATAATTTTTAAACCACCGGTAGATCTTATATTTGCATGGTAAATATGAAAGTCTCCACCTTCCACAATTAAAAGTTATTGCCAATGCAGTAAGGATGGGACTATATAACATAAGTGCCATGGCGACCATCTTGGATATGCAAATTAGCTGATTTTCGAACTCAACCGAAGAAATCCATCAGGGGGTGTTCAGAAAAAAATTGCGAAGATCTGATGAGCATTGGGGACTGGAGAGCGTTTACATCGATCTTGAATATACAAATTAGCCCATGGCGGCCATGTTGAATATGCAAATCAGCTGATTTTCAAACTCGACCAGGATAATCTATCAGTGTTGAGAAAAAAAATTGTGAAGATCGGATGAATATTGGCGACTGGAAAGTGTTTACTTCGATCTTGGATATGCAAATTAGCCCATGGCCGCCATGT
Source organism: Flabesymbios commensalis (assembly GCA_964017125.1). Lineage (NCBI taxonomy): Eukaryota > Metazoa > Annelida > Polychaeta > Terebellida > Flabelligeridae > Flabesymbios > Flabesymbios commensalis. The sequence continues at coordinate 35,649,525 of OZ024917.1, read as the reverse complement.
TGAATATGCAAATTAGCTGATTTTCTAACTCAGACAGGATAATCCATCAGAGGGTGTTCAGAAAAAAAATCGCGAAGATCGCATTAATATTGGGGACTGGAGAACATTTACTTCGATCTTGAATATGCAAATTAGCCCATGGCGGCCATGTCGAATATGCAAATCAGTTGATTTTCAAACTCTACCAGGATAATCTATCAGTGTTGAGAAATAAAAAAGTGAAGATCTGATGAATATTGGCGACTGGAGTGCTTACATCAATCTTGGATATGCAAATTAGCCCATGGCGGCCATATTGAATATGCAAATTAGCTGATTTTCTAACCCAGACAGGATAATCCATCAGAGGGTGTTGAGGAAAAAAATGGCGAAGATAGGATGAATATTGGAGACTGGAGAGCGTTTATATCAATCTTGGATATGCAAATTAGCCCATGGTGGCCATGTTGAATATGCAAATTAGCTGATTTTCGAACTCAGACAGGATAATCAATCAGAGGGTGTTCAGAAAAAAAATCTGGAAGATCGGATGAATATTGGCGACTGGAGAGCATTCATGTCGATCATCGATATCGGATATGCAAATTAGCCCATGGTGGTCATCTTGGATATGGAAATTAGCTGATTTTCAAACTTAAACAGGATAATCCATGAAAGAGTGTTCAGAAAAAATTTCGCGAAGATCTGATAAATATTGGCGACTGGAGAGCGTTTACGTCGTCAAATTGTTGAATAATAATAATAATAATAATAACAACAAAAGACAGCACTAAAACAATAAGTCTCCACCACATAGTGGGTGGAGACTTAAAAAGGTCATCACTTTTTGTGCCCAAATGTTGCAGACATATATTGTAACAAGAGCGTTGATGCTACAACCTCACCCCGCCTATACATGCTATAAGTGAGTGAATATTGTTTACATCACTTTCTGCACAATCATGGCAATATCGTGACAGCTAGCGCTAGAAGGAAACCCGAAGCTGGGACTAAGCATTTCAACCCTTAGGGCTCTGAGCTATTCAATTTCACTTAAAGTTGTATGTCACTAACACGTATGTCACTAACACGATCAACTACTTCAAGTGACTGAAAATTACTTCTATTTGTTAAACAAGTCCAGGAGCTCCCGCTCCAAATTAGAATTTGATTTAAGCAATTTTGTGTAGGGTTATTAATGTAGTCCTAGGCTAGGTCAAAAATCAAGACGCAAGACAACTAGGTCTAAGAAGCTCAGTCTAAGAGTAAGATAAGAACTAGACAGTCTGTCAGAGATTGCAAACCTCCATTGAAATTAATGATCCTAATCAGTATCCCAGTAATGGGCTACCTATCTGGCACGGTTTACCCGATATCTGGCCAATCGAGGTAACTAATAGCTGATTTACGGTCATTTTGAATTCGATATAAACTAGTTAAAAAATTAGGGTGCATCCTCCCCCGAAACCTCAAATTTTGTTTTATAGTAATGGACTAACATCTAACACAGTTTGCAAAATTTTGGGCATGTGAAAGTAAATAATGGCCGATAGGGGGCCATTTTGAATTTGATCAAGTCAGAATTTTTCAAGATGCATCCTCAGCTGAAATCTCACATTTCATTCTATAGTAATCGTCTAGCCATCTAGCACGGTTTACCAAATATCGCCCATGTGAAAGTGAATAATGGCCGATAGGAGGCCATATTGAATTAGATCAAGTTGAAATTTTTCAAGATGCATCCTCTCCTGAAATCTCACATTTTGTTTTATAGTGATGGCCTAGCCACCTAGTAGGGTTACCAAATAACGGCTATGTGAAAGTGAATAATGGCCGATAGGCGGCCATTTTGAATTTGATCTAGTCAATTTTTTTCAAGATGCATACTGTCCTGTAATCTCACATTTTGTTTTATAGTAATGGTCTAGCTATCTAACACGGTTTACCAAATATCAGCAATGTGAAAGTAAATAGTGGCCGATAGGCGGCCATTTTGAATTCGATTGAGTCGAAAGTTTTTAAAAGGCATCCTCTCCCTAAACGTCACATTTTGTTTTATAGTAATGGTCTAGCTATCTAGCACAGTTTACCTGATATCAGGCTTATCGAGGTAAATAATGCTGATTGTCAGCCATTTTGAATTCGTAAGTTAAAAATTTTCAGGGTGCATCCTCCCCCGAAAACTCACACTTTGTTTTATAGTAATCAGGTAATGGACTAGCCATCTAGCACGGTTTACCAAATATCAGCCATGTGAAAATGAATAATTTTGAATTTGATCAAGTCAATTTTTTTCAAGATGCATCCTCATCTGAAATCTCACATTTCGTTTTATAGTAATGGTCTAGCCAGCTAGCACGGTTGATCAAATATCGCCCATGTGAAAGTGAATAATGGCCGATAAGCGGCCCTTTTGAATTTTATTGAGTCGATTTTTTTCAAGATGCATCCTCTCCTGAAATTACACATTTTGTTTTATAGTTATGGTCTAGCCATCTAGCACGGTTTACCAAATAATGGCCATGTGAAAGTGAATAATGGCCGATTGTCGGCCATTTTGAACTTGGACGAGTTGAATTTTTTCAAAATGCATCCTCTCCTGAAACCTTGCAATTTGTTTTATAGTAATGGTGTAGATATCTTGAGCGGTTTTCATGATATTCCACAATATCAGTCCTGTCGAGGTGAATAATGGCCGAAAGGCGGCCATTTTAAATTTTATTAACTTGAAATTTTTCAAGATGCATCCTCTCCTGAAACCTTACAATTTATTTGATATTAATGGTGTAGCTATCTTGAGCGGTTTTCATGATATTCCGCAATATCAGGCCTGTCGAGGTGAATAATGGCCGATAGGCGGCCATTTTTAATTTTATTGACTTGAAATTTTTCAAGATGCATCCTCTGCTGAAAACTCACAATTTGTTTTATAGTAATGGTGTAGCTATCTTGAGTGGTTTTCATGATATTCCGTAAAATCTTTCAGTCAGATTTACCGATGTTATAAATTAGGTCAAAGTGCTGGGTCAACGTCAAGGTCCAAAAACCTGAAAAGGCACAACTAGGGACCTTAGAGAACATGCATGTGCAATATGACTGTCATCGGCCCAGTACTTTTCGAGATCTGCTCCGGAAACGAAGTGCGCGTCAAAACGTCTAAATAGGTCATAGATTAGTTCTGAACCAAAAGTAGGGCAAAGTTCAAATACCTCAAAAGGCACAACTAGACCCCCTAGGGGTGTTGTGTGTAAAATTTTCAGAGTACTTCAGAGATATGCTCCGCAAACGAATTGTTTACGGACGGCCCAACGGCCCTACACCGTAACATCATCATTTTCTCCTCTGCGACCTTGCGTATTGAATTCAGATTAAAAATATTTTAACCTGTCCATTATCCACCTGGAAGTAACCCATATATCAAAAATTGTTATCCTAGCTTATTTTCTTACAAAGTTATAGGCAAAAGAAGAAGCAAAAAAAAACGGAGGCAGAATCCATAGCTCCCTCTGTCTCACCTACGGTGACGGCGGGAGCTAATTATGTAGTATATCAGTTTCACAGATTTGGAAGACATTTTACAATTCTAATATCTGTTAGCTGGTAAATTTTAATTTATTAATTCAGAGTTTTAGGGGTAATACTTTAGTAAGGAAACCAGACTTAATACTGCTCTGCAAAGCCAACAGGCATCATCTTGTAAAGTAAGCAGATACAGCATTTTGACTTTGCATGGCAGAATAGCAAATTATACCTATCCTCTTAGAAATGCCCTCAGTTAATTCTGCTAGCTCATGATGTCCTGCTGCAATAAGAGCTTTTTCACGAGTCAGCTCTTTCATGTTCTTGGACATTTGGCTGTGGATGTTTGACTGTGTGGATTGTAATGAGCGCTGTTGATTAATCAGATTTTCCTGACTCTCTTCTACATTTTCTAATGTGTCTTGTGTAGCCTCCTTCATTTGGTCTTGACTGGCCTGTATTAACAGACAATAACATAACCAATGATGGTTTAATGTTGGCCCAGCATCACAGACGGTGGGCTAACCCTTTCACTGCCAAGCACGAATATTGTCGTTCTTAATCCATTATATTAGCCGATCAAATCACTGATATTGGGAATTAAATAGGTGTTTATGATATAATAGGTTTGCAAATGTTTCATTTAAAAATTGAACAAATATGAGTAATTTTCACCTACTTGAAGTTGTGGATCGCGCTAGCGAGACACAACTTGAAATTGATGAAAACTTAAATTATTTAATGCAGTGCTTCAAGTGTTAATGTTCATTGCTGGTCAACAATCTGGGCTGCTGGTTCAATATGAAACTAGCATAGAGCAGACATCTTGTGTTCAGTGGGATCATGTCCCATCATATTGGAGAGAATTTAGTTGCACTAAAAAAGCTCCGAGTAAAATGGGATCTCTAGTTATTTAAAACTGATTTTTAATTTTTTTTTTCAGTACATGGATTAAAAGAGACATGAAAATAATCATAGATTGTCACACCTACATTGACAAGCCATTCAGACTAATCAATGGTGAAAGTTGTATTTGCATAATTGCACTCGTAATTCTGAATGGCACCTATGACAAATAGATTACGGTATATACATTGCTGTTTGCAAAATAGTGGTGTGTGGAAAATCACACTCCTTGAATGAGCAAAGAGTGTGAGGAAGGAGTGTGATTTGTAATCCACTAAGTATTGCCTTTGTATCTGTACATTGTACGAGGTGTGCGGTTTTTCCTACTCTTCAACTTTGTTTTAGGTGTGTGATGGCGTGCACATGCGATTGCATGCCTAATATCATCAGCACTGTATATCAGTAAATTTCTAGATTCAATGACGGTTGGTCATTGTGTTATTTCCTTCAACACATTATAGAGAAATAGATCTATGACCTGATAAAAAACATTTACATGAACGAATTAAGATGGCACAATCACATGTGCAGGTGTAACATACAAAGAACATTTAGCATGTTTAGCCACTGAAACAGATAAAAGTACAAGAAACTACATTATCACATACATTATATAATTTCTCAACCCTTCAGCATCACTGTTGTCTAAATGCAACACACTGCATATTTTCTATTCAAGAGAAAATGGTATGAAACGTTTAACCCTTTAAGCACTAAACAGGACTACAGTCGTTTCTTATCTGTTTTATTATTTGATTAAATCATTGTTATTGGGAACAAAATCAAAGGTGTGTTTAAACATCAAGATTTGCAAATGTTTGGTCTGAAATTAGACAAAGATGAGTAATTTTAAACCATTTAAAGTTGTGGGTCACTGTAGAGACACACTTTCAATTGTGTGAAATAGGATAAGTTGGAAAAAGGTTAAAAAATAGAAGGAAATGATTCTAGTATATTTTTAGGAATTTAGGTCATTTTTGTTCCCCTGGAAATGAAAAGTGAAGTGAATGAAAATGAAGAGAAAATGTCTGTAAAAAAAAAAAATATTATAACCAAACATCTAGACCTGTAATTCTCTCATTGCCATGATTTGCCCATGGGTTGTATGCACCAGCTTATTCACAGTAAATTCTGTCTTGAGACGGAACTGGCTTTGCTGTGTAGCATAGCAGATTGCTCGAGCCCTGTTTGACACTATTTGATAGGCGTTCCAAGTAGTTGGGTCCATCTCACTTGTGCAATCTGCAATCGTCTGAAGCAAGTACACATCATATATTAACTTCACAATACACATGTATTAAATAAGCCATGACATTTTGTTAAGGTTTTAAATCAGTTACTTCAATTTTCATTGAAAACAAAATTATAAAAATATATTTTATGTTCAAAATTTATTTTTCAACAGGGGCCTATTTTTAACTGGCAACCCACAAATCATTGACAAAGAATAGAAAATCAATTAAACTGATACAATGCTGTTGCAAAATAAAAATGTTTGTCACAATAATTTGTGGGCCATTCAAAAGTACCTTTGCCATGACATTTTTATAAACTGCTATAAATATGTCCTGGCATTGCTAGATTAAGTGACAACAACACATAAAATGTCACTAGAATTTATCAAATAATTAGTTATAAATGCTCAGTTAATTGATTAACTTAATATTAGATGCTCATTTTTCATAAATACTTTTCATCATTTGAAGATGAAAATTGTGGCAGCAACTCCCAGCTTGAAATGAATGAAAAAAGTAAAAAACAATTCGGAGGGCCAAGGATTAATTTTCATTAACAATTACACACCATCCGAGAGTCGCAGGGAAAAATCTTGCGTCCTTCCGACTGGGACTGACAGTTTAGTAGTTGAACCGCAAGTTTTGCCAAATCTTCCTCGATTAAATCACTGCATGTAGATTGAAGTTCAGCTACTACCTGCAAGTGTAATTATATATGTATTATTATTAATAATAATAATAATAGCTTTATTTCACGAGGGTAAACCCGATGAGCGATAGCTCATCTGCCTTGGGGACCTTATTATTTACACAAAATACAAATAAATATACAATATATCAATCTTCACAATGATAGGGGAGCTTAACCCCAAAAAATGATCGAATCGTTCACTTCATTGCAAAAGTCTGAAATTTGTCACAGGCTGATATAACCTAGACATTTCAGAATCTGCCGACAGACGATTGAAATATGCCCCCTAGCAGCCATATTGGACGATTCAAAATGGCCGCCACTAAAAACCTTGGCAAAGATAACTTTTTAACTAAAAATCACAGAATAACTTGTAATACCTCTATTTTGAGGTATTTGAGACCAAGGATCACAATTATGATTGACCAAATCGAGGTCATATGACAATATAAGTGTAAAAATGTTAAATTATTTATTTTCTCCGCAAATTTTTAAGCGCTCCAAAACTTCACGGTTTTAATTTTTTTTCTGACATAGGTCTCTCATTGTTTTAGTTCTGAATATCAATTATTAGTCTATTTCGCCATAAGAATAATTTTACAAATGGTCGTCAACGGTTATAAAAACGTTAACGCAGTAAAAGAAATTCCAAAACTTTAAGAAACATGTCGCATCATTACATTAATACGTAATACTAGAACAGTAAGAATGGATGATTTTTAATTGACACCACAACCATTTAGCTGAATACTTTTGCACATTTAAAATTAATTCTATCAATTCTGCACACGAATTGCAAAACCAGAGCAACAAGAATATACACATGTCTTCAATGGCAGCAATGACTAATATTACTGTCACTATTATTAGGCCTTTCCAAATAACCAGATAAGTATCACAAAGTACAAAGCTTGACATTATAAAAAAACACTAAATTCAAGTTTTTTTTCCATGGACAATTGACAAAGGCAATGCAATAACAAAAATAATAGATAATATGTAGTACCTTCTGAAAATTGAGCTGTCTGTATAAATCGTATGTCATGGAATTAACATGAAATAATAAAAACAAATGAAAAACTAATAATATTTCATGACCAAATAAAAGTGGAGATGTTTTCAGTGCAATCATGTGTTTAGTTACTGGTCAGCAGTTTCGTTATTCACAAAACCTACCTCACACTTGCATAATTATGGAGTTGCACCGTAAACCCGACTTACTAGCATCAGCTATAGTTTCGTCCTGAATGACAACCACCTGTTTCCATCACATTCCCATCCCCAATTGGAAAAGTCTGGTACTACCTGATGGCATGATTGCCTGCTTCCATATATAGGAAGCATGTAGGAATGATCTTTTGACGTGCTCAAACAGAGCTGCATGTTTAAGGTATGTTCTCAAGGGAGCGTGAGGTCTATGTGCTGCTGTCTTGCTTCTTTAACAGATGAAACAATACAACTCTTACTATACATATAACATGTATAAGCACACAGAAACAAATCGCTTCATGTTGACACACTCTGAGTTGAGAGACCTAGGTTTGTCTAGAGTGCAGTTAAATTTGGTCATTTAATGTATCTGAAAATCTAACATGGCACATGTTCTGTTGGACAGCACAGAGTCATATGGAGTTATCTTATTTTCGTTTATTTTTTGACAGACATTTTTGCTAATCCCTCTTTGGAATTGGTGTACTCCCAGTTGGAGTGATTTTAGCACGGGGGGGGGGGGGGGGGGGGCTGATGCAGTGGTTATAAAGCGGTCTGCTTGAAAAGTCGGGAGATCGCTCTGGCATTCAGGTTTCAGAGAAACAAAGCTTTCTTTCCCGCTTACTCTTAAAAATCACTCGTAAGCATTGGGTGGAGCACTGGAGCCTCCATGACTGAGTGGTAACGTGCTCGGCCTCAGACCGCCAGGGCTCGAATTTCGAATCCTATATCTGGAGAGCAGTGTGATTTTATCATCTCATCATTCGCAGAGGGGTTGATTTGACTCTTCAGATACGGCACTAGATGCATGTGTATGCAATCATTAAATGTTGCTGCACGACCTGAACGTAAGACGTGAATTAAAGCAGCGACATCGAGAACATGGACTGAGCATGAGCATACCACGCTCAGCAAGAAATGGTGAAAACATCCGACATATTTCCATTATTTCTGGACTGGTGAGACATAAGAAGTGTAGCATTTTGCATCATTATACCTATACCCTTGGAATTGTGCTTGGTAGATTATTTCATGCACACACTATTCATGCAGATACCATCCAATCTCTTTGACTGTATAAACTTCATGCACCCATTACATCACGAGTGTCAATTACTACATGGACAGCATCGAAGAATGGACTTGCATGATCTATGTCAGTAATCTCATGAAACTTGCGACGTCAATGACGAAGTGTCGTTCTAGAGCTTATAGAGATTCTTTATGATGTACATCTGATGAGTTGCGATGGTTTTGTACACTTTCAAATTAATTAATGAATGTCAGGTGCAGCTAGCATGTACAATGCAATAGAATCAGTATCGTCATACAGATCTGATAAGCAACCACCCCCAGCTTGTACAGATCCATCAAATAAAATTTATAAATAGACCGTTGAACAACGAAAATATCAGAATGTACAGAAAACCACATCACTAAATTATTTACATGGTTCGCTAACCATCTGGAAAAAATGGTGTTGTCAAAACCAGCAACACATTATTCATCCAACGCATTGAGCTCAAAATCACCGTCTCTCAGAAAGTGCGCAAACGACAAATGAGAATTTCCACCTCGATAATAAGTGAACAGTACTTACACATACGTCCCTCCCTCGACTGCTTGTCAAATCATTCTTTAAATAAGTCTGTATTACTATAGGTATGCTCCTTGCTGGAGGAGATGGGTCACCAATGAAACTTGATGATCATACCGAGTGCGCTTAATATGGTGGTCATCCAGCGTTGATATAGCTCTGCCAGAGTTGAACACACCAGCCTCAGACATCACCCACTCCCCTTCCAGAGCCACAGATAAAATGAGCTTTATCTTCCTAGCAAAATTACTTACTTTAAGTCACCAACCCAGCAGGCATTTTTTCGCATGTGACGTCGTTTCAATGTGGATATGAGGTTGATATCACGTTGCGACGTCACCTAACCTTGATACAACGTTGCATCGATGTCGTATTTACGACGTCGTTTTAAGAAGAAAAAACGACATCATTACAACGTCGAATCGACGTCATGCTTGAAACGATGTTGAAATCAGGTTGAAATCGCGTTGCAATTGCGGTGAAATCAAGGTGAAATTATGACGTTGAAACAAATTTCATATGAAACCTTTTATCAACGTCGTTTCAACGTCAGTTTGCCATTTTTCAACGTCGTTTCAACATTGAAACAACGTCGTTGTGCCTGCTGGGAAGAATTGAAGGAAATTGCAGAAAAGGATTTGTCAGGAAAGAGAGGTAAAATTTCAATTTCTGCTCGAGGTTTCATCCGAGAATGATGACCTGACCAGGTTGTCATAATGTTGTTATCAATCTCCTCTTTAGTTAGGAGTTCACAAACGTGCTTTATCCAAACTGTTTCTCTTATCTCAGACCAGGGGTCCTATAATATGAAGGCCTTGCCACATTACCATCTTCAATTTTTGGCATAAACAAATCCATGCGGCTGAAATTAACAGGAGGGGGTACATTGACGAGAATATATCATACGATACACTGAGGCCAAGGAGGTGAATGTGCCAATAAGGACTGGTGTTTGAGATGAGTATTATTGTGTAATTCAATACGTGAGCCTACAGTGGTTGGGATGTTTCAGGCTCTCTACTGTGGGGTATTTGGACAGTGGACCATATTTATTCAGGATTCCCCACAGTGCCGGAAATGCCGGCATACCGACCGGATGAATTTTATGCAGACCAGCATGTAATAGGTCACATCCGGCTGTTATACAGCAGGCAGATTAGCCAATATTCCGGTCGCCAGTGTCTTACTGTGTTGGTTTAGTGATCAGAGTGTACGTGTAAGACTGGTCTGCCGTAATATAATATATTGCCAGTGTACAGTGAACACAAAACGTACATACTAGATACGTGCTACCACCCCCCCCCCCCATAAGACCCCCTCTCTCTGGGCCACCCGTCATGTGCAAGTGTAGAATGTGCTGTCACATTGTGGCCAGTCCACCGCTGTGCCAGGGTCAGTCCAGCGCTGAGCCGACATTGGCGCGACGCTGGTGGAGCTGGCAGTACTCAAGAGTGTGATGACAGCGTTGACGGGCCAACACTTCTAGCGTTGCCAGTCACCACGACACGTTGTCACTCACCTAAGTGTCACCGCGTTGATGAGTGAGTGATACTAACTCACAAACCTTGTCACGCATACACAACAACACTTATAAATAACAGAATAATAATTCTCACGAACAAACAAAAACGCATAGAACACCAAGAAAACATGCATAGGCATACACTCAAATACAAAACTCACAAACCATCAAATCAACAAGACAAAATAACAGACAGACAATTCAGAACAAGCGAAATTTCTTAATTTCACAAATTAAGATGAGACTCTTCTGGGAACTTTCTATTTTCTAAATTATCAACTTTAGACCCTTTTAGACCATTCCACTCAAATTCAATCAAAATTACATAACTCTGACGTATGCTGGGTATGCTGGAGTATAGTGACGGCCCACAGACAGTCAGGCAAACAACACGAATGAAAAAAAATGATATTTTTTATCACGCCCGCGCGTGCAACAGTAAAAAATTTATTATGCTGCTCGCGCGCGCTAAGTTAAGATTTTTAAGATAACGACCGGATGATTTTTTTTTCTGTGGGGAACCCTGTTTATTTGTATTTTATATCATCACCTGACCAACATACGCTACTTAAAATCTCTGACCCATAATATTATCAAAGTTATAAAATTATTTAAAAACTACGAATTTATTCAGCTTTTTAGACATGGACCTATGAGAAAAACAGTAATACGCCAATTTTAAACGATTTTGACCTTGGTGTTGTTACTTAACCTTGACAATTCAACTTTTGATCAAAAATGACGTCATATTCGTCATCCTCGACCTCAAATACCCCAGAAATAAGGTATTACATGTGGTTCTCTGATGGTTAGTTAAAAAGTTAGCATAAGTAATCCATTACATTGGCGGCCATTTTGAGATTGCCCAATATGGCCGCTAGAAGAAAAAAATCGCTTGTCTGTCGGCATATTCTGAAATATTCAAGATTCTGAAATATACAAATTTATTCAGCTTTTTAAACATCGACCAATGAGAAAAAACATTAATAGGCAAATTCTAAACGATTTTGCCTTTAATGTTGTTATTTGACCTTGAAATTTCAAGTTTTGATGGAAACTGATGTCATTATCGTCATCCCCGACCTCAAATATCTCGGAAAAGAGGTATTACATGTGGTTCTGTGATGATTAGTTAAAAAGTTAGCATGTGTAATGCATTGCAGTGGCGGTATATAAATTAAATACAGACATTGGCTACAGATTAAAAAGAAACATTATTAAAATAATATGCTAATGAAGTTTTAAACAAAACCACTTTGCACTGCAAATGTGACGACATATGACATGACATAAAATAATCACACACGCAGGGCTCAATTTAGGTAACCGACTCTTAGAGGCGCATGCGCTCGTAAAATAAATAACTTAGGAGCATATCACCCTGAACGCAACTAAACACCCACAAATTTAGTAGCGCATCGTAACTAAATATAATTTTTTAGTAGCGCAACTGAATTTAGAGCCAAATTTTAGTCACACGCAACGGGTAAATTGAGCCCTGCACACATAAGATGGCCCACAGTAAAATTTGCATTGACAGTTTCATACATAAAATTGCAGAATGGAACATACAGTAGAACCTCTTTTGAGGGGCTCCCACTAATGCAAGCCAAAAGTGGCCGTTCAAGACAGGTGGCGGCTCATAGGAGGCCTCGTTTTTTAGATTTGACATAGATGGCCCGATAAGGCATCAGAAGTGTCAATTTTTATACCACAGACATGTTTCTGTACTCAAAATGATCAGCTGGCAATGCTGTAATCATGTTTATATGTACTATACTGGTAGCAAATCCATTTGCCGCCGCCCGCCATAAAGTATAATAGTATGCCACCCTAAGAAACAACATACATAGTAAACATCCGACACTTGGAGATCTGTCTGCTGCTCTGGTCTGCAAGAGCATCTGCTTACTTTTCTGGTAAGCAGAGACCGCCTTTTGGCTCTACATGTCAGTATGAGTGTGTCCTAGTGACCAGTAATCGGCACCCTTTAAATATTAGGTGTATATAAAATATATATTTAATATCTTTCAATCTATAGTACGTTATGAGGCGGTATGTGAATTAAATTGCCAACAAATTATTTTAATATATTAATATATTGTCTTAAAAAAAAAAAGATGTGTAGTTATTTCCAAAGTAAAAAATGTATGTTTCAAGCGAAAAATAAATTTGACTATACTCTGGCCAGGCAGTAAAAGGTGTGCTCCCCGTTCCAAGATAACACAGGAGAGAAGAACAACGCTGTGTCAAAGCTGGGCCAGCATTGTGAGCTGTTCACCCGGCATTGGCACAGCGATCGTCAAATGCTTCTTCATTGAACCCGGCACGGAGACCCACTGTTGGTATGTTGCTGGCTCGATATCGCAGATGGCGGGCCACCATTGATTCAGCATTGAGTTGGCGTCTCCTGTTTACTGTCAGACTGGGCTAATTAACACTTTGAACCCTACTAGATTTCAAGTCTCAACTGAGATTATTTGAGTGAGAAATCTAATCACAAAACGTGTTAAAAGTAAAACACATGCTTGCAACAAATTGTTATTTTCCTCTTTGTTATGATCTTACAGATAATGATATTGCACATCAAGTTTTCAAACCTGTGCGCTAAAACAATTATAATATTTACATTCCATATTTATACATTCCACAGATTTCTCCGTTTTCTACGCGTTTTTTTATGTTACAAAATCAAAGGACTCATTCCTTGCAATTTTTCAAACATTATAAAAATGATATTTATTATTGATACGTTTATAAAATTATGTTCAATTATATTGATAAAATATATTTCGAATAATATGTATATGGATTTGGCACTTTGACCAGTTCATGCGAGTTGCTAATCACCACCGTAATAATGGTTCTTTATCAATAATACATGGGCCTTGTAGTTTGACGCCGGTAAAGGGTGTTTGTTGGTGACACACGCAGCTCGACTGTTAAGCGCCAAAAAGCGAGAAAATATAATAAAACACAATAGCTGTCTTGTCAATCATTTGAAGGAAGGGATTATCTCAATAGGTTGCGAGATTTTACATGTGGTGATCCCATCAATCACGTGACATCGCCGCATTGTTGTATTGATGTTGGTCCGCCGTCTACAACGCTGAACCGGCATTAATTCATCATTGGGATATTACCACAATATGTGATTTTTCTACATGGAACACAACAGTGGATTAGCCATTAATGCATGTTTACTAATAAGGTAAAGGTTGATACACATATATACGTGTATACATGTGCAGCAGTAAAGATACCGCAGCGTTCATAGGGTCAGTACAGACCTGTTGTAATCGTCGTTGACATCTATGTCGCGATTCACGCTGAACATTGTATTATATTTGTCGGCATAGAGACTAAGTGGCCATTGATTGGTATTATTTCGTTCAGAAATTTGAGAAATTAATTACTTACGCCAGCACTTAAACTGTTTTGCTGTGATGTTTGGCATTCACGCTGACGATTTTATTATATTGACAGAGATATAGTTTAAGCGTTTTGACTGACATGTACCTTAAGTAGGCCTACTTTATATTATTATCATCATAGTGGCCGCCAATTATCGATATATTAGTGGCCGGTGATTAAAAGTCAAAAGTTGACTTCTTGACCGATATCATGGCTGGTAATATGATGTACAGAAGTAGGAACTGGTATTTTTCAATTAAGAGGATAACTGAAACTTTACTTTAAAGTTAAATACAATCAACTCCTGAACTTAACTTTAGATCTTAATCATGTTGTTGTCTATTTCTGTATCTCCCCAGGATTAATGAGAATTTCCTATATAGATTGTATTTTTTGGATTGGGACTGGCAACTATGGTTTTTTCTCTATTTCAGATGAGCGCGCGCATTAGATTCAGGCAGCCCATTTATACAAAAAAAAAACGTTTTTTTTTCTGCCTAGCGCGCGCATTGGATTGTTGCTGATTTCCGAAAAAAACCAGTTAAATTCGAGAGATAAAAAAAAATCTTGTTTTTTTCGTCGCTCTCACTAACTTTTTTTCAAATAGATCAAAAGTTTTTTTAATTCGTTGCCCTCAATAACTTTTCTGCAATTTGTCCAATGTTTTTATTATTTCGTCGCCCTCATTAACTTTTCAAGAAATAGGTTCAATGTTTTTTTTTCTTAAACGTTTTTTTTACCGCCCTCCCTTATAGATTTTGGATTTTTTCTGATCTAAAACAGAGTTTTTTTCGTCGCTCTCACTAACTTTTTTTCAAATAGATCGAAAGTTTTTTTATTTCGTTGCCCTCATTAACTTTTCTAGCAATTTGTCCAATGTTTTTATTATTTTGTCGCCCTCATTAACTTTTCAAGAAATAGGTTCAATGTTTTTTTTTCTTAAATGTTTTTTTCTACCGCCCTCCCTCATAGATTTTGGATTTTTTCTGATCTAAAACAGAGAAATTAAACATAGTGGCCTAATACATCACCACCATAATGTGAAAAATTTATGGACATAATTAATAATTCACTTGAATTAAAATTCAAAAAATGTTTATGTCATATTAAAGCAATCAAACAACATTTTATAAGCCTGTTTTTTCGATCTCAAAAATATTATATCGTTGAAATATAGGTGTTCCTATTTCAGTTTCGGTTTGTGGTTTCGCATCGAGATACCAGCAGAATGTCCAAAGTGATGTTAACAATGTTTAATGTTGCTTCTGAGAGAGAAGCCCCAGTGAGAAACCTAAAATATACTGAAAAGTAGACCTAATCATGGGATATAGTTAATTTTATATATTAAGTGAAGTTTTCTTTCTGCTATTCATTTAATAGTAAAAATACAGTTGGTATATTTTTGGTTTTGGTCGTACACAAGTATAATTTATTTTTACAAATTATTTTTCAATTATGGAATTTTTCAAATTTGTTCAAGTAATATAACAAAATATCACTAATAGCTGCATACAAATCCCAAAGTTAGCTAATTTTAAGGTTTGTGTGGCACAGAATTTTGGATTTGCCTTTTTTACCATTTTTTCAACAATTTTTCTTTTTTAATTTGATGTCAGTTTAATGAGCCATGCCGACGTGAAAAATGTAAAAATTACACAATGTGTTTTGAGTTTACTAAATTTAATCCTTTACCTGCCATATGCAGTAGTTACCTTTGTGATTTTATGAAATTTATTTTTTAGCCAAAAGTTTCATAATTGGTGGAATTGCCCTTTGGTCAATCAGTACTGAACTAGTGCCAATGGGGAGATGCAGGTGGTTTGTGAATTGTATTTATGTTTACTGGATATAAATAAGGTATTTGTCTCTTCGATACTAAAAATCATTTGGTTTTGGCGACACCGTGTATATACTGTTGCCACAAACGAAGCTGAATTGATGTCAGAAAAACAGCGATAATGCCATCGTTATTCCCGACATTTTTACCGCAAAAACGCTTGAATGAAACTTTAGAATGGTAAATTGTATTGTAATATTGGATAAATAGGTTGTCCATGCGGATAACCACAACAATACTTTTGGTTGTCCGTCCTAGCATTTGGTTGGCCCAGACAAACGGATGTGTATGCTTATTTCAAACGCTGTCTACCTATATAATAACCGCATCATTTGCAAATAAACAAATGTCGCTCAAGTGCTCTTCCAGTGAAATATCATCAATTGATCCCTGGGGCACCCAACATTTTACTGGCGCTGGCTCAGATATTGTATTCTTAATATTCACACTGTTCCCTATCACTGAGATAAGCGCAAAACACACCAACGCGAGCTGGATTAGGCACACCACGTGGGACGCGACAATCGCCTGACTGTCCACACACCAACGCGACGACCAAGGCGACGTCCAACACAACATGAACATGTGAGCCTGCATGTGAGGCGCGACGCCTGGCACGACGGGAATGTAACAGTTTTAAAAAACATTGCCTTGCCTATCGCGCACGTCGTCGCGCTGTTGTGCCAATGATGAAATAGTGTGTATGTAAAACCGACGGTGAGCAATCGCGTTGGTGTGTTTTACGCTATATGATAAAAACCAATGCTGCGTTTTTCACTGCATTTGTACAACTTTAATTTTTCTAAAAAGATATGATGATTTACCAAATCGAATGCTTTACAAAGATCTACAAGGAGAAGGCCCACTTGATTTCCGGTGAATAATGCAGTAAGCCATTCTTCAGTCATCAAAGTTAATATACCGGTAGTTCTAAGCACAAAATTATGTGTTCCCCTTTTTAATCAATAATTGTTAAGCAACAGCAATGTAATTGCATTTGATAATAACAGTTAAAGAAAACATTAGGGCAGATTTTTTTATCTCATAAATGCTTAAAGGGCCTGCCAAAATTGATCTCTCCATTTTGAAAATAAAAATAGATTTCAAATTTTGCATTATTTATTCCCCCCGATGCTTATTTTTATGTAACAAGACGTCTTATAAAATCATATTTAAATGTTCCTGCTGTGGAAACTGCAGTACTTAGACATAAACTTAGTTTAAAACACTTTTTTAGCGGTTTCAAGAAGGCACTCTACAGAATTTGTCAATTTCACTTTATTCCCGATACAGATTCTTTTTAATTTGTATGTTGGGTTTAATAATGAAAAGTCTCAGCCAGAAAATGTGCTTAACCCTTACACTGCTATGGGTGGCTATAGTATTTTTTTATTATATAATTTTTTTCACTTTCGTTTTGTGTTGTCTTTCTATTTGTGCTTTAAAGGTGGCCAGCTGAATAATTTTGTAATATTTAGAATGGCTCTTAGTATCAGTTGCTCATCAGATGTTTTTTTGAAGAACAAAGGGGTGAGATATTACTTAGTGGGAAGCCACACATGCTTCAAATTTTATGCAGCAGTGTAAGGGTTCAATTATTTTCATTCTGATTCCCGACATCGTTTTTTGATCAAATCATAATCAACCTTATTTAACAAGTTGAAAAATGTCTGGCCTTAGCAGTGAGGTATTTACACGTGAAGCCAGGCCTAACATATCATAAGTTACAATACATGCATCTCATATTATCAGTATTACTATTAGGCTTACTATTTACCTTAGCCTGCGTAAAATAGTTATGTCAGGACAGGGGTCCCAGCTTGTCTGAAAAAACTTGTCTGAAAATGCCAAAGATTAAGCAAGAATGGAGAATAAAGGGTCAGCCTGATTACCGTAATACACTCCGAGGCCGTGGATTAACGTCGCCTAAAATAAACCAAGTGAAGCCTGCTGTGAGTCATTCTCATTCATCAGATCCACTATCCTTCCACTAGCGTCAGCTAGTGGCTCTGATTGATTGCACTGTAAAATGTGTTCTGTAGACGTATTCATGAATTTGACCTGATTTGTATCAGGCCAATAAGGCCATATCTGACAAAAATAGGGTCCTTGACGTTCTAAACCACATGGTCAATGTTGATTTTATGTTGGGTCAGCGTGGTAGACAATTGGCATACATCAATCCAGAATTGTCAATCATACAGCATAAACAGGATAGGTCTACACCGGCCCAATGTTTTCTTAATGTTGGGCCTGCGTCGCATATGATCGACAAACATTAAACCAATATTGGTTCTGTTCAGTGTGTTGTACTGACTGAGATTACACACCAGTAAGAACGATGACCCAGCGCTGGGTTCATGTTAATCCATAATCTGAGATGATGTCCTAACATTAAACAAAGAGCGGTTGTTAACATCACTTTGGACATTCTGCTGGTATCCTGGTCTTACACAAAAGCAACTCTACAACAACACAAGAGAAAGACGCACATCCAATGTTGCTTTTATGCTGGGCCGTCATTGTATAGGATGGACGAACTATAATACAACACATGTTGATCGCATGTACTGGTCATAATAAAACTAGGCATATAATAGCAACCTTATCCGAGTATAGGGGAGACATAATTATATAGACTTATCTCTCATCTAGGTGCAAGGAAACCTCGAACTTGACATAGTTTCAGGGTCAGGTGTGGGTCACGGTACACCAGATTTTGATGCCCTATCAGAACGCAGCAATTACAGAAGATAATCTCAAAGCACTGTAACAGGGCCACCTAGCTGTGCTAGTGTGGCCCTGAAGGAGGCTGGCTGTGAGTAAAAAAAAATTTCCACTTTGGTTTTGTGGTGTGTTTTTATTTGCGCTTTAAAGATAGCTAATGGCTTTTTATATCAATTGTTCAACAGATGTTTTTTTGAAAATTCCACCGGTTATGAAACTTTATAAAAAAATAAATTTCATAAAATCACAAAGGTTACTACTGCATATGGCAGGTAAATGATCAAATTTAGTTAAACTCAAAACACATTTTGTAATTTTTACATTTTTCGGCATGGCTCATTGAACTGACATCGAATTAACCTTTTCACCACCACTGCCCTTTGTAGAGGGCTGGCCAGCTTCACCACCACAGCCCTTTGTAGAGGGCTGATATGCGTCACCACCACTGCCCTCTGCAGAGGGCAGAGGTTCTGAGCCACCATGGCGATGTGTTATTGTTTTCAATGGCCACATGTAAATGGCACCCTTTTGACCCTGGCTGACCAGAAGTGAACCAATCAGAGTAACTGTAATAAAAATGTCAAATTGTCCATGTGCTGACTTTCGACCAATCAGAGGACAGCTATTAATGGTAAGCCACACGTGCTCAGGGGCCTGGTGTACAGCCACTAGTGTGATCAGGAGGATGGTGGAAAACAGCCTATTTCATCAGGGAATCGGTGATGAAAAAGAAAAATTGTTGAAAAAATAGTAAAAAAAAAAAAATTAAAATTCTGTGCCACATAAACCTTAAAATTAGCTAACTTTGGGATTTGTATGCAGCTATTAGTGATATTTATGTTATATTACTTGAACAAATTTGAAAAAACAAAAATTCTATAATTGAAAAATAATTTGTAAAAATAAATTATACTTGTGTACGTCCGAAACCAAAAATATACAAAATGTTTTTTACTATTAAATGAATAGCAGGGAAAAAACTTCACTTAATATATAAAATTAACTATATCCCATGATTAGGCCTACTTTCAGTATATTTTTCTCACTGGGGCTTCTCTCTCAGAGAGAGTTTCGGACGTACAAAGTTTCAGACGTACATTTTCCACAAAAAGGAACCTTTACAACTGAAATAGGAACACCTATATTTCAAAAATATAATATTTTAGAGGTCAAAAAAACAGGCTTATGTTGCTTTAGTTGCTTCAATATGACATAAACATTTATAAAATTCTAATTCAAGTGAATTATTAATTATTTTCATAAATTTCATATTAGGCCACTATGTTTTTTTTTCTCTGTTTTAGATGAGCACGCGCAATAAATTTAGGCCGCGCATTACCAAAAAAAACATGTGTTTTTTTCTGCCCAGCGCGTGCATTAAATTGTTGCTGATTTTCGAAAAAAACTGTCAGTTTCATTTCGGGAGATAAAAATATTTTATCAGCTATGTTTTTTTTGCTTGTTCTTTCCCCCACCCTCATCACCTTTTTTTGAAAAAGGTCAAATGTTTTTTTTTTATTTCGTCACCCTCATTAACTTTTCAAGAAATTTGTCCAATGTTTTTTTTATTTGGACGCCCTCATTAACTTTTCCAAAAATAGGTTAAATGTTTTTTTTTTGTAAAAGTTGTTTTTTCGCCTTTCCATTAGATTTTGGATTTTTTCTGATCTAAAGCAGAGAAATTAAACAAAGTGGCCTTATGGTGGTGATGTAAGTCCCAATCCAAAAATTACAAGCTATATAGCAAATTCTCATTAATCAACGGGAGATACAGAAATAGACATCAACATGATTAAGATCTAAAGCAATGTTCAGGAGTTGATTGTATCTAACGTTAGTAAAGTTTCAGTTATCATCTTAATTGAAAAATACCAGTTTCTAGACTAACACAGTATCAGATATACACATTAAAAAAATTCCCTGTGATTATTTTGCCACATGAATACGGGTTAGAAATGTAATTGTGAAATGTTATAGCATATATCACAGCTTCTAGTTAGGTCAAGATATATACATAATAATGTATATTTTATACATGGAATTCACACAAGCACTTTACACAATGTATATTGAACTGTTGAAACAAGTACTTGTAACACATTTATATAAAAAAAATAGCAGTTTCAAATTTGTATTGCAGTGAGCCATTATTAAGAGAAGTGAAAGTCATACATTTACTTCTATTTCAAGAAGAAATAATTTTCCATTTAGCTCAATTATTAATAATTGTCTTACAATGGGTGTAATTACCACTATCAAATCAGGTGTACGTCCGAAACCATACAAGCAGAGCTTCCCAAAAAGCTCAGGCATTTCATAGCAGTCTATAAATCACCAGAGTATTTTTTTATTGCTTTATCATGTATGTGGTGCACAAAAAATCAAATCTAGATCCAAAGTGACACCATAGAGCTAGCTCTGCTACATTTAAATATTGAATTCAGACGCGTACATCCGAAACCCAAAAATGTACGTCCAAAACCAAACTTGAAATTATTTTTTCACCATGGAAAAAACACTAAAAAAATAAAACTTGTACTTCTTTTCTACACATATACACAAAAAATATTTTGATTTTACACCACACATCACAGATATTTTATGAGATATTTAATATGCATGTTTGCAAAATGACCATTCTCTGCATACGTCCGAAACCGACATTTTATACTCATTTTTCTTCCAAACTACAAAAAACAACCTAATTTTCAATGGTGCTACTTGAAAACAAAACAAGACTGTACTGAAATATCACTTTTGTTATTATATAAATTGACAAATTCATGACTAAATATAGCGAAGAACTGTCTGAAGTGTACATCTGAAACCGCGAAATTGCCCGCCAGATATTACTTAGTGGGAAAACACACATGCTGTAAATTTTATGCAGCTGTGTAAGCGTTAATGTATTTGCTTTACCCAAAAAATTCAACAAGGCGGGGACTGAGAGCGATCCCGACTCCAAGGTCTGAAAAATGTTCATAACTTTATAATGACTACATGCGGCGATGCAAACTTTGAGCTGAGCGTGCAGGTATGTTAATGCAATGATACAGATGCTAAAAAAAACTATTTTAGACCTGATTATTCGACCAGAAGTCCTATTTATGACTGTCCAAAGAAATGACCACGATTTTGTACGCGAGACCTGTCAACCCTCCCGTTTTCAGCAAGAGCCTCCTGTTTTGGAGGGCATCTCCCGACCTCCCGTTTTCACGTCATTTTCTCCTGTTTTCATTTTATTTCAACCACTGGAAAAAAAATGTTCCATTTACCAAAATGAACTCTGTTTATATATCTAACTTTTACTAAAAACTAAAAAAAGATTGCGTACTAAAATGTTTTTTTAGTAGACCACCTAGGGCACTTTCTGGTGAGGGTGAACATTTTGAAACACGGTAGTAAGTGAGATATTCAAGATTTCAAATAAAAAATAAAACCGTAAAAAAACGTAAAAATGGCATATCAGCAGCGAAAATCCACCTGCAGCAACATTTAGCCCTCAAAACGACAAGTGTCTCAGATTCTGCCACCAGATGAGAAAAAAATCTATATGTTTTTGAATAATGTTCAAGGTCACCAGAGGTCAAAATATGGAATAATATGACCACTGCCCAAAATTAGGCGCCCCTAAGAATTAAAAAATCTCTAATTTTTAAAGGAAAAAAAATTACCTAATTTTGTGTTTTCTTCTCGTGAAGTATAGCATATAGAAGTTTTTTTTAGAAACATCAGGGGTGACCAAATATTTTATTGGTACCATCAGAGCCAAACTCAATATTAGTAATATTATTAAACTTGCCAAAAATTCCAGAAAATCGATATAATTTAATTTTTTTCGGGCTTATTGGAATATTTCACATTGAATGATAACCAACAGCATCATTTAAACTCAGAATGACGCGTGTAGATGATGTGAAAAGGTCAAATTTCAAAATATTCAATGTCCCCTCCACCCCCCCCCCCCAAAAAAAAAGAAAATTGCCTTGTTTCTGTGGGCATAGTTAGATGACGCTTCAATTTCTTAAGCCTTCACTCGTCTCTTTACAACCCCCCCCCCCCCACATCAATACAGTACTTAAATAATTAATAGGAAAAAATAAATAACTTAAGTCAAGAATTTATTTGTGAAAGCTGCCAGGAAACAGCAGGAATGCCCTCAGAAAAGATTTATAACCCTTAAGCCTAAGATAGTTAACACAAAACCAGATTAAAGGTGTAGTCAACTGTCAAAATACGCGGGATAATGTGGTCCCCAGAATGCAACAGTGGCTCCTGGACATTCCACAATGACATATCACCCCACATCCACAGTTATCAGCCAAAATAATATATGCGTTTCATACCCATCGCCGCATTAAGAGCAAGTTCCCAAGTCATATGAACTCTATATACTTAAGCGACATCTATGAGGAAATAATTCACCATTTCTCTCATGTGGGCTTTGTGTTGTGACACAAAAGGTTGTGTTACCGTGGGGTTCTGGAAACAGTTGACCTCCAGCATATTGACAGTAAGGCTTTCCCAGCCAACACGGCACACTCACCAAATGTTGGTTTAATGTCGGCCACTGGCGCAGATGTTGGTCTAACATTAAAACAGCATTGGGTCAATCTCTCGTTGGAGTAGTAGGCCCTATCTTGTAATCAGTTCAGTCGCTGATATTAATGCTGTCAAAGTGTACTCTATATAGGCTAATGTAGGCCTACACTTGACCGTCCCACACATGCGCATTTCACAGCTGTATGAATCTTTAAATCCCCCCTCTTTCATACATTTCATTTATTGACAGGTATGTCAGGGGTACAAATTGGCGGTCGCCCTATCCCCCGTGGCAACTATGACTAATTAAGGGCGACAATGCCGTCATAGTTAGCCATCCTGTTGGCCAGTAACATTTCAGATTTGTTCGAAATGCTGGCCCACTGTCTACAACACTGGCCGACCATTAAACAAGCACTGTGGAGTGTGTCGGTGGCATCCACAGTCAAGTGTTGTTGTGTGGTCTTGTCAGCGGCCAGCAAGTCAACACGGGTTATTGAAAGTGGCTGAATGGTGAATGAGCGTCGCCAAGACTGGCCCAGTGTTGTGTCAGCGTTAGATTGATAGTGTGTGTTGCTGCAGCTTCGCCTTCTCAGATGGTCTCTTGGAATACCTGGGCCAAAAAAAAATATATGTTTGTTTCCGATTTTAACCAGTCATTTTAACCAGTGGGTAGGTGGGATTTTTTTTTTTTTTAATTTTATTTTTTGGCACTTCAACCAATTAATGATTTTTTTGTTTTTTTCCGAACGCTTTTTGACCCCCCCTCTCCTTTATGTAAGAGATACTTTGATTACAGTCGGTAACTCATCCCTTAACTTATAGTTTTCCTAAGGGGTTTGTCAAGTTAAAAAAAAATTAAAAATCTGAGAAAAACTCGGAAGTGGGTGGGTGGGTCAAGCCACAACTCGGATTTTCATTTTTTTTTTTATTTTTTTTTTTTTTATGGAATTTTTTTATAACTTGACAAGACCCCCAAAAAAAAAATTTGGAAAATCAATAAAATAAATTAGGGTCGGACTTATTTTGATAGGGTTGGTCGGAAATCGGAAACAAACAATTTTTTAGGCCCTGCCAAATCTCTGTATGATGTATGGAATGATAAAGGAGGCAATATTTTTCATCTTAAAAGTAGAATATTAAATTGTGTTACAAAATAGTGTTTAAGATGTTTTATGCAATGTAAAGCATAGAGTATTTAGTTGCATCAAATATAATGTTTTTTTCAATTTCTAGTTTTAATAATACATTTTTGAATATAAAACCATCATATTTTCATAGAGCAATAATGACACTCATGCCGTTCCATATCCATGCCACGCTGAGTGCTCACGTGCTATTTCAGTGAAAACCAGCGCGCTCTGCATGTGCCAGTCTAAAATATCTGTGGGAATTTCCCAGCAAACACATTATGTTCGCTCAGTGCTGGGCCACTGTCAGACCTACTGGCACAGTATTAAATCACCATTGGGTGGACTTGTGGTGGGTGGTACATGTATATATATGATCAGATCTGGGCTTAGCAGTACACAAAATATGCAGTGATTATACACAAATGTTGGTAATTAACTAACCAACTGGGCCAATCCCATATTTTTCATATTAATGTTCTTAACTAGAAATGTTAAAATAAAATAATGACTCTCACTTGTTCAGTTTGTTCAATTATAATCATTTACAGATGAGGTACAGTGTCTATATTGTACAGCCATTTATACTTTAGACCTATTGGATATAACTCCACATTTAAATCAGTGAACCTATAGGCCAATAACATTATTCTAAAGAGTAATGATTTTTTAAATAGGGCCTACCCTACATGTCTCTTATAATATAGGTTTTGATCCGCGACCCGGTTAAAAAGTGAAATTTTTTACTGGTGTTACCGATGCAACTACATTATATTGCAAAACAGGGCTACTATATTTTTAGCAGGGCCACTGGCCACAATGTTATACCCAAAGTCACATTAAAAGTGAAAAACCAGGATCGCATGTTTCTCGCTGATTTCTCCGTCAATTGTCAACCGATTTTCAAGAAGTTTTGTAACAATCATATTTCAACAGAATCCTTATATCCCTGAAAATTTCGTAAAATTATAGACTTATATCGTATTTTAAAAGTTAGACCATTTGACATGTAATAAATTGAAATTACGACGTCCCTCCATGAACCCATTAAACTAATTCTAGAATTTTATTACATGTCAAATGGGCTAACTTTTGAAATATTAAATCTAAATTTGCGAAATTTTTACCGCTGTTAGGATTCGAATAGAAAATGACCTTTGCAAAATTTCAAGAAAATCGGTTAGGAATTGACGGGGAAATTGTCGAAAATAATGCGATCCTGGTTAATTTGACGGCGAGTATAGTGGCCCTGGTGGCCACCAATGATTTGCCATGAATTTTTACCCCTGGTATGTTATACCGGTACGCCTATATTCCTTGTTTAGGAATACCGGGAAATATTTATTGGTGCGGATTATTTCAATCATCACATTCACAAAAAGTCTAAATTTAAATGTAACTTCAAGTTCAACATGTTCAAGACTCAAGTCAAGTGAATCATGCGGTACGACAAAACCCCATAATAACCCGGAATAACCCATAATAACCCGGAATAACCTATAATAACCCATAATAACCTATAATAACCTCATAATAACATCGTAGTTAGCATGAAATTGCTCTGAACAACCCAAATAATGGACTAAATCGATGTTTTATGGACAAATTCTCGCTGACGTTATGACAGATAATTAGTGGGCTGGCTATCACAAGGTGGCGCATAATGTCGTCTGAAGCTCAAATCAAAGTATCACCCAAAATAACCTATAAAATACAATATTAACCTATATAAACCTAGTAAAAGTTTTTTATGCTCATGTAGTCGTTAGGAAATAGCTATAAATAAACCAAATTACAGCACGAATCGATGTTTTATGAACAAATACCAGATGGAGCACATGTGGTCTCGCTACACAAAACTGTTTATTAGGCAAGTTATGTAGGCCTAAAATTATACATTATCACTAATTATACACACTAAACTAAAACACAAATAATATTTTATTGGACAAAATGTGCGATGGTAACAGGTACGATAACACTTATCCTACATAGTAACATACACAAATAATATTTTTTTTTATTGAACAAAATAGAACAGTAATAATATATATACGACGAAACGAATAATAGGCCTACATTGATTGTACATAGTAACATATACAAATAATATACGACTAAGCTAATAGTCGCCTACAGTCATTATACTCAGACTAATAATATATACGACGAAACGAATAATAGAGTCAACACCCGTCCCAGCAAACATGATACGTTGGGCCAACGTCGTAGTCGGTGGACCAACAGTAAACGACGTTGAGCCAACGTATCATGTTTGCTGGGCTTAATATACACAGTAACATATACAAATAATATATTTGTTTTTGAACAAAATCGAACCATACTCTTTCGACATACGGAGCATTAACAATGGTTGTCTATTAAAAAATATGCCTCTTATATATCCAGTTCATTGCGAGTTCACAGCTTACCAATCCAGTGCTTCAGCGGAACTCCTGATTTCACAACTCACCTGCTGTCATCAGCCAACTGCAGAGGTATGACTTCCTTCACAACTCAACTTGTGTCATCGCTGATCATGAACAGCAATTGATGGTCACAACTGAGCGTGAGAGTTCACGAGTGTCATTGTCGACCATGAACAGCAATTGAAGATAACAACTCAGCGTGACAGACGGTGTCATTCTCAATCATGAACAGCAATTGAAGATCACAACTCATTGTCGCACCTGATGTCCCAACAAACATGAGACATCCACCCAATGTTTGACCAATGTTGGGCCAGCTACGTAGACGTTGGACCAATATTGGTCCAATATTATCTTGCTGCTTTTAATTGACTGGCCTCCCTGAATCATCACGTCCATGGACTAACAACAACAGCAAATCTGCCAACCATGTGCTGAAGCAGGCAACACAATGGAAGCCACAATTCATAGTCGACCTCATGAGATGCTGTACCTGCTTGTGCAGAGCCAATATTGTGACATGAAAAGGGCCCTCATACCAGGTCTCGGAAATTTCACCATTGTACCATCACTTGAAGAATTTACTCTTCAGCCAGTACATTGGAGCAGTAAATCAAAAGAGTCACAACAGAACTATTTTCATAAATTCCTGAGCTCGGATTTGTGCACAAAGAGACACGCAGTTGTCTCATCAGATGGTCAGCTGGCAGTGTTGAAGGGTGCCGATGGTGGCAAAAAGAAAAAGCAAGTGAAGAGGAAGCGCACAGCAAAGACATCGACCATTCCCAGAAAGTGTGCCAAATAAACTCAACTTTAAACCTAGAGACATTATTCCATATTTATAAGCCTAGAGACTTCACATTGTATTGTATTATCCTAGCGACTTCACATTGTATAATTGTAGTACAGTAGATCCTGTCATCAACGACCCTGCCATTAACGACCTTTTGTCTCCAACGACTTTTTTTTCTTGCACGGAACATTTTTCTATAGTTAACGACCTGTGATCAACGACTTTCTGTTTAACACGACTTGCGACCTCAAATATCTGGCAGAAGGTCATTATATTACTTGTGTCGAACGACCTCAACTTTTTTGTCATACGACTTTTGGAAAAATTCATGAGCAAACCACTGCATGTCAGATCTGACTGTATGAATATCATGGTTAACAGAAAGGTATAACGCTGGAAAATCAGGCTGTTGTCGCAAGAGGCCTATCTATCTCAGACCATCGATGTTACTGCACAGCAATATCACCTCGCGCCATTAGGAAATTATCCAACCCTTCATGTCCAATGATCAACTAAAGATATGCCCTATGAATCATTTTAATGCTCGCATTAGTCAAAAAGTATATGAAATTGTTTATTTTGCATAACGCTAATTAAACATACAATCGTATTAAATTGTTCAGGGAATGTAATAAGAATATACGCCATGATTACTAATACAAATAATATTGTCTGTAGCACACTAAATGTCAAGTGCTATTCAGTTGTGTGTTGGCTGGTAGACGGGAGCGGCGCCGTCATAATTACGCTATACACAGCCTGTCAGTCAACAGTACACCCCTCTCCAGACATGAGAGCCGTCACTGACCAGCAAACACATGATGTTGAACCAATGTTGTTTTAACGTTGGCCCACTGTCTTCGAAGTCGGCCCACATTAAAACAACATTGGGTCAATGGCTCATGTTTACTGGGTGACTATACAGCTGGCACAGACGTTGATGCAGGGCTGGCCAACATTAGAACAACATCGCGTCGAGACATAACTAATCCCCAGTCACTTTAATACAATACACTGCCTTAATGAGCCGTCCACGCGTGTTTATTCACACGTAGGGAACGTCCTATATGAGCGTGGTCCGGCCACATATACCCAGCAGACACAAGACGTTGATTCAATGGTGGATTAATGTTGGTCCAGCGTCGTAGACGGTTGACCAACGTCAAACCAACATTGATTCAACGTATTGTGTCTGCTGGGACGGGGACGGTACAAACGTCCTAGTGTGGGCATAATGCTCCTGTTAGTGTAAACACACAGTGTAAACACACATGTGGATTATTCATCAGTAACGAATACCTGTTCCCTTTTTGTTTCACCAGTTATTTTTTTGTTTAACCAGGGCTACATCATCAGTCCTATAATGACACATTTATTGTGAATATACAGCGCCTTATGCCTGTAAAGGGTCAGAAGCTACCTGGGTTTATATAACGTTTGCTCTGTTAGCGTGATTAGCCTAGCTAGCGGCCATTCTCAAAAACACCGTCATAAGCAGTGATATTAGAACAGGCATTGAAATATTGCCGCAACCGCGTGCTTTGATCCACAATGACTACCAATCAATGGTGAGTGAATGTCGCCGTCATCAGCCCGACATTGAACCAACCGCCGCACCCGCAAATTTTACAGCAAAAACTCATTCCTGTGACCAGCGACTTTCCTGTCACCAACGTGTTTTTTTCTGGCGGAAGCAGGGTCGTTGGTGACAGGATCTACTGTATATTAAATGCAGACCATGCTCACCTTGAATAAATATTATATTGCATTGTGTATTTTATATCGATACGTGATGAATAATAAAACTTGTATATAATATAAGTGTTTGTAATGTGTAACTCGATCACAGCTGACCGGACTGACCAAATAACAAAGCATGGGTTTTAATTTGTGCGGCGAGACATTTACTTATCTGTTCTAACATGTGAGCCAACAACATAGCGAATTTGTTATTAAAACATTGTTTGGTTCAATTATTTTTGTTGTTTTGGACAATTGTTACCAATTAAAGGGTTATCATTAGGTTATTAGACGTTATTATTTTGTTTAAAAGGTTATTGTGGGTTATTCCTTGATTTCAGAAGACATGCATGACATGTGGGCCATCTTGTGATTGAGCACTTTCACATAATAGGTTGCATACAGAATGAATACAGTTGATTGGCTAGGACATTCCCATGGTGATTATCAAGAAATCACACAAATTGTTTTCTGATGTGACACATTACTGCCCATCTACACACCAAATTTCATGAGTCCAGATATAAAATTGACAAAATTATTGAATAATCACTGTCAAATTTGACACAATTATGCTGTCTCAAATGAAATTTCAGGAATTTGCAACCAACATAACTATTACAAGATCTAGTATATTGATGTGTTTCACACTTGAAAAATAAACTACTGTTGCTCAACAACTAAACAATCCAAACCTTTTCTAAATAGCTGGTCTGTACGCGAAACCATACAGGTTTGTATCAAAGTACACATTTTCCGTTAAACAAATTTTGAGTTTGTCCTCTCCAGGACAAAAGAGGTTGCCAGCTAAAAATAATAAAGTTATTTCACTTTACTGGTAATTTAGTTGTAATATAGCTTATCAGTAAGCATTATCAACTCAATTATTCAATCAGCAAAGCATAGTTCCCATGTTTGCACATCGTCTTCGACGCTGGCCAAACATTGTACCAACATTTGTTGAACATCTCGTGTTTGCTGGGCATGAATGATAAACTTGTAAAGTATGAACCATGCTAATCATAATGCTATCCTAGGACCTAGCCTAGCCCAGGCTATACACACCCTGTGATGACAAGCATCAAGCGGGGAAAGACCTGTGGTCAAAGCTGTGCCTTCTTGCAGAAATTTTTCATCTGAAGTTTGCATTTCAAATGGCGTGTCCGTGTTTTCAAGAGAGACAACTTCTCTCTCCCCCACAGATTCTGTCTCAGCATCCAGACTAGCACCAAAAAACCATGAAAAACAGAAATGACAGTTCACGAGGAGTAGCAAGATAGCTAAAAAATAATATCGATGCATCTCTGGCATAAGTACAACGACCCCTTTTTAAATATTTTTCATAAAATTTGTATTTAATTCGTCGACATTGCTTTCTCTTGCGGATTTTAAACCTGGCGGGAATATCACGTGACAAGGCTCATTTCCCGTGTATTTCTAAAACAGCACAATAAACGAAAAATATTTTACATGTAGACTATTAATAGTAATAATATGAATTCATTATTATAATCACAGTCCAGAAATTACCAATTAGTTTTTTTGGTGGGATAA
Organism: Flabesymbios commensalis; assembly: GCA_964017125.1. Taxonomy (NCBI): domain Eukaryota; kingdom Metazoa; phylum Annelida; class Polychaeta; order Terebellida; family Flabelligeridae; genus Flabesymbios; species Flabesymbios commensalis. The sequence goes on along the minus strand of OZ024917.1, from coordinate 35,618,701 downwards.
ATTCGTAACAAGCTGAATTTTTCAAGAACTACTGAAAGCAGTCCTGAAACGAATATTACAGGAATCCCAGTTTTTGAAAGTGCAAAATTCAAAATAGCCGTCAAAAAACAGTTTCGGATTTATAAAGGGCCTGTTCAACAAATACGTACCGGTACCACGCATTTTTCGACGATTTTTAACCCACTCTCCCTTTATAACGCTTTTTAGTGTTTCGTTGACTAGGCTCCTTAACACAACCCTCAGTCATAGGGGAGAGTGGGGCACCTTGAACTAGTTTTTTTCTTCCCCCCCCCTCTTAGTCAGAATTGAACAGAATTATTTTTGGTGTTGCAAATAACAGCTGTAGAAAGAGGTAGGCCTATCATTCTGGCATAAAATAACTTGAACTAAATCACATTTCGAATTATTTTTTATACCAATAATACACATGAATAAATCCACGTGGAATACACTTGGATTCTTAGTTGAACACGTGTCCACCAATTTTTCACCCCAATTACACGTGGATTCCACTTGGTGTGCCTGCTGGGTTCTGATCAGCCTCTGCCGCGAATGGAGCCCGCTTCCAGCCGAGCGCGCTACCACTCATCTTGTTGCCACTAAAGCAAACGGACTTCGTCTCGAGCTCAGGGCCAAGCCTTATGGCGTTAGATCGTCGTACTCCGCTTGGGGACTGTGTGCACTATATGAATATCTAGACTACAATAAAGTGAGAAATAACCAAAGAATAAATTAATAGGAGTTGTTTATTCCCGTCGTCCCGTTGGAAGAGCTGATGGAAATGTGGAGGAACGAAGCACTTCAACATACCCATATTGGCGACTCGATCGATCCTCAACATACCTATATTGGTGACCTCAGACGTTGAAACGTACTCGCAACTTTATTCAAGCATATTGTTTGCACAAAGCAACCAAAAGACAGTGCAAAACCACTGGTTTTGAGCCAGCCCAGGATAGTTTTGAAATTGGGGGATTTTTTCAAAAAATGATACATCATTTTTTGCAAGGTAGGTTGTAGGTCATTAATAAATAATGCCAGTGAAGTTAGTTAGAAAGGTTATCTGAAGATAGGTAGGCCTACACGCGTTTTCGCTTAAAACTGCGAAAATTTTAATAAATTTGGACGACAACCACGTGCGATCAATCTTTTACAAGATGGCCGACACGCTGGAATGCGCAATAAATTGGATTGATTGGGTCATCCCTAACAGTAAGAATTTAAAGATTTTTTCTTTCTAATTACGCTGTTTTTGGCGATAATTTAATTGAATTAATTCATTTTTAATCATTAAATACTATAATTGGATGATTAGATTTTCTCGGCCAATTCAAGAAAATATCAATAATAATTTTTCTTGTCTAAGTTAAACATAAAAAAATTAATTCCAAACCAAAAATATCGCCTCGACTCAGAGAGCTTTTAAATAGGATTACCTTGCAAACACTGTACGTAATATAACGTTCGTTAAGGTCCCAGTTTCGTCATTCATGGATGACAGTAACGAGGACGTGCTAAGGACGTAGTCATAATAACCCTAACGTCCCCAGAACGTCCCCAAAACGTTACATTTATGTTTTACGCTCTAAGGACGTAAATGGGAGTTCACAGAGTTACGTCCTAAGTACAATGCTGTAAGTTGTGGGGACGTTATTACAACGTAAAATTGTTTGCAGGGTGGAGCCACTTAAAATTGTTCGTCTGAAATATATTTGGTCTATAAATACATTATTGTTAGGACCGTAGGTCGATATTTTGTGGTTGTAACCATACTTTTATTTCATAGGAAACAGATATATTTTTACTATGAATTGGTAAGGGCAGCCATCTTGGCAGCTGGTTTCCCTATCATTTAGCTAATATGGCTGCCGCATAGCCCCACGTGTTCCCGCCTACCCGGAATGAACTGCGAGATCACCTCATCAGCTCATAATTAGCATAAATTAGGCCGCCATCTTGAATCAGTGGCGTGAACGGAAAATGCAGCTCACAGGTCGAGCCAAATAGGCCTGCAACAGGGTCTGAGAATACAGTCTAGACAAGATTAAATTTTTCCAAAATATCTTTTTCAGTCAGGAAAGAGAGACTGATTTCATTTTTATTTTTTCAAATTTTGTCACACGTTGTGTGATATTTTGTGATTGAAAATTTGATGTCTATTTTTCCATACTGTCGTGCCTGACACGTTTTCTGAGAGATCAGAGTTTAAAAAGGCTAAGCCATGCGCCAACTGTCGGCGACATACTTAGCTGCTAAATATGTTAATGAGTTATGAGCTGATGTGGCGCATCGTGCCGTCATACGCACACCACGTACACAGTGCACGATAACCGAAGCGATCACCGCCCCAATTGAGGCACAGCAGCACATCACACAACTGTACAGTCTACATCGACGGGCACTAGTCTACATGCACCGATGCAAATCGAAGCGAGCGACCGATTTTGACGTCAATAAGAATAATTCTCATGGTGAACATTTTTTTTTTTAAAAAAAAGGATGTTTATTATGGGGAATATTCATCAATAAATTTATACTACGCAGTCTTTATAGACCTCTGTCAGTCAAGAATTTCAACAAATGATTCTCTAAATTAAGTCGAACTGTAGATGCATGGGGCTTTTGGAGGAGTGCTTCTTGAGATGTCACTTCATAATTTGATACCAAAATTGTTTGGGTAGGTATTCCCACCTAGAGACCCTTCTGCAACCAGCCTATTTGTATAACTTTGTGCAATGTTTGACCGACATCGAAGACGTGGGGCCGACGTTGTGGGCCTGAGCCTATTAGTGTTATTAGTGGGGTTGGTAGGACCGAAATGTGTTCCCCTTCCGGATGCAAGTACCAAATTTGATAGAAAGTAAGATATTGACTTCTTCATGACTTATCTGATAGTCCCCCAAAAAATTTCGGACCGGAACACACACTTTTGGTCAATTCCAAAATGGCCGCCATCGAAATTATATTTTTCAGTTGAAAATCATATTTTTACAAATAAAAACTATTCTACAAGTCATTTTTATGTGGAAGTATTTGGTAAAAATATTCTGTAGGTGGAATAATTGAATTAAAAACGGATATAGCAGTATAAAATTGGATGTAAGAGCGATTATAGTGGAAAAATAATGTAAAAGTAGAGTAATAACATGGAACTTGTTATGATGTGATTATTCATATTTCAATATAATGAGACATTAGTATAGTCTGACACGCCTTTATTTAATACATAACATATAGAGTATTTCATTTGAGTTATTTTCTTATGACGTTCTTGTGCTCAATTTGTCGTGTAGCCTTCATTTCTTTGACAGAGACAGAGTGTAGAGCAGACAAATTTCCACACACAGCCGCTGCAGTTCCCGGTGATCGCTTAACACACATAGGCCTACACGAAACTAACTGTCGCAAGGCATCCAAAACTTCCAGAAGATCAGTCCAAATTAGCAGCCATCCTCCTAGAGCGTCTTTTGTCCAACCTACTGATCAGGTGGGAGATAATCAGGTTCTTTTTTAAATTTCCAGATGATAGATGACTTTTCTTGCTGTGAAATGGCATTTAACTCCATAGAAACATTATGTACATTATCCATGCTGTTCAATTGACTAAAAACAGCTGTCATAATGGGTCATAAGTCTCCCACATCGCTCTCTTGTCAATATAAAAGAAGCTGGAAACCGTATCACATTCACTAAATGCATTGATGGAGAGATGTGACAATGCATGTTCAGAGCCAAGCTTTTCAGCAATATTGTGCAGTGATATTTGTTGTTGTTCCAAATTCACCAAATAGCTGATCAAGTCCTATCTTTTGTGTAATAAGGCTATGGTTGTAAGGAGGATCGATCATGTCGCTAACATGAATATGTTGAAGTGCTACGTTCCCCCTCATTTCCATCAACTCTTCCGTCGGGTCGACGGGATTAAACAACTCCTATTAAATCATTCTTCAAGTATTTCTCACTTTCCACAAGCGGAGCGCGACGATCAAGCCATGCGGCTAAGCCCCTGAGCTCATGACGGGACGTCCGTCTGCTTCAGTGGCAATGAGATAAATGGTGGCGCGCTTGGCTGAGGGCGCGCTCGATTCGCGGCGTAGGCTGATCAGAACGAGACTTGGTGGGCCCCGGCCACTCGTCAGTGGTCGGAGTAGCCGAGCAGTCTCGAACGGTGAGACGCTAACCCCACATTACCCCGGGTTGAGTGTAAACGTATGAACCAAGCCAGCTTGTGGTGATAGCGTCGATTCGCCGCTCCGTTGGGGAAATGCACAAAACCAAAATACAGTAATCAAACAGTAAAACAGTCAGTTGTGAAAATACAGCGTTGGTGGTTGGTAACATCGCAGGCGCAGCATAACAAATGAATATGTAATAATTATATCTAAGTTCCCATCCTCTTAACAGCATTGTTCCAATCCTCATAACACCATTGTTCCAATCCTCTTAACACCATTGTTCCAATCCTCTTAACACTATTGTTCTTTGCTTACGAATTATGCTGCTGGGCTACGGGTAACGGCCAACATATATAAATCTAATTAATACATTCTGTACTTAGTAAGAAAATTACTTCTATAAGTAACTTAATTAAGTAACATTTCACATTATTATTTTAATTATACTAGGCTTGGCAAACTTTATATTTACAAATTATGATTGTTACGGCTCATGCAGTTGGTCTCGCAGTAGATGTCGTTAGGCGCTACTAAAGCGTGGACCATCTGTACGAAACGTGCTGGAGTGTGGATTTTTCATCCAACTCTGGTTTATTTTACGAATGCGTCTGGTACAATTTGGTCGCCGTCGGCGATATTCGAATTGTTTTCAACATTCGATGTTTTGGTCTTTCGTTTGAATTAAGGGTTTTATCCCGTAAGTGTAAAGGTACACGTGAATACGTTCGCAAACCGCCGCCGCTCCCGTTAGCACGGGAAACGGCGGGGGTTCGCAAGTGCGGCGATACATAAGGGGTGAATTGTTTAGGCAAATTTACTTTATTAGCATTATGCTGTGAAGTAGTGGCCAAATTCGTACCATTTTGAACCGCATCAGACCGTGTCTGTGTTTTCGCTTTCGGTTCAGCTCTCTTCCTTTCGAAATTCTGTTTGAGAGCCGACGCCCTTCTAATTGTTGCAGTATTTTTCAAATTCTTGGTATTATTTTGCATTTTACGCTGTTTCTCTCTACCTGTTTCGGGCTCGCTGTCTAAGTGTGCAGGTTTAACTCGATCAAGGGAGACCGTTTGTACCTTGCCTTTAATTAGGATTTTCATGACTCTGCCGCTCCTCACGATGACCTTATATGGGCCGTCATAAGGGGCGGTCAGAGGCGGTGCAATTGCGATTCGTCGCAAAAATACATGTGAGCATGTCTCGATTTCCTTATATTGAAAAATGTTGTTCTGAGGTGAGTCGCACGGTGGGCAAAGACGGAGACGCGACATGGCTACGCGGAGCTTATCAGAATAGCTATCTAAGACTGTATGTGTGTCGATGATATACTTCTGTGAAAATTCGCCTGGTAGTCTGAGTGTCGTTCCATAAACGATTTCGGCGGCAGACCTACCCAATAACTCTTTAACGGCTGAACGAGCGCCTAGTAATACATGGATTCGGTGATTCGTGTGCCATAATGGCTGCTTTAAGCTGACAGTGGAAACGTTCGACCATGCCATTCGATTTGGGGTGGTAGCTCGTTGTGCGGTTTCGTACTATCCTGAACTGGTTACATAAACCATTCCATAATTTTGATTCAACTGGGCGCCTCTATCCGTGGTGATAGTGGCGGGAATCCCAAACCGTGCTATCCACCCGCTAAATAAGGCATCAGCGACCGTTTCAGCTCTGATATCCACTAGCAGTATGGCTTCTGGCCAACGTGTGAAACGATCTACACAGGTCAGTAGATATCTGAAACCGTCGGCATACGATAGGGGTCCACTATATCGATATGTATGTGGTTAAATCTCTTGGTAGGTTCGTCGAATTTGCCGAAAACTGGCTTATTATGGCGAGATATTTTAGCGGTCTGGCAACCTTTGCAAGAACGCACCATTTAGCAATATCTATAATTATTCCGTGCCAGACAAATTTTGTATTAATCAACGGCTTTGTAGCCCTATGCAATGGATGACCTAATCCGTGTAAATTCGAGAAAACCTGTTTTCGTAATTTCGCTGTAATGTACGGCCGAATGTGTGCTGTTGATACATCACACTAAATCAAATTGTTATCGAATGATTTGGGTAATTTAAAATTCATAGTAGACGACTTTGAATGTCGCAACCGCGTAAATTCTGTGTCCAAAGCTTGATGTGCGCTTAAATTTTTATAATTTATGGTTGATGTATTGTCTATGAAAGACAAGGTCGGTCGTGACAAAACGTAGGCGACGAAATTTGTCTCTCCTTTCACATATCTTATGTCTGTTGTGAACTCGGCGATAAAAGCCAACTGCCTTGTTTGTCGCAGTGACGGGCGTTCAGTGACTGATGCCATTACAAAATTTAAAGGTTTATGATCGGTGTTCACAAAAAAATAACGGCCTTTTAAGTTATGCTTGAAATGTCTAATAGTAGCGTACACTGCTAAAAGCTCACGATCGAACGCACTGTAACGTGTCTCTGCGAGAGTTAGTTTTTTACTAAAAATGAAAGTGGCTGCCAAACATTATCGATGTACTGTTGCAGAACGGCACCTACGGCGAAATCACTAGGGCCACATGTGATATTCAACGGTGCAGAGTGGTCTGGGTGTACCAAAAAGGTAGCATTAGCAAGTATTTGCTTAGACTGAATAAACGCCGAATCTGCATTTTCATTCCACTTCAAGTCAAAATTAGACTTAGGTGACAATCTTGTATGCCCTTCATTAGCGTGAGTATTGATTTAACAGTGTCAACTTATCCGCACAATGTGGTATAAATGTATGATAATAGTTTATCATTCCCAAATATCGACGTAAAGCTCTTTGCTTTTCGGGCCTTACGAAATTGACTATCGCGTCTACGGCACTGGGTAGCGGTGAAATGCCTGCTGCACTAACATGATGTCCTAGAAAACTTAATTAGGTAGTACCGAACTTACATTTCTCTGGTCCTATGATGATTCCATATTCTGCTAAACGGGTAAAAAGAATTTTCAAATGCGTACGATGGTCGGGGCTTGTGACTAACAAATCGTCCAAATATATGAACACGAAATCTAGTCCGCGCCTAACGTGATTTATAAAACGTTGGAATGTTCGACCAGAATTTCCAAACGGTGTCCTAGTCAAATTGAACAAGCCGAAAGGTGTTGTAACTGCTGTTTTATGTACGTCGGACGGTTCAACCGGTATCTGGTAGTATACCTGTACCAAGTCTATTTTGGAAAAAACTTTCGACCCTGCCAAACGTTGAGTAAAGTCTTGTATATGGAGAATCGGATATCGATCCGGTACTGTCTCAGCGTTTAAACTTCTATAATCTCCGCACGGTCTCCAGTCTCCGTTTTTCTTAGGCACCATATGAAGCGCTGACGACCACTCACTGTCGCTGGTTTCGATAACGCCCAACTTTATCAAGTCATCGAACTCGCGTTTCGCAGTGACTAGTTTATCAGGTGCTAAACGTCGTGGGTGCGCAAATACTGGGTGACCTTTGGTCACTATTTTGTGTGTAATACTGTGTTTGACTGGTTCGCCCTTCGTTGTAGGACGAGTCAGTTCCGGAAACTGACCTAATAATTTCGTGTAGTCGTTTTGAACGGTGTCGACTGTATTCAGTGATAACAGTTTAATAGATGATAAAGTAGCTGGTATAGCTAAACCAGTTCGCATGTCTCTCAGACAACGACTTTTTAAGTCTACCAGTAAGCTGTAATGTATGAGAAAATCAGCTCCTATGATTGGTTGTTTGACGTCCGCTACTATGAATGTCCAAGCATAATCTCGTTTAAGACCAATGTCGACGAGGCGTCTACAAGTACCGTAGGTGTTTATAGTAGTATTATTAGCTGCAATAAGCTGCAATAAGCTGGGAAGGGGACCTTCCGCAGAGCCATGTCACACCTCGGTTATTTCACCAGATGCAAGAGTTGCCACCTTGCTCTGGCCGATTAGTTTAAAGAAAACGTGCAAGGTTCTCTGCACGTGCGTGCTCTACCACCGAATGTTTGGTGATAAAAACAAACAGGTGCATCGGATGTGTCGATCGGTTGAGCAACGTTATTTTGCTGTGTTTACGGCGGCGGTGCGTTGTTATTATTTGAAACATCTTGTCTAGTAGTTTGATTATTGGGTACAAACGGTTTGGCTTGCACATTCGGAACGAACTGTGCCTTAGCGGCACGATTCTCGGTTGCTTGTGAGCGCACGTCCGTATGTCTTCTGTGTTGCTTTGGCTGTGGCTGTCTCTAGTTTTTTAAGCCTGCGCGACAGGTCTTCCAACAGTCCAACGAGCTTCCCGCTCTCACTGACGTTTATCTCAGCAACCCCCGGCTTAGCTTAATCGATGTCCTTTTCTGCAGTGACAGCACGGTCGGCTAACATGGCCAAACTTTCTAACGACGCACTATCTGGCTGTGTAGCTAAATGAGCACGGACTGATGGCGGCATTTGTCAAATAAAAGCCTGGCAGATGACTGCCTTGCCTACCACTGCTTTGGTTCCAAAACCAGCTATCTTCTGTAATCGCCTGAGAAATCTAGACGGTATGTCGGATCCCAGTTTTTCACCTGAAATCACCTTGTTTACTCTCTCTGGTGCCGTTGAACCTCGTCGTTCGATTAAGATCGCTTTCAAATTCTGCTACTTATGAGTGAGGAACGGCTGTAATAATACGTCTCTAACATCAGACACATCTTCGCCAGAGAGTGCAGCACATGTCAATCTGTAACGTTCGTCATCGTCTGTTATCTGGAGTAAATCAAATTGTGTTTCGATTTAATTAAACCACAACTCCACGTCTGGTGAGTAAAAGGTGGCAATTTTGAATTTCGGCAGATTGGTTGAACGCCGTTGAGCGGCGAAGAGCTTCTTGAGGATTCACTCCGTGACAAACCTTTCCGACGTCTGTTGCGTGCAATCCGCAGGAAATCAGCTTTTAACGGTCTCAAACTCTGCATCCATGTCTCTTAGTTCTGCTGTGTTCTCATCACTCATAGGATAGTACGAATCCTTATGACGAGCCCCTTGTCAATCGAGGGGTGACACGAAACCTTCACTTTCTCCTTTCGCAGCCATTTTGAAACGTTTAGTTATTGAAATTGATTTAAAAAGTGAAACGTCTGAGTTGCTGGCCTATATATATTGGCTACTGTGCATTGCTCAGACGGTTATTGAAATGGTATGCATTTAAAACATACCAACTAGTTTGATCGTCGCACTCCGAATGAAGTACTGTGTGCACAGTTGTCTAGCTTGAGAAAAGTCTAGATGTGTGATAATTCTATGTATGAAGATTTTCCATTTTAATTCGCAGATAGTAGAGTGCAGGGGTTGCTGAAATAGCTGAAAACTCTCTATGCAGAAATACGCGCGTGGAAGGGGTTATAATATTTCATTAAACATATGAATTGTGATGATTGTAGGTCGTGAACTGCATGCAAAAATGCCAGAATAAATGCTAAATTGCTATTCTAAGCTATAGGGTAATAATATTTGGTAATTTGACCCGTGTGGAAAAATTTCAACACAAGTCGAAAAACACACATGTATCAAAATAATCGCTGTAGTGCAACTGTCAAGTCTCAAATTTAGATTTATTAAGAAATAATTAAATCCTTCCCATCATGAGAAAATTTCGTTCTCGTAAAAATAGGCTGAGTGCGACTTTAATATGCGTGTACAGTTCGACTTAATTTATAGAACCATTTGTTGAAATTCTTGACTGCTTAGTATAAATCTATTGATGAATATTTCCCATAATGAACATCCCTTTTTTTTAAATGTTCACCATGAGAATTATTCTTATCGACGTCCAAATCGGTCGCTCGCTTCGATTTGTATCGGTGCGTGTAGACTAGTGCCCATCGATGTAGACTGTACGGTTGTGTGATTTGCGGGGTGTATGCATAGCGGCACACTGCTGTGCTTCTATTCGGGTGGTGGGCGCCTCAGCTACCGTGCACTGTGTACGTGGTGTGCGTATTATCGTTTGGAGTGCCACATCAGCTCATGACTCATTAACATATTAAGCAGCTAAGTCTGTCGCCGACGTTTCGTGTCAGACACGACGGTCTGGAAAAAGTAGTACCAAATTTTCATTCACAAAATATCACACAATGTGTGACATGATTTGCAATATTTAGTAACACATATTAAAATAAAATCAGTCTCTCTTTCCTGAATGAGAAAGATATTTTGGAAAAATTTATACTTGGCTAAACTTTATTTCCAGACGCTGTGTAAGCGGCATTGGCCGTGCACGCCACTGATTCAAAATGGCGGCCAAGATGGCGCCACTCTTACCATTTCACATTAAAATAATTCTGCTGCCACTGAAATAAAAATTATGTTTACAGTCATAAAATGTGTACCTACAGTCCTAACAATGATGTATTTATAGACCAAATAAGACCTTTTATTCACATATATTTCAGGCGAGCAGTTTTAAGTGGCTCAAATCCTATTTAAAAGCTGTCTGAGTCGAGGCAACATTTTGGTTTGGAATTTAAATTTTTGTTCAACTTATACAAGAAAAATTATTATTGATATTTTCTTGAATACGCCGAGAAAATGGAATCACCCAATTATGGTGTTAAACGATTAATATGAATTAAAAATATTTCCTTTCCAACCGCCCAAAACGGCGTTGTTAGAAGGAAAAGATCCCAAAGTTTTAGTTTATTTTAGGGATGACGCAATCAGTCCAATTTTTACTGCGCATACCATCGTGCCGGCCATCTTGAAAAAGATTGATCGCACGTGGTGGTCCTCAAAATTTACCAAAATTTTCGCTGTTTTCAACGAAAACGCGTATACCTCTCCTTAGATAACCTTTCTAACTAGCCTCATTGGCATTATTATTATTTCTATTGACCCGAAAAATGATGTCTCATTTTTCGAAAAAATCCCCTAATTTTAAAACTATCCTTGCTGGCTCAAAACCAATGGTTTTGCACTGTCGTTTGGCTGCTTTGTGAAAACAATATGCTTGAATGAAGCTGCGATTACGTTTCAATTTCTGAGGTCACCAATATGGTTGTAAGGAGGATCGATCGTGTCGCTGACATGAATATGTTGAAGTGTTACGTTCCCCCTCATTTCCATCAACTCTTCCATCGGGACGACGGGATTAAACAACTCCTATTAAATAATTCTTCAGGTATTTCTTACTTTATTGTAGTCTAGACATTCACACAGTGCACACAGTCCCCAAGCGGAGCGCGACGATCGACGCCATGCGGCTTAGCCCCTGAGCTCACGACGGGACGCCCGTCTGCTTCAGTGGCAACGAGATGAATGGTGGCGCGCTAGGCTGAGGGCGCGGGCCCCAGCCACTCGTCAGTGGTCGGAGAAGCCGAGCAGTCCCGAACGGTGAGAGGCTAACCCCACAAGGCCACATCGATCACCAACACAGAATCAGAATCTACAATTCAGTTGTATAGGGCTATGATACATTTTTGTGACAAAATGAGCTGGTATGCTTGACGTAAAGAAATATATTATGTGTCAGCTTCTTCTTGATGACAAGGGCTGATATAATTTACTTCGTTCATTATTGTCTTTATAAATACTACCCTGTATCTGATGGTGATTAGCAGAACGTTTCCAGAAGGTACATCCCTTTTTGAAGGTACATCCTTCTTTCAAGTACTCGGCTAAAAATACGAACAGCTCTTCCCTCCTTGTTTTTTTCATATTTTTATATTTCTGATAAATCTCCACCATGTATTGAGCTTGACTTTAGTTGATGAGCACGTGCGCAAAACGTCACACAAAGTGGAAAGTTCCAACCCAGGAGTCAGAGTTGACTCTTTACTGTCTTCAATATGTGAAATCAATTCAACTAGGGCTATAGATTCATCATACCGGTACTTATAATGATAATCACATTCAGCTTCTTTTACACTTTCGTCAGACATCATTAAACATTCAAACGCTCGTTCTGCATTTTAAAGTGTAGTTAGATAAGGAAGATGACAGACTGCACCGAGGGTCAGAAGTTGACAGTTTGATGAGGAGTGAATAGTGTCGCAAGGTGTGATGACATGTTTTTACATGGTCTGAAACATAAAGTTTTTAGTGTTGGCTCTTCGAAAATTTGGATCTTCCCTATATGTACCTCATCAGGACATGTTTGAGAAGATAAGCATCGTAGAAAAAAAGTAAATAGATTTATGAGTGTCTGCCAAAGAGGTGTATCGAGGTGTAATATTGTCGTTGAATTGCCAAATTAGACGATTTGGCTGCTATATCTTAGCTGATATTTTCTTTTATATTGTTTTAACGAGTGTATCTGCAGCTTCGATCAGAAACATGTCGAACTGTTTGATACCTTTATATATATCTCCTTCTTCTCTGAATTTTGTCAAATGTTCCAAAGAATATATTGTCTTTGGATCAAATCTCTTGAGACATTTCGGGTTATAAGGTTTTTTATTATCCCATCACGTTGCCAAAGCGACATATTTGTGCCAACCCCTATTATATATGTGATATCATAACCTGAGAGTATAGTATGGCTTTACTTCCACTAGTTCCATTCTCGCTGAGATTATTTTTCACATTGACAATAAATGTATCTTTAGGTCTACTATAAACGCTACAACATCCTCTCAAGGCTGTTGTAATCTGCGCTAAAATCATCTCCATCAGTCTTGATACAGCTTACCCATGCATACAATATGACTATTGATCATACATTACTTCATTTCGCAATTCTGAGGATATAATGCTGATAGCCTTCAAATTATGTAAAAATACTATGTTACCCTTTAAAGCATACTGTACATATTCAAAGTTAAAATAATAGCCGAAACAGATAGTGATGATCTGATTTTCGTGTTCAATGTGTAGTACTGACCGTGACATTGACCTTCACATTTGAAAATGACATTTTATGTTTATTCTACTATGTGTATGATTTACACGTGTCGATAAATTTAACATATACTCAGTTATTTCGAATATATGACAAATGGGAGTGGATCATCGATTTTTTATGGCGGCCATATTGGAATAGCTCACAAAATAGTATTCCGGTCGAAAAAAATTTAGGGGGAATTATGACATGGTGTTAACTATATCTTAAACTTTCTGTGTGCAAAATTTGACACTTGTATCCAGTTCGGGAACACATTGGCCATTTTTTAAGGCTTACCAACCCCACTATAGGCCTATACAAATGTTTTGTGTTTAGTGTTTACTGAAATAGGCCCAGTAGTAGGCTACAGATATGCGCTAAGAGAGATGCAGGCCTATAAATTACAACTCCCTTATCATGCCCAGCACGGAACGTTCACCCGATGTTGGTGTATTGTTAAGCCAGCGTCGTAGATAGTGGACCAGAATTACAGAAACATTGGATCGATGCTTCGTGATTGATGCATGGGTCGCTTCACACTGGACTTTAACCCAGCGCTGCCTCAATAAAATATATACTGGCCCAATATTGAGACAGCGTTGTGCGGCCCAGGGTAGGCTACCTGTTTGTGCATACAACGCTTTCCGTACACACTAATCGCATATCCAGTGAGCAGTTGAGTGTGTGTCTGGTTGAGCAGATGATTGTGTGTCTCTCAGATATAATAAAACAGACTGTGTACGTAGTCCATACGCATGGATGCTTATGATGTTTGGTGTTAGTCTCAATATAAGCCTGCAAACATAACAATGTGAATATACATCGGATAATGTGGCAGGCTTGTCATTGTTTACTCTACAATTAAACATTAACAGAAATACATCGTCGCCGATGCGCCGAATTTGTGACAGTTCTACATAATAGCGTGAGAATCGTTTTTTAGTTTTAATTATTTGGTGATTGCAAAATATTTAATACAATTTTTTTGTGAGGGAAGACTGTGTGTCAACATTGAAACAGCATTGGGTGAATTTGTGCAAAGTATACAGCAGACCCAGTGATGGATTAGTGTTGGGCCAGCGTCGTTGACGATTGACCGGCATTGAACAAGCAATGTAGGCCTACATCCTCTGTACGAGGTACATCGTAGGCAAGTGTTGAATGAATGTTGGCCAACATTCGTCGAAGATATATTTGAACTTGTCTCTTTGGATCTTTCCTTAATTATATCCTGGACATTTAGGATTCTGGCTCATAGGGAAGACCAATACACTGAACATTATGTTTAGAAAATATTAAGCCGATTTTTTGTCTAACACTCAAACAGACTGAAGATGTGCCTCGGAGTTTTGGAACTCCTTTTCTAGTTTTTATAAAGATAAGCACTTTTATTTACACTCTTGTCACTTTGTTTTTGTGGGGCCTACTTTGTATGGCCTATCATCGCAGACGATGGACCAACAATGGCCAAACATTGGGACAATGTCTCCGTGTTTGCTGCAGAATCTAAATATCATGGATATAGTAGATAATATAGGCCTACAAATGTATATATATATAGCCCTAGGCAGACAATGTAGCATTAGTGGGCCACCATTCAATTGCTAGCTGGAGTTCCTAAATTGGACAAATTATTTATTTCACTTTCTATCTGCAGGATATTATTTCAAAAATACTCCACTGACCCCCCCCCCCCCCCTCCCCGTCTGATGTAGCATATAGACATATAATAAGCTATGTCTATAGAGACTCCTTGTATAGAGAGCAATAGCAATGATACGAGAACATTTAGGAAAACGTAATTTGTAAGATTTGATTTCTACGTTCCACGTTAGGCTTGTCATGTTCCAATGTCTCCCATACTGAAACATGCTGGCTAATACCATCCCAGCAGCAGACACAAGGCGTTGAATCAATGTTGGTTTAACATCGGACCAGCGTCGTATCCGATGGGACATCTTTAAACCAACATTGATTTAACGTCTATGTCTGCTGAGATATGACTACTGATGATCATTATTATTATTTGACCATGATTGTCGGAAAATGTTCTTGTATAAGTTTATCAAAACGTTCATTAGGGCCTACATAGCCCCCTATAACGTTTTATTATTATCATGATTATTAATGTTTCGCGAAATATTTTATGAATAGTCTACTTGAAAAAATGTGTTTGTGTTACCAATATCAAAATAACATGGTACCAATATAGGCCAATGTGTAGGCCTATATGCTGGAATTTATATTAGAGTAACATACATTCGTCCATCCAGAGAAGAAGACGTGGCGCAATGGCTAGAACGCCTGACTGCCAGTCATACATGCGTCCCAGGTTCGATCCCCGCTGTTCCCGTGTGGGGTTTTCAGAGAAACAGCATTAGTGTTTCTTCCTTCTGAATGTGACTAGCCGATCACGTTAATGGCGGCCTCATCGAGTTAAGGTTGAGACCAGTGTATCGACTTTCATGTCTGCTCAATTACGAGTTTTCATCTAATAATAACAGACTCTGTGTGCGATACAGAGTCTGTAATCATTGCCATTCGTAAAGTTGTGCCCCAAAAATACGGTTATTGCAACCTACTGCTGAACCAAATGAACTGTCACGCAGAAGGGGCGAGGGCTGTGGTGGTTGACACTGTCCGTCATGCAGGAGGGGTGTGGGCTCCAGTCGTTAACGTTGCCCGCCTGTCACGCAGGAGGGGCATGGGTTCCAGTGGTTAACGCTGCCCGCCTGCCACGCAGGAGGGACGTGGGCTCTATTGGTTAACGCTGCCCGCCTGTCACACAAGAGGGGCGTGGGTTCTAGTGGTTAATGCTGTCCGCTTGTCACGCAGGAGGGACGTGGGCTCTAGTGGGTAACGCTGCCCGCCTGTCACGCAGGCGGCGCTTGGGCTTTAGTGGTTAACGCTGCCCGCCTGTCACGCGGGAGGGGCATGGGCTCTAGTGGTTAACGCTGCCCGCCTGTCACACAGGTGGGGTCCAGTGGTTAACGCTGCCCGCCTGTCACGCAGGAAGAACGTGGGCTCCAGTGGTTAACGTTGCCCGCCTGTCACGCAGGAGGGGCGTGGGCTCTAGTGGTTAATGCTGCCCGCCTGCCACACAGGAGTGGCGGGGGCTCAGTGGTTAGCGCTGCCCGGCTGTCATGCTTAGGGCTCTTTCTTCGCTTTCGGTGTTCAGGTTTTTTAAAGGTAAAGGAGCACGCAGCGCGTGGCCCTACCCGAGATTATCGTCAATACACTGGTTTTATCCTTAACTCGACGAGGCCGCCGGTAACGTGATCACCTTGTCAGAGTGAGAGGGGGAAAACAATGCTATTTTTCTGAATCACCGAAGTAGGATTTGCGGGATTCGAGCCGGGACGCCTGCATGACTGGCGAGGCGGACAGGCGCTCTTTCAATGCGCCACGTCCTTGGTATTGTGGTCTGAGAATTAACTTGCGCGACTTCTGGTTTCAGACGATTATAAAATTGCTGCCCCCAGAGCTCTAAGGGGTGATTATAGCTTTAGTTGATAACCCTTACAATGCTATGTCATTTTAAATCCGTTTTGAGCCGTTTAAATTGCAATTATTGTGAATAAAATGGGTGCTAGACATTTAAAATTAGCAAATAAAATGTTTGGTCTCAAATTAAACAAATTATGCGAAATTTTTAACCACTTAAAGTTGTTGATTGCGGTAGCGAGAACAACTTCAAGTGGGTGAAAATTTACATTTTATAATGTGGCGCTTTAAGGATTAACCTGTTAACCACAATCATAACGGAGGGGGCGTTTCCAACCTCGGCGGTTTTCAAAATACCATCAAAGTTTACTCTGTTATCAAAAAGGCATAAAACTGTGTGAGTTTGTTTCATTTTATTCCACGTTTCCTGGGGTAAAAGGGAAATTGTAAGTACTTCTTGTAAGTGTTACCCACTGAACTCACCCCTTCCTGCGTGACAGGCGGGCATCGTTAACCACTAGAGCCCACGCCCTACTGCGTGACAGGCATCGGCATCGTTAACCACTAGAGCCCACGCACCTCCTGCATGACAGGCGGCCAGCGTTAACCACTAGAGCCCACGCTCCTCCTGTGTCACAGGCGGGTAGCGTTAACCTCTTGAGCCCACGCCCCTCCTGCGTGACAGGCGGTTAGCGTTAACCACTAGCACACCCTCCTGCGTGACAGGCGGGCAGCGTTGACCACTAGAGCTCACGCCCCTCCTGCGTGACAGGTGGGCATCGTTAACCACTAGAGCCCACACCCTCCTGCGTGACAGGCAGGCAGCGTTAACCACTAGAGCCCACGCCCCTCCTACGTGACAGGCGGGAAGTATGTACCACTAGAGCCCATGCCCCTCCTGTGTGACAGGCGGATAGCGGTAACCACTGAAGCCCACGCCCCTCCTGCTTGACAGGCGGGCATCGTTAACCACTAGAGCCCAAGCCCTACTGTGTGACAGGCGGGCATCGGTAACCACTAGAGCCCACACCCTCCTGCGTGACAGGCGGGCAGCGTTAACCACTAGAGCCCACGCCCCTCCTGAGTGACAGGCGGGTAGCGTTAACCACTAGAGCCCACACCCTCCTGCGTGACAGACGGGCAGTGTTAACCACTAGAGCCCACGCTCCACCTGCGTGACAGGCGGCCAGCGTTAACCACTAGAGCCCATGTCCCTCCTGTGTGACAGGCGGGTAGCGTTAACCACTAGAGCCCACGCCCCTCCTGAGTGACAGGTGGGTAGCGTTAACCACTAGAGCCCACGCCCCTTCTGAGTGACAGGTGGGTAGCGTTAACCACTAGAGCCCACGCCCCTCCTGAGTGACAGGCGGGTAGCGTTAACCACCAGAGCCCACGCCCCTCCTGCATGACAGGCGGGCATCGTTAACCACTAGAGCTCAAGCCCCTCCTAGGTGACAGGCGGGCATCGTTAACCACTAGAGCTCATGTCCCTCCCGCGTGACAGGCGGGCATTGTTAACCACTAGAGCTCACGCCCCTCCTAAGTGACAGGCGGGCATCGTTAACCACTACAACCCATGTCCCTCCCGCGTGACAGGCGGGCAGCGTTAACCACTAGAAACCCACGTCCTTCCTGCGTGACAGGTGGACAGCGTTAACCACTAGAGCCCACGCCCCTCCTGCGCGACAGGTCGGCAGTGTTGACCACTGAGCGCTTGCCCCTTCTGCGTGACAGGCGGGCAGCGCTAATCACTAGAGCCCACACCTTCCTGCGTGACAGGCGGGCTACGTTAACCACCACCGCCCACGCCCCTTCTGTGTGACAGGCGGGCAGCGTTACCCAACTGCCCTCATGTGTTATTAACTACAGTTTATTTAGTTCAGCAGTTGCTCTCTAGATGGAGTCAGAGGTCGAGTCGACATGAAAACTTCGGTATTGAGCAGAAAAGAAAGTCGACATCAGTCGAGTAGTGACCCGAAATAAACGGCAAAGTAGTGACCAATGCTACAACAAGCATTGAATAGTAACAGAGATTGTTTATTATACAATCTCTGATAGTAATGGAGCGTTTTTGAAATAAAATAAAACATACCGTATTGAATTAAAGCACAAATAGCTAAACAGTATTAACATGATTAACAAATCTATCGAGTAGTAATATAATAGTATCGAGCAAGAGTGATGGCGTCGAAGCAACATGATGAGTGTTGGGCAGTAACGCAATGCTTCCAGCCCGGGGCTTCCAGTCGAGAATTATTGACCCATTTACCCCTCCATACATTCTATCCTTTCATTTCAGCCATCCATCCACCATTTATGTCAGCATCCATTCATCGGCCCAACTATAGTTTTGGATAACGGTACCATGCACCCTGTTTTCTACATCGCGTTTTTCACATCACAATTTGTGTTGTCAAGTACGAGTCTGTACGACACTTGGTACCCATCTCCATCTTTAAGTCTAACTCTCCATCCATCCGTCCATCCATTCATTCATCACCCACCTATCCACCCACCCGTCCATATACGCCCGCACGCACGCACACACGCACATCAAACCATCAAGACATCTCATGCAACCATCGGTTCATGTATCAATCCACCCTTGCAGCCATACACCCACCCAGCCTCACTCATTCTTTCATCTTTGCATACGTTATTTCACTAATGCGTTCTTTCTTTAACCCTTTAACCGCCAAATTATTCAACTGGAATTTTCACCCACTAGAAGTTGTGTCTCGCTGAAGCGATCCACAACTTCAAGTGAGTGAAAATCATGCAGATTTGACAAAATGGAGGTCAACTCTTTTCAAATCGTGCTGATTAATGTCACGTTATGGCTTCAACATGTTTAAAAGGCGGTACTGGATGTGGTAATAATTAAGTGAAAAACCGAATAGATTTGGCACCGGCGGGTAAACTGTTAAAACATGTTCTTTACACTATTTCACAGGTGACACAGTGGAGCTCAGAAATGAAGACTGATCTATGGGAATAGATTTCAACGAAATATACCTGTAACACAAAGTCGTCTTCCCTCAATTGTACAATTTTTTCGTGAAATATGTTTCTAAAATTTATATCGAGAGGAAGAGTTAGTTTTCCGTTTATTATGTCTTTGAGAGGCATATCACCCCTAACAGCTGCTAAATTGTACAGGATCCACAAACTATGTCCGCCTATTAGACAAGTAGAGCTACACTCATTTGCTTCATCATGTTCATACTCAACTAATAAAACGGCTACAGACGAAAACAGTGAAAATATCAAAGATTTTAGCGAGCTGCCTGGACCAAAGGGGCTGCCTATATTTGGTACCACTCTGACTACCCTGAAAGCCGTTAGCTCACATCAACTACACAAATACTTCCAGAGCAGATTCCAAAAATTCGGACCGATATTCCACGAGAAGCTGGGTGGAAATTCCATGGTGTTCATTCATGATCCAGATGATGTAGCCGGACTCTTCAGGAACGAAGGAAAATATCCTGTGAGAACACAATTTAAGGCATGGAAAGTTCAACGCCAAGTATCTGGACAGCCTCTTGGACCAGTTCTTCAGTAAGTGATACATTGTAAAAAATACAAGTTTGTAACTTATGTTGTCATGATCATGATTATAGTAGTTCAATTTGAAGAACCCATTTCTGTGACCAGCTGGTGAATATGCATATGTATACATGATATAACTGCAGATTTTGTATGATGTATTGACTCAACAACAAAATGTTCATTCATCATGCATGTAGTCCTGAGGCTCATTCTGAGAACTAAGCTACATCCAGAGTTCTCTGCACCCCCCATCCCTAAAGAACATCACCCTCTAGAAAAGTATCGAAAAGAAAGAAAAAAGCCTTTTGAAAAAGTTGTTTTTTTCAGAAAAAAATGTAGATTTTCATTTCTGCCTCGGTAGGCGCAAATTATTACACTGCAATATTTTTAAATATAATATAATTATACTGTTAAATACGTACCAAGTAAAATGTGCAATATTTGTTATGTTTTTTTTGTCAGCTACAATTTAGTTTACAAATGGCAAAGTTCTACTGGAGCACTATGACCGACTCCAGGAAATGGTCCTCAAAGGGTCCTTCGGGCATTTTTTGAAAGGGGTAACAGAAGTGATAGTGGGGGCCACAGTGTAAATATAATGGTTCAGTGAAGCTAAATGATCCAGCTGCTTTAAATCGTCTACTTTCCCAGCAAACACAAAACATTTTGTATACCATTTGTAAAACGTCGGCCCAACGTCTTCGACGTTGGTCCAACATTGTACAAATGTTATACAAATGTTTTGTTTGTGTTTGCTGGGTTGTAGTATGTTGCGTGTCCAGGTAGGGCTAACAATTATATCATGATTGTATATAATACTATTATATTAAAACGCTATAACCACTTCTTCCATCCACAGGGAGGGCGAGGACTGGCAGAGGTTACGCTCGGCCCTGAACCCTCACCTGATGAAGCTGCAGAAGGTTGGAGCAGCTCACACCTCCACCCTGGACAAGGTGGCGCTACAGGCCGTGACCAGACTCTCTGACTTAAGTGCCGACACACGATCGGACATTGGGACCACAGGGTCCACAGATGATCCAATACAAGATATGCTGTTCAACTGGGCTCTAGAATGTGAGGCATTTGTCATGTTTGTGTGGTTGTCATAGTAATGCTATAACTCCTAGCACACCAAGCTAGTTACTGTTAAATTGTAGTCATCGTGATTTGTTCCAAAAATTCTAACCTCGACGGTAATAAATTGTCATGATTTTTTAACATTTACTATAGTATTTTTTTAGCCCTTTTTTAATTTTTAATTGAAAAAGGTTGGCTATTGCAATTGAATTTCAGCGTCGGAGGCGTCGGCGTTATCATTTGATTGTGGGCACGATAACTCGACCAGTTTTTCATGTATCCTTCTCAAATTTGTTCAGCATGTTGCTAGTACCCAGTTCACGGACAAGCTCAATAATGGCGGCGTATCATATTACATGCTAGACTAACATATAGTATGATAGGATTAGTGTCTCACGCTGTAGGCCATACGTGTTGTGTTTTAGCTGCTGGTCATGTCCTGTTGGAACGCAGGCTTGGATGTCTTGAAGAAAAAAGGAATGAAGATGCCGACATGTTTATCAAAGCTGTCCTAACTTGTCTTCGAGTGACTCAGAAACTACTGTTAATACCACCAGAGATTGCCAGACCTCTGAAGATAAAGGCATGGAAAGAGCTGACCTGGGGATTTGACAATATATACGAGTTAGGTATGAGGACGTCATATCTTCTCCTGGCAAGGTGTAGCCTACTCTCAGCCCTTACTCGAGTGTACCCAGCCAAGACGAGACATTGAGACAATGCTGGGCTGATGTTGGGCCAGCGTTGTAGACAACAGGCCAACATCAAACCAGCATTGGCTCAATGATTCGTATTTGCTGGGTGAGACCTTTCCACATGGGAAAGATGAGTGACGATTCTAAACTGAGACATTGTTTTCATTCAGATGATAGTCCGCTATGAAACACCCTACATAATCATTACGAAATACATTTCTCTTATTTTAATGTAGCGCTACCGATCGTAACGTTATCAATCGATCGATCGATCGATCAATCAATGTGAGCCAGTGTAGTAGTGTTGCAAAATTCGGGGATTAAACAAGAATTATATTTTTTCCATACATATATAGGAATCGAACCAAAGCCTATGCGATCGTCACATATTTGATATCTTTCAGTATTTGTTTATTTTCCCATAATTTTCACTGATTTGTAAGTTCATTATAATTTCCTAACCAATTTCATGAAATTTTCGTGAACAATCTGCTGGTCTTTCGACAACATCACTGAAATTTCAACATGTTCAAGCTAAACAATGATGGTATGACATGTTCAAGGAAGTTGTCGTAGCACGAGAAAATAATGCTTGTGAAAGTTCATGCAAATCGAGAATTTAATTGCGAAATCAACTAAAATCATGCGCTTGTGGTCAATGTGAATTCTACTATGCTAGTAGCTATTATTTCCAATACGAAACACAAAGCCATCTTTTTTTCAAGTGAAACGATACACAGAAGAGCGTGAAGAAGCCATCCTGCAAAAGACACAGGGGGTAGATGAGATGCCCACTAATCTGGGATTAATGGCGTCCATGCTGGAAAACACGGAGCTCACCAAAGAGGATCGGATCGGCTGTATCATGGATCTGTTGACGGCCGCTGTGGACACGGTATAAGCTAAGGGCGACACGATGTTGGTTTGATGTTGGGCCAGCGTCGCAGCCGGTGGTCCAACAACAAACCAACATTGGAACACTATCAACACGAAATGCATTGCAGTAAGCCTAAACATAATATGATGTTGGTTTGATGCTGGGCCGGCGTCGCAGACCGAGCGCCAACATTGTAGTACAATAAGCTTTGAAGTCATTGCAGCAACCATAGGCCACCATTAAAAGATGTTCGTCTATACCAGTAAACACGAGGCACTCAACCAATTCTGTATCAATGTTGGCTCACCGTCTTCGACGCTATGCCAACATTGAAATAGCATAGGGTGAGTACCCCGTGTTTGATGGGTAGTTTGATGTTGAGCTAGCGTCGCAGACGGTGGTCCAACATCACACCAACATTGGGTAAACCATGTAAACAGGTAAACGTGTTTGCTGTGCATGCTGTAATTCATTATGACCTCAGAGATTATATGAGAGCGGGGGTTTACCTTTTTAAATTATGCAATTGTTCACGTAATATTGCAGCTTTATTTATCCCATCGATCTGACTGGTGTAGTTGACGGGGAAGAAACACTATAATTATAAGTTTATTAAAGACCGAACTGATATGCTGTAGTGCTAACCACCACACCAGAGTCTCCGCCTTTCACGTCTGCATGTGAAAAAAGATCGTGGCGATGTCAATCAGCTACACTCTCAACACAAAAGGTTTTGAAGGTTCTTTTCCATATATAGTGATATAGAGATCTCTATATCACTACGAAAAAGAACCTCCAGGAACCTTTTGTGTTAAGAGTATATGGGTAGGAATAGGCTAAGCCAAACAACAGCAACAGTTTACTTTATAATCAATCAGGTAATGCCTTTTGTACACAGAGCACTTTGTTGCCTGTTCCAACCAGACACAGACGGCACACGCGTCTCTAAATGCCGACACAGGTGTATGCCTCACCCCTCCCTCCTCCATGAGATGTGAACACATCTGCGCTAGCCGCTCACAGAACTTTTAGCAGGAGAGCCGGCCAATCACAAGCTTACTATGATCAGTCGAAAGTTAGAGTGGGGGGATATATTACGTCAGCCATCTGCAAATTTTAGCATGCAGGGATGCAGTGTCTAGCGGCGGGCAGTGTATGCCTTTTGGCTTTGCAGTGCAGTAGGCCTATTGTCCGAACTGTCCATCGCATGCGGTCATTTCGGTATGATATGCTACCCCTATTTATTTTCGGTATGGTATGCTAACCCTATTTAACCCTTTCAGCTCCAACCATTATGACATGTGCCGTACTGGACCAAAAAAAGCGCTGCCTAGCGCTGGTCTATTTAGTTTATGACGTCATAATTTACTGACGGGTATAGTATATCATAATAGTCCATAGGTTGCACAATTCCATGACGGGTATACCCGTCATGCTAGGCCTGAAAGGGTTAAATAACAGCTGGATGACGGGTTGTGATTCGCTGATTCCCAGCAAACACGAGATGAAACGCTCATCCAATGCTTCTCTATTGTTGCGTGACCGTTGGCAACGCTTGTCCAGCATTGAAGTAGCATTTGGTCAACGTCACACGTTTAAATGTTTGTCAAGAGGTGGATGTATCGATCGTCACATGGTCCAGCCAGCACAGACCGCGTAATTCTTGCATCCCTTTTCTGTGCTTCGCACTTGAGTATTTTTGGTGTAGTTCGACTCGTCCTGTGATGAGAACATATCTATCTATCTATTATCGTGGCTTTGGAGCAACGTTCTGAAGTACTGAGCATAATTATGTACAGCTAAACTGAAACAGGTAAAAAATGTGTCTCAGTGTGTCCTGTTTACTGTGGAGGTACGGGTATTTTGTTCAGATTATTGTTAATATATATACATCATACACAGATATATGAACTTTGTTTTTACATAATTTCAGAGTTCAAACACGGCATTATGGGCACTGTACCAGCTGGCGCTCAATCCCGATGCACAAGAGACAGCCAGAAAAGAAGTGATGGAAACAATGCCCGGATGTGACAAATATGGCGGCGGTGAAGGACTGCAGTTTAGTGATGTGAACAGTCTGAGATACCTCAAGGCTGTGGTGCGAGAGACACTCAGGTATTATACCATGTCATCACCTCCTCACTGAGAAACGGCAGTTATTTTGTCCCACTTGAAGTTGTGTCTCTCTACAGTAACACACCAGAACGCCAATTGGTTGAACATCACTAATAATTTGATAAATTTTAGTACACGTGTTTGTACTCCATCATGAATAAAGATATAAATCATATCCTAAAAATGTTATTTAAAGAATCAATAAATTGTTCCTAAACGAAAGTAGGTTTATGTGTATTTTCTATTTTTGTAGGATGTATCCCATTGCTAGTATAATATCCAGGATATTGGATCATGACACTGTAATTAGAGGTTACAAGATACCGGCAAAGGTAAGCTAGGCGTTCACTCCACACCGGGAGCTATTCAAAGGAGCTCCTGACAGCGTTCCAATATCACCTGGATAACCTCCGGCGGGGGGCACTTCTATACTTAGGAGTACTGGGGATGTGCCGCTGGACAGGGTACCTTTTTAAGCTTCCAGCTTTGGTACAAGGTGTCTTTTTCGTTCTTCCAGAATTGGGACAGGGTGCTTTTTAGCCCGCCTTTTAATTTTAATTAAAAAATGTGGGCTCTTGCAATTGAAGTTCGGCGTCGTCGGCGTTAACATTTACTTGTGGGCGCGATAACTTGAAATTTTTTTCTCGTATCCTCTTCAAATTTGTTATGCATGTTACTAATAAGTCGTTCTTGAACAAGTTTAATAATGGCTAAAAAAAATGTCAAAATGGCCGATTTATTGCGATTTTTTCGCATTTTACGTCAATAATTTGACCTTGTGGGCGCGATAACTTGAAAAGTTTTTCACGTATCCTCTTCAAATTTGTTATGCATGTTACTAATAAGTAGTTCTTGGAAAATTTTAATAATGGCTGAAAAAAAATTAAAAATGACCGATTTAATGCGATTTTTCGCATTTTACGTCAATAATTTGACCTGGCGGGCGCGATAACTTGAAAAGTTTTTCACGTATTCTCTTCAAATTTGTTATGCATGTTACTAATAAGTGGTTCTTGGACAAGTTCAATAATGGCTGGGAAAAATTAAAAAATGGCCGATTTATTGCGATTTTTCGCATTTTACGTCAATAATTTGACCTTGTGGGCGCGATAACTTGAAAAGTTTTTTATGTATCATCTTCAAACTTGTTATGCATGTTACTAATAACCAGTTCTCGGAC
This sequence comes from Flabesymbios commensalis, assembly GCA_964017125.1. NCBI lineage: Eukaryota > Metazoa > Annelida > Polychaeta > Terebellida > Flabelligeridae > Flabesymbios > Flabesymbios commensalis. The sequence continues at coordinate 35,592,750 of OZ024917.1, read as the reverse complement.
AAGCTCAATAATGGCTGGAAAAAAATTCAAAATGGCCGATTTATTGTCATTTTTCGCTTTTTACGTCAATAATTTGACCTTGTGGCCGCAATAATGACTTCAAGTTCAATAATGACGGCGGGCTATTGTCGAGTGTGCTCTTGTTTGAGCTTCCAACTCTGGGCACCCGCTTAGCATGTATTTTTCAGGCCATTATCAGCCGAATTTCATCACATTTCTCAGCCTAATGACCTTAAAATGTTATAAACAAATATTTAGGAGCTTGAAAAGACCATAAAACATGAAATATAGTGGTAGTAATCACACCATAAGATCAATCAAGTTTGGTGTTAATTTCAAAATTGGGACAGGGTGTCTTTTTAGCCGCGAGTCGAATTGGGACAGGGTCATGTTTTGAACACCCCTACCCATTCCTAAGGCGAGTACACATAACCCCCCCCCCCCCCCCCCGGGCCCCGGAGGTGATAACCTGAAAAGTCTGCGTTTTAAATTCTATCAAAGTCAGGTACTTTTAACATGTTTCTTAGTATTTCATGTTAACTGTTAAACACTCCTAATCCGCGAATATTCCCGCAACGCAATGATATTGAAACTGCTAAGTTGTATCACAGCATGTAGGCCTAAAAATCCGAATTTGTGTGTGTATAGGGAAATTAAAGTTTGCTAATTTACAGCTAATTGTACCATTTGTTTGAAATGTATGGCTTTTCGATTTGGACATTTGTGAGCAGTCAATATTTTTTTCTTTCGGAACCCTGCCAGGGGGGAGTCACTGGCAGCGAATGTAGCAATCAGGGGGATGAGCACTCAAAAATGTTTGAAACACGGGATGAAGGCAAGCTGGATGAAGGGATCTCTGCAAGCAAGAGGCGTTGACCCGGTGTTCTCTAATGTTGAAGAGGCATCTTAGGCGTTGTGCCAACATAGCAACAGAATTGGGTTTAAATGTTTCTAGTTTGCTTGGATGCTACACGCGTAACGTTATCGGGGGAGGGGACAATATGGTCGACTAAGGAAACACGACGATAGATCTCATAAAAACGGACGTCCTTTATTGGTATACACGCTGCTTATTTGAAGGTGAGCCCTAACCTGTTCACTTTGTTTTATAACAGACTGAGGTATCAGTGATGCTTTACAGCATGGGGAGAGATTCACAACTGTTTGATGAACCTGAACTATTTTCTCCTGAACGTTGGCTGCGAGGCGACGATAATAAACAGCAGCCCAATCCATTCTCCTCCCTACCATTCGGCTACGGTCACAGATCGTGTGTAGGTGAGTAGAACATAATTATCACCCCCTTAATGAATGAGTTTATCTGCCACTTTGCAAAGAAGCAGATATACCAGTACCCTTGCTTTCATATCTAAGGTGACAATATAATTTTCTGAGTTTATAATGCATAATTATTTTATCTAGCTGACTTAAAGTTGTGTCCCGCTACCGCGACCCACAACATTAGAGACGTGAGAATTACTCATAGTTTAGTTCAATTTGAGACGATAAAAGTGCAAATGTTGGTTTTGAACCACACACTTTACTCCCAATAACAGTGATTTAATGTGCTAATAAAATGGATTAAAACGACTATTGTCGTGCTTAATGCGTATACAACAACAGCATTTAAGCATACTTGGCATCAAATTCGGCAAATCTAAATATAATAACTTTCACCTGCAAATTTAAAAGAATGAAATATAATTTGACAACTTGACGAATAAAAGACTAACCAACGTATAGTTAATTTTTTCTGTGATCATTGAAATTTGTTTGAGGATATCATCTCAAAACATGTGAGCATAACTTTTGCATGCATAGAACATATGGATTTATACATAATTGCATGTTGTGTACAGTTCGTTCGTGTGTACAGTGGCTGCATACATGTGTTAGGCCTACTAGCATATTGTTAACAGCCAAAGATCACCGATTGTTACTGCTATTGCAACATTCTCTAATATTTGTCAGGTCTTTTTTATTCAGCCTTTCAGCCCTCATATGAGGAGAAATTCCTGGTTATTAACACTTTGAGCGAAAGTAATCTTTTAAAATATTTTTCTTAGCCTATGAAATCATTATATTGGGACGAAGTGTGTGTTTAAACGTCAAGACTTGCAAATGTTTGGTCGCAAAATAAACGAATGCATGTCTGAGTAATTATTTTCACCCACTTGAATTTGCGGATCACGATAGCGAGACACAACTTCGAGTGGATAAAAAATCAAATAAGTTAACTTCGCGCTTTAAGGGTCAACAATGCCGTTATTATAACATTCTCTGATATTCAACAGGCAGAAGAGTCGCTGAACTTCAGATGCACATTTTCCTGTCCAGGGTTTGTAATATTATATTTGTCGAAGTTCTATTACCTGATTACTATGTATTTTTGCAATCTTGACAGTTGTACAGTCAAGTCACCTACATGTACTGGTATTATATGGTTGCATGGGTATTAGATGCATGATTTTCCATGCATCGCTAAGTCCCAAATTTAGACTCCCTATACTCTTGTCTACCACGCGGTGCGAAAACTACTGGCTAATACTGATTTCAAGATAGTTTTTGTACGATAATTTTTCAAGTTTTCTCAAAACTGTTCAACTTCAAATTAAATTTGAATGATTTGCTGCGTTTTAGTCTGGTGCGGTATGTCATTTTGGCCATTTATGTTGCCAAAATTGATTTTATTGTTTTTATGGCTTCATTAGGGGTCAAATAAGCCAAAAATATTGGGGTTCAATTTTCCCCGCCCCTCAACCTCGTTTTATGGCACATTCAAAATGGCCGCCATCGAAATCACATATTTGGCCATAACTTGGCCTCTAGCAAAGCTAGAGTCACGATTTTGATGTCTATACCCATGTTTTTGGGTATGAGGAATTCAATAATGCCCATACAAAATGTGTATGTCTTGCTGATATTTAGATATTAAATATAAAACTCATTTTTCATGCGTTCTCGGTCATTTTTTGTCGCAAATATAAAAAACTCAAATTTTCAAATAATTATTTTGGAAGCGTTATTTAGTATGTATTATAATATAAACAGCGCATTGCTGATGGTTTCTGAATGGTAGATGTTTCGTTGATGGACCCTAAATATTCCACCAAGTCACAGAGGAAAATTGATAAAACTAATGTGTCTTTTGCAAAAAAGTGCACACTTTTTTGCAAAAAAGTACACACTTTTTTGAGAAGTTGATAGGAAGGATGAAGGTCCGATCGAAATTTTAAAAATAATACAAAATGAATACAAAACTGTGAGCAAATTGTGCGTTTCAGCAATGTTTCATGTGCTCTCAAACAAATGATCAGAATCAATCATCATGATCATTACGATTGTGATCCATCCCATCAGCAAAATTATTGGATTTTCAGATTTTTTTCTTTAAAATTCTTGAAAGATGCACAAGAAAAAATAAAATAGGGGATTTCAATTCATCTTAGACCATGAGAGATATCCCCGTTTAAATTTCAGTCATAATTTGACATATTCTTCGAGATGGAGGGGCTACTCTGAGATCAACAATTTCATGAAACAATTAATTTAAATACTGACAGTTAAATCTCCGCGTCAAGGCAATATTCTAATGAGATGCAAAGCGAGTATTACCAATTATTATATAAATCTGTAACCTAACAAGGATGCCCGGCCGCGCAATGATTACAGTCTCTGTATCGCGTATACCTACACACTCTGTTATTGCGGAATAGATTGGAGGATGACGGGGGCATTACCACAGCTGCCATTTAAGCAGATTACAACAAGCATTCAATGGCTTGGTTCATCAAAAAGACAATGAGGTTTAGGTTTAAATTTAGTGATTTTGATTTATATATTAACATATTGACAATTTTTAAATTTAAAAATGGCCGACTGTAGTTCACAATGACACAAGCCACACTACCTGGTTTGCTTGTTATTATATACCCTACTGTTGCATTTGTACAGGAGTCGTCTGCAACGCTGAGCATTTTAACTATATCTGGTACTATGGCAGTCTTATTTGCATCAATATTTGTTGAGCTCAATTACAACCCTTGGTGCAGGTGAACTAAGACATCTGACAGGAATGAACATGCTATATTTCACTTCCCGCACATTTTGTTCTAATGGTGGGAGGTTGGGTCATCTGATAAAGCAGGTCTTGTCTCCCATTGACATGTGGTTGGCTCTCATAAGGTGTAGCTCATGTAGGTGAACATCTCCCATTCTAGATTTTTAGACAAGAATAGCTGCCACCGTAAAGCTGGAATTATCAGTAGCTGATTAAGCCAGAGGATTAGTACACTTGACATACAAAATTCGTCCATGCTTCCAAGGCTTTTGATGTACAAATTTAGAGAGGGAGAGGCAGCGCATCGATAGAATATCAGACTGCCACGTCATTTATGCACGCATCCCGGGTTTGAACCGTGCTGATCTCGCAGGGGTCTTTCAGAGAAATATCCTTGTCTATTCCCTGTCAATGTGACTAGGTGATCACAGTTGCGGCCTCGTCGAATTCAAGTTGAAACTAGTGTGTTGACGTTAATTTACAAGCTATTTAAAATAACAATATATGTGGATATAATCTGTTTATGTGTGAAGCTAATGTTACTTTCACAGACCAGTTAAGAAATATTACACAAGATGCTTCATCCACACAGAAACCAACCAACTTTCAAGAGGTACACTTGAATGCCTTTTCATATGTGTGCTCAATAGATAAATATGTTATCTAGCAAAAAGTGGTAAAGATATTTGATCATCTGCGATAAGCACATGTACAAAGCTTTCAAAAAACCTATTTTAAGAAGAATTATGCCACAATTTTCGACAAAGTTACTGAACAATATTAAAACTGATTTGCAACAAAGTAAAAGCTTCCACCGACGGTGAATGGACGTACCCAAGCATATTCTGTTGTGTATAGCATTGTGGCATTACAAAAAAATATTACTTTTAGACTACTATGTTGCAGTACATATTTGATCTAATTATGCCTCAGATCACCAATTACTCATGTTAATGCATGAGTATTAGATTCAGAATTTGTCAGTATTTGACCAGAATATATTATTTGGTTCAAATCACACCTGTTGAAGAATGACGCTCCTGTTAGTGTATCCTGTGCAGAAAGAAAGTGAATTCACCTGTCCTGGAGAAATTAGTACAAGCCTAACTTATTAGAGTTTTAGACACACGACCTCTTAGTCACGATAAGGCGTTCTAGAGTATGATCCCATAAGTAGAAGTAACACAGAGAGAGACATCATTACCATAGTACCCAGTGCTGACTCCACCAAATGATAGGCCCGAGGTGTTTTTAGCTCCCGCCGTCACCGTAGGTGAGACGGAGGGAGCTATGGATTCTCCCTCCGTTTTTTTTTGCCTCTTCTTTTGCCTATAACTTTGTAAGAAAATAAGCTAGGATAACAATTTTTGGTATGTGGGTTACTTCCAGGTGGATAATGGACAGGTTAAAATATTTTTAATCTGAACTCAATATGCAAGGTCGCAGAGGAGAAAATGATGATGTTACGGCATTGGGCCGTTGGGCCGTCCGTAAACAATTCGTTTCCGGAGCATATCTCTGAAAGTACTTGTCCGATTGTCTTCAAATTTTACACACAACACCCCTAGGGGGTCTAGTTGTGCCTTTTGGGGTATTTGAACTTTGACCTACTTCTGGTTCAGAACTATGACCTTTAGACGTTTTGACGTGCACTTCGTTTCCGGAGCAGATCTCGAAAAGTACTGGGCCGATGACAGTCATATTGCACATACATGTTCTCTAAGGTCCCTAGTTGTGCCTTTTCTGGTTTTTGGACCTTGACCTTGAAGTTGACCCAGCACTTTGACCTAATTTATAACATCGGTAAATCCGACTGAAAGATTTTGCGGAATATCATGAAAACCGCTCAAGATAGCTACACCATTACTATAAAACAAATTGTGAGGTTTCAGGAGAGGATGCATCTTGAAAAATTTCAAGTCGATAAAATTAAAAATGGCCGCCTATCGGCCATTATTCACCTCGACAGGCCTGATATTGCGGAATATCATGAAAACCGCTCAAGATAGCTACACCAATATTATCAAATAAATTGTAAGGTTTCAAGAGAGGATGCATCTTGAAAAATTTCAAGTTGATAAAATTCAAAATGGCCGCCTATCGGCCATTATTCACCTCGACAGGCCTGATATTGTGGAATATCATGAAAACCGCTCAAGATATCTACACCATTACTATAAAACAAATTGTAAGGTTTCAGGAGAGGATGCATCTTGAAAAAATTCGACTCGATTAAATTCAAAATGGCCGCTCATCGGCCATTATTCACTTTCACATGGCCGATATTTGGTCAACCGTGCTAGATGGCTAGACCATTACTATAAACGAAATGTGAGATTTCAGATGAGGATGCATCTTGAAAAAATTTGACTTGATCAAATTCAAAATGGCCGCCTTTTCGGCCATTATTCATTTTCACATGGCTGATATTTGGTAAGCCGTGCTAGATGGCTAGACCATTACCTGATTACTATAAAACAAAGTGTGAGTTTTCGGGGGAGGATGCACCCTGAAAATTTTTAACTTACGAATTCAAAATGGCCGACAATCAGCATTATTTACCTCGATAGGCCTGATATCAGGTAAACCGTGCTAGATAGCTAGACCATTACTATAAAACAAAATGTGACGTTTCGGGAGAGGATGCCTTTTAAAAACTTTCGACTCAATCGAATACAAAATGGCCGCCTATCGGCCACTATTTACTTTCACATTGCTGATATTTGGTAAGACGTGTTAGATAGCTGGACCATTACTATAAAACAAAATGTGAGATTACAAGAGAGGATGCATCTTGAAAAAAATTGACTCGATCAAATTCAAAATGGCCGCCTATCGGCCATTATTCACTTTCACATAGCCGTTATTTGGTAACCATACTAGATGGCTAGTCCATTACTATAAAACAAAATGTGAGATTTCAGGAGAGGATGCATCTTGAAATTTTTTGACTTGATCAAATTCAAAATGGCCTCCTATCGGCCTTTATTCACTTTCACATGGGCGATATTCGGTAAACCGTGCTAGATGGCTAGACCATTACTATAGAATGAAATGTGAGATTTCAGCTGAGGATGCATCTTGGAAAATTTCGACTTGATCAAATTTAAAATGGCCGCCTTTAGGCCATTATTCACTTTCACATGGCCGATATTTTGTAAACCGTTCTAGATAGCTAGAAGATTACTATAGAATGAAATGTGAGATTTCAGCTGAGGATGCATCTTGAAAAATTCTGACTCGATCAAATTCAAAATGGCCCCCTATCGGCCATTATTTACTTTCACATGCCCAATATTTTGCAAACTTTGTTAGATTTTAGTTAGTTCGTTTTTAACTAGTTTATATCGAATTCAAAATGACCGTAAATCAGCTATTAGTTATCTCGATTGGCCTGATAACGGGTAAACCGTGCCAGATAGTTAGACCATTACTGGGATTACTGGATTACTGGGATTACTGATTAGGATCATTAATTTCAATGGAGGTTTGCAATCTCTGACAGACTGTCTAGTTCTTATTTTACTCTTAGATTGGGCTTCTTAGACCTAGTTGTCATGCGTCTTGATTTTAAACCTAGCCTAGGACTACTTTAATAACCCTACACAAAATTGCTTAAATCAAATTCTAATTCGGAGCGGGAGCTCCTGGACTTATGTAGTCTTGTTTGTATTACTCTTTTGTCATGAAGCATCCCTTGTGTAATCACTCACACGTGATCCGTGGACTGCCAATAAAGCGGTCCTGAATCTAGGCCTATTATTGGGACATCTTACAAACTTCTGACTTTATGAGCTACTCTCATAGTTTGATAATTATGTCACTTGCATTAATCTGCAGAAAACTCAACTCAACTTTTTTCAGCAATCTTGACTTCTGCCTTTCTAGAATGACTTCTTGCAGGTTATCTAAATTTTCAACCACTTGATGTTGTGTTCCGCGGACATTATCACTTTTTTACCGGATAACATATTTATCTACTACTGAGCATACAATATGCAAACACATTCAAGTGTATCTGTTAACATGACTGTGTTGGTTCAAATGTATTATGTTTTCTGTTCTCTTATTATGAAACATCATTTCTAATATTTCCTAATTTAATGATCTGTGGTAGGCTACAAGGCGTCTCATGTAAACAGACTATCTTTGATTATGTTGTCCAGTTGAAAAAATATCACGTTACCCTTTTCCTGTATTTAGATTGGAACTGATTTACTGATACCTAACGAAACATCTTTGTGGTTGTGAGTTGCTTGTTTCTTTCGCATAAGAAAATGAACCAAGCCATTGAATGTTTGCTGTGACCCTCTAAGGTAATGGCCCTGCCCGTCCAATTATGGCTGGAATCTATACTCTGATATCTCTCATAGGATGTGATGAATTAAAAGTTCCCCTTTTATTTGTAATTGTGCATCATTTATGGATTTAAGAAAAACAAGATCTAAAAATCTAATAATTTGATGGGTGGGATGCTCCATAATCACACACCAAGATTAATTCTGGTCATTTGTTTAGCAAATATGAAACATTGCTGAAACGCACAATTTGCGCACAATGTGTGCTAATTTTGTTTTATTTCAAATAACATTGACCCAGCCCACCCACTTCTCAAAGTTATCAAATGTGTTTTGTAAAAGACACACTACCGTCAATATCAATTATCCTCTGTGACTGTTGCAAAATGTTTAAATAAAATAAATGCATCAAACATCGTAATTGAAATTGTTCAGTTTTTACAATCGCTTTACGTCACTTTGGTCAACTATTTGGGGTCCATTAACGGAACACCCATCATTCAGAAACCATCAACAATGTACTGTTTATCATAATACACTGAACAACGCTCAATGTTTGAATTTTAGTTTTTTTCAAATTCGCGAAAAAAATGACCGAAAACGTATCAAAAATGTGTTTTATCGTTAATTTCAAAATATCTAAGAGACATCCACATTTTTTATGTGCACTATTGGATTCCTCGTACCCAAAAACATGTGTATAGACATCAAAATCATGACTCTAGCTATGCTAGGGCCCAAGTTATAGCCAAATATGTGATTACGATGGCGGCCATTTTGAATGTGTCATAAAACGAGGTTGAGGGGCGGGAAAAATTGAACCCCAATATTTCTGGCTTATTTGACCCCTAATAAAGTCAAAAAAAACAATAAAATCAATTTTGGCAAGAACTTTTAATTTAGGCATATTTCTGACATATCTCACCAGACTATTTGGTATGGGAATATGACATGTTGATTTCGACATCAACTGAGTTTTCGTTGTGATAGAATATGCCACTTTATATTCAATAAACTTCATTCAAAATATGCAACGTTTAATTTATGTTACAATGGTGCCTAAAAGGTCATCTACACCCATCGTGTATAATTTAACCCCGTCAGTGCGGGGACCGATTTTAGACGTCACAATCTGACGTCTAAAGTCGATCCCCGCACTGAAAGAGTAAAATAATTATAACTCTAAATGGCTTTAGACACATAACTTATATAGGTATTCATATGAAACGGAAAGATCTATATCTAAGACATTTATCATGATTTCAAGTTGAAAAAAGGTCATTTGGTTACATAAAAATATTTTCAGCATTTTAAGGGTTGACCTTTCAGGTCCTCTTGTCGTATTTACACACCAGATGACGATTTTCAAACAATATTCAGACATGAAAAATATATAGGCCTAGTCTCCCAGCAAACATGAGACGTTGGCGCAACGTTGGTTTACTGTTGGCCAACCGTTTACGACGTTGGCCCAAAAGTAAACCAATTTTGATCCAACGTCTCATGTTTGGTGGGCTATAAATCCACCGAAATAAGGACACTCTTGAGATTTTATTTAGGATCTTACACCTAATCCAAAATAATATCCAGGCCTACTTATAGCCTATACCAAGTAGTAGGCATGTATCTAGTTTTCAATTCTATTGATATTTCCGGTTTTCTAGACTTTGTTTTAATTTGAAAATACATTTGAATGTACAGTATCTTGTAATGGAAAATTACAACCATAACGTAGGCCTCATCTGCACCAGTCCAGGCTCAATTTACGCAGAGCGTAGATTGCGTGCCGCAAATCACATGGCGAAGTGAAGATGCGTAGGCCTATGCCATGGCCACAAAAAATGTGTCGCATACAACAATTCTGTCGTGTGAAGTCAAATTAAGTTAGTATCTGCTTACTTTACAAGTAAGCAGCCACTGCCTTTTGAGAAGTGTTGTAGGCTACTTGGTAGTCGTTAATTGTGTGTTTCTCATTATTCCAGATGCTTCAAAGATATGAGATCGGGACGTTGAATAAGGATGTTGATGTGCACATGAGGCTTCTCCTTCAGCCTTCAAAGCCTGTCAGATTGACATTTAAACCATTGTAGACGTATAATTTATTACTAATAACAAATAATATAAATGTGCCTTGCTATATTTCCCATATTTGCGATGTAAAACATGACTGTTTGACACCTTGCTTTTAGTGTTTATAATTATCAATTTTGCGGGATTTATTGCCTTCTCATTTGATTTCTCAGTTTTCGCCGTCCACAACAAAAGAAAGAATAATATACATGTATCATTTATGTATTTGTGTTGTTCAATGTTGTCATACTATGAATTACTGTTACCAGAAATAGATCTCTCTTTATCTATTTCTGCTGTTACACATATTAGTACCATAAACAAATATAACTAGGCATACAAAAACATATTGTGGCATTGGTTTAGCTGATTAAACAGCGGCTCTAGGCAAGCGCAGCGAGCCACAAAGGCTGGTCAGCCAGTGGCGGATCCAGGGGGGGGGGGGGGGGAGGGGGGGTTGGAGCCCCCCCCCTTATTTTCGCCAAATACTTTAAAAAGTCCCCTACATGGGCTCAAATTTACCAAAAAAAATTGGGCGCCCCCTTTTTCAGATCCTGGATCCGCCACTGGGTCAGTGCTAGCATTACAATAATAATCCGCCACTGGGTCAGTGCTAGCATTACAATAATAATAATAATAATAATAATAATAATAATAATAATAAGAATGTTAGGCTTACTAGGCCTACATTTTAAAATATAGTTATTGTTATAATATTATGAATGCACGATTTAAATAAGTCTACATATAACAGAAAGCCTGCAGTAGGCCTACACTCGAACAAAATGGCATTTCAATTAGTAGTTTAAGCTGGGCCTAGCTTAATCTTCAGGGCTCTGAATTGTTAAGCAGCCCTCACCGGAGGCGGGCTGCTTACTGTATTCCACACGGTCCGCTGCGCAGTCAATTGTTTTCAAAATAGCTACTAATCTATGAACTTCTGCTTCCTCATACTTCACATAGCCATGACATACATCTGGGGAATTGTTTTGGTGACACATTGATCCCCATATCATCGATATTTTAATTACTACGGCTACTAACGAAGAAATGTTCGTTAATAGCGCTTTTCAGGAACAAGTTTTCATCAGATCTTCTTTTAATTTGGCAGATATGTTCAGTTATCTGGTTATGTCATGCCCTATCACCCCCACCCTCACATCATCATCTGTACATCATTCATCTCATCAATTGACTACAACGTTTTTATCGTATTACAATGTCACTTAAAAGACCATTTGTGCCGAAATGTGACGTAAAGCAATGATTTACTACTACTTCTATCTGGTTATGTCTGTCAATGAACTGATTACCTTTTTGGGGAAAACAATTGTAGAATGGCCGGCGAAATAACTGGTCCATGAATATAGCCTGATCCTTGTATGATAAACCGTTCATTTGTTATAAGACTAACTCTTCACACAGTTTGTTGATCTATACCGAATTTAAAAAGGCTAACTAGTGGCAACGGAGGGCTGCTTTTGTGTTCGTTTCCGATAAACACTTTCTAATTAAATTTGAATGTTCAGTCGCATCCAAGTTGTGTTTCGTTACCGCGATTCACAACTCTATGTGACTGAAACTGAAAATTACTTAGATTTATTAAGTCTAATTCAAAGGTGGGCCTATGTATGTGTCACCAAATTTATGCTATATTTCAGTGTAATCGACATTAGTAGTCTAGGTGTTAACTGATTTGGCTTGGTGTTATGTATTTAGATAACAGAGATTGGTTTAGTTATAATTAAATAATGTTCAAATGGCCCCTGGACGTATTTTATTAGTGAATATGATTTTTATCAGTATTATTTATATGTGTCACAATTTTGAAAATACACATATTTAGTGCTCTATTTTGCTATTATGCTTATAATCAACAAATGTCACAAAATTAAAAACATAATTTAATAAATGATATTGCTACGTGAGTGTAAATATATGTTGATATATCTTGTTGAAGTCCTGGTGAATGTCTTCAAAAAAAAATTGTCTTTGGAATAAGCTGTTCACCAATGTCCTCTAACTGTTTTATTTGGTCAAATTTGGTTCATCGACATAATCTCTTTAATCCTGGATCTAAAACATTTGATATTTTATATTACAATTGTATCGTGACAACAATAAAAAGATATTCCACTAAAACAGTATGTTATGTTGAACATGTAAAGGCCAGGCAGCAGTGCATTACAAGTCAGCATGATACTAACCCAATGCCGGTTCAATGCTGAACCACCATTGTCGGTGCTGGCCAACATCCATTTAATACTTGCAAGTGAATCATGCTGCCATGCTGTCGCGTGTTTCTACGATGTACCTTGTAGGCCTACATACGATATTTCTGATACGATGTAGGTATACCAACCCGATTCCGGTTCAATGCTGGGACCAGCGTCGCAGCACATTGCTGGTTCAATGCCAGTCAATTGTCTACGACCCTGGCCAAACACTACTCCAACACCGACCCAGCGCATGATGCTTCTATAGGGGATCTACCAATGCTGGTACACATAGAAGGTGAAGTGAAAACTATCAACCACAGTGACGTCAAAACAAAACTGATTTGATGTCACACCAGTGTCTACAGCACCCACTGGATGGTTAACCAATATTGCTTCAATATTGATCCAACGTGTCTGATAATGGCTAGCCTGTGGCACAGTCGTTTCATGGCTCTTTCACTGACAGCCAGCTAAATTTACGCTAGATACGGAATTTCTCTCTAGATGATGGTCCACAACAACCCAACATTGACTCACTTTCCCTAGCTGGGTCTGCTGTATACTTTGCGCCAGCAAAGCGGCATTTCTATGCTAGTAAAGCTTTCCTTCCCTGACAGAGTATTCCAACCTAATCCCTTTAAGCTCTAATCACGAATGTAATCGTGAATATATTTTTATTTAGCACTTTTTAAGCACGCAAATATTACACCTAGCGATATTTGACTTGTTCGTAAGGAGCGTTTCCCAGAAATGTCAACCGTTTCCAACACATGGCACCCCTCTTTCCACAAAACATGACACAAAAACAGGTGCAACAAACTTAAAAGGCTCCGGCCGGGCCTAACGAACACGAGATGTTGACTCAATGTTAATTCATCGTTGGTCCCCAGCGGCATCAGATGATTTTGAAAGTGTGGGGGGAGGGAGGAGAAGATACATTTGTGTGACTTCCATACGTTCCTTGATAGACTAAAGCGAGGATTCGTTTTCGGGCGAGCGTTTATTGCAGCTGGGGGTTCGGGGAAGGTGGGTGTGCTTTAGGCCCCCGCTCTTTTTTAATTTTGTGATGTCTGAGATCATCTGAGATGAATTTTAAGGACTAACATTGGAGTAGATTTTGCTCAACATACATAAACGGTTAGATTTCCATGATGGACCTGCATGAAGAACCAGTAAATGCTACATCTTCGTCAGGAGCGGTCTGGTGATAAACAGCATTTGTATAGTGTTGTCCAGAAAAAACCCCGTTTGACTGGTGTTTCGTGTTCGTTCTTGCCGTACTTCATGTTCTATGGCAAAAGCTACACATGTATATTTATTAAAACCATTACCGCCAGGTGTGTCATATACTTTTGTCGAGTACAAATGATTAATATGTTTCAAAATACACCAGCCAATATGTTTGTCTGGTAAATTCCATTTGAATATATCTGCATGGTCAGATTTCCCACTTGCATATAATTATTTACACAGAGCAGCGTGTATAGTCCCAGACAGACACAGATAACATGTGCGTCCCAAAATGCCGACAACTCACCACATAGCTGTATGCCTGAGCCCACCCCTCTCCCTCCATGAGATGTGTACACATTGGCGCCAGCCGCTCAGATAATTTTTAGCAGGAGGACAGCCGGCCAATCACATGCTCACTGAGTAGCAGTGCCTAACGGCTGGCAGTGTGATAAATATTCTTCCTGGCAATTGTTTTTTTTCTGAATACACATTTTTACCCCTAAAATCTGGTGGGATGAACTCTATTCGTAATCAAGAGCATTTTTCAACAAAAAGTTTTCATCTCTAGAAAAATAGTAGGCCTACAATCACCCGCTTGAATAATACTATGGCCGAGCAGTCTCTCATTCTGTGACGAAAGCAATCTTTCCCTATCGGCACGAGAGGGCTCTGGGTTATCCAGTGGATCTAGGTCAACTAATACTGATCTCTTGATCGGTCAATCAGCGGCGTTGTATTTAAATCATGGTGCTTGTGATCACAACAACAATTTCAGGCGTGCCAGTTTAGATTGGATTTTCGCAAATCAAGGATGTTTTTGGCATAGATTCGCTTCATCTCAATCAAAAACTCTGGATTGTATCATGGAAAGGAAGGATGTGATTTTGTCAACCAAGACCGACAGTGACAAGATCATATGCTACCGATCTGGGCCGTTTATGCTGCAGTTCAGCGATGACAGTCACAGACACACGATCACACATGGCCGTCACACTCACATTCACATGTCACAGTGTGAGGTAGGTGTCAGGCAGTACAATCAGTGACTGTGACACTGACAGTCAGGCCAGGTCTCCTATCCTGGTGGGGCTAATCCGGTAGAATGCCTAAATATTAATGTTAAATTATGGAAATTGGAATTTAGAGCTTGACAGGAGAAGCCATCGGAAGCATGGTCCGAGGGCTGCGCCATCTGGCTGTTGGTTAGAACTACTGTGATTGTCCTGTTAATCAAAAGGAATATTGGACGCATTCTTGACCTAGATAGGCAAGAAGAAATAGGGTTATAGGGCATGGTGGGTTATTAAGAACGTTTTCCTTTGCTGCCTGATCAGGGGTTCTGGGCATGTCTAGGGGATCTACCTCAAGACAAGCCCAGATGGCAGGAGACTTTGGTTTCGCTGTGTAATTTAATGCTGAAACTCCGTGGCATTTCGCGCAGCTCTGCTATCTTCGGGTCGGATAGTCCCCAGAGTAACAATAGAAAGGGTTCATCCCTCGTGAGAGACCTAATGTCAAAAAATCTATTGCCGGTTGTGTGAAGTTATGTTGGGAGTATAAAACAGGAATTCTTATAGCAGCATATTCACATATAAAAACAACATTAGTGTCACAACATTTACACAATCTATTTTCATTGGATATATTTCTAAGTCTCCATTTCTATCTCTAGAGGTACCGGTAGTGTTTCAAATCGTATCATGAAGCAGAACTAAAAAAACCTAGCAATAAATGAAAAATACCGCCCAGTATCAAATTAATCTTGCTTTCACTGGCAAACTTATTGAGAAAGTTATGCTAAGACGATTCTGTAACCACATGTCTGATCATATCGCCTTCGTTTCAATGTGAACCACTTTAATCAGCCTACCGACCAAAACTTTCCACAGAGACGGCACTTATAATTATGAAAGTACAGCATGACATTTCAAATCAGCTGAATTTAAAGGCCGGGGTGTGGCACTGGTTCTTCTAGATCTCAGTGCTGCATTTGATACTATAAATCCAGATGGAGTGATAAATACTCTGGAACAGCATTTTGGCGAATAGGTGTGACCCTGAGCTAGTTCAGCAACTACCTGAATAATAATTATTGGTAATTTTATAAGGGAAATTTAAGAATTATAATTGGTATGACGGTATCAAAGCCAACTAGGTTGTCAAGGGGTGTACATCAGGGCTGTGTTTTGGTCCTGTGTTGCTTACAACTTATACAATTCCCATTGCTGCTATTTGTAAGAGATATGGCGTCAAATATCACTTATATGCAGATGACACCAGCTCTATATCACGTTTGATCCATCTATCCCTGGAGACTGGGAGCAAGCACTTGAATAATTGAAAAAATGTATTCAAGAAATTAGAGCATGGATGCTCATTCATGAACTAAAATTGAACAATGACAAGACTCACGTTTATCATCTTTCAGCCCAAATATCACGAGAATAGATACTCGACCTTTTCATTAATTTTTCAGAATAGCATATTTAAAGCTAGTGATTCTGTGAGGATCCTTGGTGCTTACTTTGGCGAGTACATATATGGAGCGTCATGTGTCCGAGCTGTGCTGATCGTCACATTATCATCTTCCTCAAATTGGACAAATTCGTAAATGTCTAACCAGAGATGCATGTTCTAATGCTATTAGATCTGCATTCCTCAGCAGACTTGACTACTCAAATGCTCTGCTAGGGGGTTTGAGAAATATCGAGCTGCTCGTTTGGTCACTCGGACTAAGACTCAAGATCACATAGCACCTGTGCTACGTGACTTGCACTGGTTACCGGTTGGTTCAAGGATTGTCTTTAAGCTGTGTTTATATATGTAGCCTACAAGGAATAGAAAAAAAACTGCTCCCATTTACATCTCAGACAAGCTCAGTCTCTACGAACCTAAAAGACCCTTCACTCCAGCTTTGCTGGGCCTTTATACACTGTTAGTGTTGGACGCAAAGAGGTGTCGGACATTGATTTTGCAATCAAGGGGCTTCGGCTATGGAATAGCCTACCGATGGATTTCCAACTCCATCTTTTATGACTGTTAGGACTAAATGCATACCTATTCAAAAGACAATATTATTCCGTAGACTGAAGACACAAGTGCTTTGACTGGCTATAAAATAAAAAAGGCGCTATAGAAATAGACTAAATAATAATAATAATTTAGCTATTCTTCATTGCAAAACAATTAAATGTAACATACGTAGGCAATGTTGGTTTTGATAATAGGCCTATATCAGTTTCCATTTCTCATTTATTTCCTGAATAGAAAGGTGGCATGCTTCATTAATATCGATGGTGAGAGTGAAAACGACCAATGTCCTTTGCTTAGTACCAGGTTTTATTGGTCGTTTTGACTCTTCGCCAACGATATCAAATGTGTCAGGAGTGTCAAATAGGCCTACATTCAATTTATTGATAGACAGAAAATGATTTCTCATGTCAGAAGACCATTTTTTCACACATTTTGATCTGCCCCACAGTACAAGTTTCTTTGTTAACTTCTAATTATCCATGCAATTAAATCTGTTCCGAAATCTAATTGTACCCAAATACCGTCCATACCTTAGTGTCACATATAGTCTTAGTTACTTTAGTTTTAGAGTCTAAATTAGGATGCGAGGGTGGTAGCAATCAGATCCTTTCACGGTCGAGACGGCAGCAGAGGAAATATGATCCAACTCACATGGTCCATTTCATGACACATCGGCACTGACTTTATTTTTGAAGAATCCAATGGTACATCTTCAGATAGTTCAACTTATCAGTAACAACGTGAAACGTCCAGTGAAAACATTACGAACCCAAAGCTCCCAATATAAGATGGAATGAGAGATGTACGATGAGATGTGACTGTAAGTAATTCCCCAAAGGGCTAGCCTTTGATTTGTTGATGATCACATATTTACTAAACTCCAAACAAACCAGAGTGAACGCAGTGTGTGAGAGCACGAAACAGGTCTGAACAGTTTGAATTTCTGTGCAAGTGACAAGGCTGCATTCTACGACAATCAAAAAAACAAAACAGGCTACTCTTCAGTCTTGTTTAATAATTAGATCACGAGAAATGAATCAGAATGAAAAAAATAATACCCCACTTTTAAACAATACAAAACAAAATGATTAGCCTATAAGTTTACAGAAGAATGCGACACCCACAAAGACGGGTTTTAACTTTTATGCAGTAACTAGTGTAACCTGAAAATAGAAAAGGAGTTAGTTAATATGAACACCAACCGACATAAACATTTTGTAAACTTGTATAGTCCTTCAAACAAGACAGCATTCGAGAATAGCCTGTCCTCAAGAAATATAAACATTCATGAGGACAAAATTTGTGAAAGAAATAAGTCAATCCGGTTTTCAGGTGAGGATATGCCATGAAAAATTTAAATTTCACCAAATTGAAATTGGCTGATGGTCGGCCATAATAGGGATCTAATTAACTTTTATATGCCCCATATCTGACAAATTGTGCTAGATAGCTAGATCATTACTATAAAACAAAATGTGCAGTTTCAGGTAGAGATATGTGTTGAAAAATTTCAACTTGATCAAATTCAAAATGGCCGACTATCGGCAATAATTACCTTTAGTATACCTGATATCTAACAAACAGATAGCTAGACCATTACTATAAATAAGGACGGGCTGTATTGGGGGTTAGAAAGGTCGTATTTTCACATCCTGTCTCGACAGACCGAATAAGATATATATAGTTAAATAATTATGTTTACAACTACCCGGTATGACTGGGCCGCCTAACTCATTTACTGCGCGAGGCCCAGTCACAGTGACCTCCATTTTGTTTACACAGCCAGCTGTGTAAAAACGACATGTGCGCTGATTAACAAAAAACTTGGATGCCATGAAATTGAGACGAATATTTCAAATGCCTATGAAAACTAGACCATTTTCAGCAGGCGTAAACTTGTGGTCGTATTGGAACTATTACATTTAAAAATGGAGGTCACTGTGTCAGAGCCTTGCGATGTCATCAGGGTAGTTTACAACAAGATATATATAGTGCCTATCCCACGCCAACACCAAACGTCACACTAATGTTAATTTATTGCTGAACCTGCGTCGTAAATAGTGTTCAGCACTAAACCAACATTAGACTAACAGTAGTGTTTATGAGGAAGTTGACAATAACATAGGCCTACATCTACTATAGGCTACTTGTATGGTGGGAAAGTTGCAGGATTTCGTATAACCTGTGCAACAGTCCTCTCATGGCTTTTCACTGACAGCCAAATTTACGCTGGAGACGGATTTTCTGTCTAGATTTCGTACCGAAGCTCATTAGAGTAGGCCTAAGTCTAGACGGGGCACCTGTCTGGCACTTTGTTTCCAGACGGGGAGCTGGATGCTGTTTATAGGCTCCAGAAATTCAAACCAAATGGCCGCCGTTTATACTGTTCATACCAGCTCGATTCGAATTTTCAATTGTTTATATTTTCCTGACGCGACCTTGCGACCTTAAAAACTTATTAACACTGGCGGCCATACACTTTTTCAAATTGATTGTACACCACTAGACAGTCAGATGAGGGTGTGCAGACATCACACTGGTGCCTCGCCTGTTTTTTCAATAGGCAGCTTGTCAACCGGGGGCGTGACCGGTTGACAATGTTGACTAGCCTAAGTCTAACTTTGGAAATACTTGGGCTACTGAAATTTCACTAATTTTTCAGTGTATGCGCCGGAATAGTTGCAAAGAGTGCTTGCAAAATTCCATGGCAATTGATCAAGAACTGTCTGAGAAATCAGCGAAAAACACGGAACGCTGGTGTAAGTTGACTACAACTATACCTGTGTGCATGCTGTGCCGAGGTTACTGATCTGTGACGAGATTAACTGTGGCGAGGTTACCTTGTAGCGAGTTTACTGGTCTTGTTGGTATATCATCTGATACACTTGCTTGACAACGATCATATCCGGTTTAGTTTATGCGCAGTAATACATTAATACGAGTTCTTCTTAAATAGTCAAATAATAACGGAAAGGTAAATTATTTGGTTATTATTCGTGATTGCTTATAAATAACATATAACTTGAAATGTTGGAAAATTAAACTGAGCTGTCGTTTGTCACTTTTCAGTTTTGTAAATAAAGTATTGTGCGGATTCATACTTTATCTCCTTTGTTGTGCATTTCCTGTTGCTGTGGAGTGTGGTGGATTTGAGAGAGAGCCAACATTTTTAGTCTGTTACATGAGTTTATAACAGTCTCGTTTTCTAATTTATCAGCATCATGTCGATGACAGGAGAAGACGAACTGAAGAGTAAATGGGAACATCCTGGCTGGCGCATCGAACAGAGTTTTGCGCCCGGGGTCTTGATTGGTAACTGGGCAGAAGAACAATACAAGGTAAGTTTCAGAAATCAGAATCCCAGTTTTTGGTGTGCGGTGATCTCGGCCTTAGACGATCTCGGCCCGGGTGATCTCGGACCGTCGGAGGTGATCTCGCCCGGTGATCTCGGCCCGTCCGAGGTAATCTCGCCCGGTGATCTCGGCCCCTGTCCTGTCCCCGATGTGAGCATGCCACAACCTCACAAGCCCCACAATCACCGCTGCATGTGCGGCGCTCATCACCGGAGATCTCGCCCGGTGATCTCGCCCGGTCACTGACAGCAGACACCAGTCCAATACCATGAATACAGCAACTAACACGTTAATCTTACACTGTCTGCAGGCCTACCAGACATGCATTAGTGAATCGTAGGCCTACTATTTTTTATATAAATTATAAGACCACCAATGCGCTTCCGATTCTAGATGACACCAGAACACAACGAACAGCAAGTAAGACTCTAAAGTAGGCTACACACTAATAATTAAATTTATTAATGCAATAATTTATTCACAATTTGCAATGCAGGAGTGAATATAACATGATACATGAATTGACATTTTTGTCGCAAGCTAACATGACCTACTTATTTCAGAATCTACATACTAGGGTCTATAGGCTAATGCATATTATAATGCATATTATAATGCTCAATATTTCGAGTTGTTAACGCAATGTTAAAAACCTAAATGTCGCTTCTGGAGCTTCGTAGTGTTGATTAAAAAAACATCTAATTTGTATTCATTTTAATTATAGGCCTATACCAATGTTTTGCATCTAGGACTTATATGGTTAATAATTTAGGAAAAAATGATCAAAACATCATCATATTTTAGAATTACATAGGGTCTAGCTACTTAAAAAAAAATATGTTGTTATTGTGTTCCTTAATTAAAAGCCTTTTAGTTGTTATTGCTCATTTCAATTCGTTACAAATGTTAGTATGTAGCACTTTAAGGGTTATTAATTGAAAATACTGTCAACCTTTCATAATTATGATAAAAAGTACATAACCGAATTATAAGAACATATCGTGTGGTGAAAAGAACGCTCCCATCATAATTTTTGTTCGTTTAATTCACAATGCCCATATCTGGTTAGCTCACCAATTTTATCCACATTTACTGTATTGGCCTCCCCAATATTCATATTACTGAGATTCATACCTTTAAGTTGATGTAGGATGCATCTTCAAAATTTGAGTTTGGGTGTGAAAAAAGATCGCACAATTGCCGCGGCATTATTAACATACATAAGATTAAATAAAAAGATCAATGATGGGCGGGACGTTTGTTGTGGTTTGAGAGGGCAGAGTTTCCCTGTGCTGACGTAACAGACTACACACCTTGTGATAAACAAGGGCCCTCTGATTCGACATCTGTCTTTAACTTGCACTTTCTATCAACCAATGAAACAATAGGCTTTATAATTAGAGGGAGGGGTTTTCCAAAGTATTATCTTGCGACTCGCTGAATTATATTGCGACATATTAATTTAATATAGTAAGCATACGTGAGCATAAGTAAATTCCCACCTGTTTTACTGAACATAAATGTTCCATGGAACATAGCACATGTATAATATAATAGAGATCGCTGCTGGACAGTAGAAGTACTATATGTATGTAATTCGTGCGTATATTTCTGAGATATGTGACGCGTTATAAATGTTTTAATACCGTACCTGATACTTAATACTTAATATTTTGAGTTATATTGCAAAACACATAACGGCACCCTTTTAGAACAACAGTATCTCATTTCGTATTTGAGCATAAATTCAATTCAAATATTAGAGGTCGTTTGATGAATGCCCCTTCTTCACAACTCACATTGTGCAATGTTATGCTTGTTCATGATTATAGCATGGAGGAACATTTCAACTTGTTGTGAGGATATAACACATTTCAGAATTACAATTGTATTGCTGTTAGCGCTTTAACTATCGATCAGTGTTCTCGTTTGTATTGTATTGCATGGTGTTATGATCGCGATAATTTTGTGAAGCACATCATGTTTCTTAACGTGTAGTACACTGTTAAATACTACATGGCGGCAAGATGATTAGAGCACTTTCATTTAAGCTGGTTAATTCTTGAATAATTTATCGCCGTTTTATTCCTTTCCTAATTATTTTAAATAAACATAATCTTATATGAACTTGATCCCTTATCGACCATTGACGGGCAGTTACGCCATCTTCGGCGCCGCCAGTGAAATGAAAGCAGTGCATGGCTAGATGATGTTTAAATATTGTCCGTTCGCTTGGCCACGTTAACCCTTTTTACACCGATCAAACTCTAGTAGGCCTAAACATCTAGCCATGTATGAAGGTCGGGATGGATTATTGGAGCGTTTTAAACCTTTACAGGCCTACAGGCTTGGTAGTTATCCTATGAATAATATAATATCAGGGATACAATAGGGGCCGACTAGTTATAACCTTATAGTTACAGGCCTAAATAATTATTGAAGGATAATATTGCCTTAGAATATTCAGAAGTTTCCCAAGGCTGATTCTCTATTTTGTAGGTTTAATTAATGCCAAACATTACGCATAAGCCTAACAACGAACGAGGTAGTTAGGCCAGCTTACTTATAGGGCTATGTCAAAATAATTATACATTTAGGCCCATGTGTAGGCCCTATATTATGGGCTCTATATTGTGGTAAGCCTATGATATTTTAAGCATAGATTCTTTACTATTCCATATCGTGACAGCAAGGCAGTTTCTTATGTCAATAAGGTTTTATATATTTTGATGCCTATTCAATATAATTTTAGACTATCACAAAATATATGCATAATTCAAATGTAGACTACACTGTAGTCTACATTTGAATTATGAATAGGGCCTATATTTTGTCTACATGTATCGCATTAGGTTATGTTATGTTTATTCATTATTATAGGCCTACGGCCCCCAAACATTTAAATGTTTTACATTGCCATGTTAGACGTTACCATGGTCATGTATTATATTAATAGGCCTTATAGACAGGTATAGGTCAGTTTAGTATACCATGGTGGTTCATTAGGCCCTACTATCAGCGACAGTAGACTAGTTAGGTGATTTGGCCGTTCTAAAGTATAACAAATCGATTATGTATGATATGGTACACGTTTCCGTGATATGGAAATCATGTCGGATATTTAGTAAAATTCGGATCAAATAGAAGATCATCTAATCACAAAGTTATTACGTTCCTGCAACCGAGTTAATCAAAGGGATTAGCTGATCTCATTTTCTGGTTTAAACCAACACAAGATGATCTTCTTTCCTGCAATCGGGCCCAGTAGGCCTATTACGGTTGACCAATCAGTCTATGACAACTGCTGTCAATCAACCTGTGACGGTGACCTGTGCCTGACCAGCAGTAACTATTCCGGGCTTAAAAATAACCACCGCTGATACAACATGCTTCCGCTCGGCCCGTGAGGTGATTACCCTTTACATTCCAAAGTCTTCCAAATGTAGACCTACCTATAATGTCCAAAATAATCCTCATTCACTATTATGCCCTCTCACCAAGCCGTCTCATAAACAAAAGGTAGCCAATTCATCGTAAAACAGGTAATACAACATGTACAATAACAATACATATAAATAATTTATTGTCTGGAAAAAATGTTCAGCGTATTTTGCGCTAAATATACAAAAACAAATATTCCATGAACTGGTGAATTTGCTTCTTTATAACACGATTTATTATACACATCGTGTAAAAATAGTGTACAATTTCACGATCAATCGTCTATTGAATTTGCTTCTTTATATCATAGATAAAGCAACTGTGAGATACACCTACATTTAGGGCTGTAGACTAGCCTATATAAATCAGCCGTGTCGTGATATTGAATTTTTCATTTAAATATTTACTTTTATTGGCCTAATAATTATAGATCTACATAGGCCTGTCTTCGATAAAATTGTACTGCCTATTATTACTGTACATTTAGCAGATATGGGGAACAGATTGGAGCAATGTCATTGAAAATGTAGGCCTACATATTTCTATTATATTATATTGATCTATGTCTAAGCATCTAAGTATTTTTTAAGTAGGCCCTACATAGGCTAATATCACCGTGGTAATAACGTCTTTAAGCGTCCGAGATAACCGGGCGAGATCACCGGGCGAGATCACCGGGCGAGATCTCCCGGCAGCCTGCTGTCAATGTGTTCTGATAGAGGGGTAAGGTGGTCAGGCCAGTCGGGGGCCGACCGGGCGAGATCACCGCACACCGGGCGAGATCACCGGGCGAGATAACCAACGGCCGTCCGAGATCACCCGGGCCGAGATCGTCGAAGGCCGAGATCACTGGTATTCAGATTTTTCACTTTTCCAAGTTTTGTGACTTCACGCCACGACTTCACCTGTTCACCATGTTCACTGCCTTTAGTTTATACCTCGTCTTCAGGATTTCTAGACACTTTGTCTTCGTACCGTAACCATGTAGACTACAACTCGTAACCGATCAACTCATACCATTCAAAATTTCAAACCTAACTGTCTGAGGCTAACACTAACAGTAACAGTAGGCGTAACAGTAACAACTCGTAGGCTAGGGCTAAGCCTACCATTTTTTCTACCAGCACGTAAATTACCATTATGATTATCAGGATTATGATGATCTGATGATTATCGATGCTAAAATCACTAAACCTACCAACTGGTACTGATGTAGGCCCTACCATATAACATATTATCCATCTAACAGTATAACGTTAGTCTATCTACAAAATTATGCGCTCCAGATAATTGTCTCATACTAGACAAAGACTAAACTTAGATGTTTAACTTTATTAGTTAACTCTACTAGTCTAGTCTATTTGTCTTGTTTAAATTTATTAATTAACTTTACTAGTCTAGTCTACTTTAGTCTAAAGTAGTAAAGTTAACACTGCCAGGCACGCCAGTGGCTGCCTATAGCCTATAGGCCTACTATACTATACTCTATACTATAGGCTATAGGCATAGCCAGTATGTACAGGTAGGGCCTAGGCTATAGGACTATAGTATATATGCATAGCCTCCAGCGGCATATGTCTTACGTCCAATATCGCGAACCATGTTTTTTGCCATTTAAAAAATATTTACTGGCTGAATTTTTTTTATTTCTATTCTACTTACTAACATGATTTCTCAGTCAATTTTCAACCGATTGTCATGAGATTTTGTAAGGAGTCAGGACTATTTTCGTCTCACCCGCTACATAGAACTTTTAAGCAAAAACTATTTGGCTGTATGGCTCTAACTGCAAAAATTAGTCAGACCATCTCGGTGATATCAATTCTCGTGCATTTGCTGTAATATCTGGCATGTAGTCTGATGTAATTCACTGTATTCTGGGCTTGAAACGGACTTTAATTTAACCCGTTTTAAAGGGTTTAGAGAGGGACAGCGTAATTACAAATTCACTACATAACTTAGTAGGCCTACATGCCAAATGACTAGTCTAACTTTTGAACTGGACCTATTCCTGTAGACTCCATTGATATTTTTGGATGACAATTTCACGTTATTTGAAATATTTGTCGAATAATGCCATATTTTCACTTGCAATAGATTTTGTTTGATATATGCTGATGAATGAAAGTTACTGAAAAGGATTATATAATATATATAAATATTCATCAGTGATTAAATTCAAAGGGTCAAAGGTTTAAAAATAAATTATTTGCTATTACATTTTAGTGTCCAATTTTTCAGATGGTGCATTTTAATTGGTTTGATTTTTAAAGTTTTTTTCTGTATTTTTTCAGTTTCAAAGGGGTAACTTTAAACACAACAGCACACAGAGAACTGATTTTTCACAATATGGAAGCTACAAGCCTGATGTGATTATAAGAAGAAATGCTCAGCTGGCGAACGATGGGATGGGACGTGATTTCCTGTTCTCTCACCATGGTAACAAGTACTCAAACAACAACATAGCTTGGTATGATGAGCACTACAATGGACGAGAAAGAGATGAAGCCAACAAACTACCTGATTTGCGAAGCTGGGATAGTCATAGACTGGCTTGGTTGCCAGAAAAGTCAGACTACCCTATACAAGGTTCGTTTTATAAAGATAGCTTGACTGCTGATAAGATATGCCCCTATTGATTTAAGATGTTATGCCTTAAAGGTAAATTAGTTATTAGTCCTTTTTTTTTGTCTATGCATATCATACACCGGTGCGTACAGTATATTTATTTTGTCTTGCTTTTGTCACTCAAAAACGCAAAAAAAATGTTTTTCACTAGATGGATTGGGATATGTATTTTTTTATGATTTATCATCAGATCATGGCAATATATCTCTGTAATTGTCAGGTAAGCCTGCAAATTATGGGCTAAGAGAGAAAAAGGAAGCACAATGGCAGAGAGAAGCTAAGCAAGAATTATCTGGCAATTTTGTTGAACGAAATTAAGGTGTTAGCCATGCAGTAGATCATGTAGATTATACCTCTGAGCTAGATGCCATAATCTAAGATCGTTTTACAAATGAAATACTGGCAAATAGAAGCAAAAGTGATGTGTTGTGCTATGTAGCTTGTGCAGCTTTTGTAATGTTTTGTGGGCCTTTATCACCCTGTTTATGCTACTTCTATTAGTATTAACAAGATTAACCCTTGCAATGCTGAAATATTTTTCTATAAAACATGGAGCCCAAAGGCTTTTTCAATTTGAAATCATAATAAATGTCTTAGTTAGCTCTTTCTGATTCATATAAATACAGTACCGATGGTATGGGTCCGCAGCCATTATAATCCTTTTTACTTAAATAGTGCCTGCGCTGTGAGGGTTAAAGTTTTATTTTAATTTGAAATCATCCTAGCTACGTCTTTCAGCTTCATTTAAATACTGTACAGGTATATTACGGTATTTTTCCCCTATTATTTAAGTTTTTCTTTTCTCCGCACGAATTGGGCCTAGATATACATATGTTGAAATCTAAAATAGCCAAAATACTTTTTATTTTTATTCTGTATTAAAAATTAAAAAAAAGACAATAATAATGTAGTGACTTTCGTTTTTTGCACTTTGTCATTTTCCTTCCTAAAATGTACCCCATTTCTAGCTTCTTTGTGGCATTTTGAGATAGTTTACTGCTCAAGGCTACTCTACGTATATAAATTAATTCTACTTGTTAACTAATACTCACTACATGTAGCCCGGTACCAGTATATACTTTTATACAACTATATCTGTATATATAAATCTAAAGCTTAACCCCTCCACCACCATACATGACGGTAATTCCCGTCGTCGTTCTTAATGTTACGTAACCATACATGACAGAAATTTCTGTCGGATTTACTATAGTTGCACCAGGATCCCTGGATCCTGGATGCACTTCGTTCAGCCTGGAAGTGAAGTGGTTAAATACAGTATGTATTATCTTAATACTTGAAATATAATGGATGTCAAGAGTCCAGCTCTTTTGCTAAAGAAAGCTTACAATTCATTTCTGAGCATTCTGAAAAGCAAACCAAATCAAATTATTTTTGACATCCCTAATATTCAGTTATTGAGCACTATAATAATATTTCTACAACATCATTTGCTACAGAGAAGAGCAGTCATGTTTGAAACATGTGTACTGGAAGTGTTTGAAATAAAACCACAATTGATCTGAGACAACAGAAATATAGGCTACCACGTTGTCCATGTTATCCATGATGCTATAAAAATAGTGCATCGTCTCTTATATCTATGGCTGCTGGCCCCTTGTGACTTAAGAAAGTCTATTATTGTTGTAACTGTCACTGACTTAGTAGACCAAGCTAAAATATGGTGTCAGAAGCGGGATTCGAAACTGTTTGTAGCAATTTGTAACCATTTTGTTCTGTGCTAATGCTATTTTGCATGAGAATGTTGAAAGCCTATTTAGGAGGGAAGGCATATCTGGGGGTGCTCAGGGTACCTGAGCACCCCCTTAATTTTCAGAGGGATGACTTTCCATCTCCTTTATTTCAGTCAAACATTTTATAGCAAAGTCACAAAATCACACCATGTTTAGGTCCTCCCAGCGTGGGGGTGTTGTCAAATGACTTCAACTTAAATATCTAAGCATTCCCCTTTTTATTTTTTTTAATATGCCACTGTATATTGTATATCAGATTACCCGGTGTGACTGGGCCGCCTAACTCATTTACTGCGCAAGGCCTAGTCACACTGACCGCCATTTTGTTTCCACAGCCAGCTGTGTAAAAACGACACTTGCGCTGCCTACCAAAAAACTCGGGTGTCATGAAATTGAGTCAACTATTTTAAAGGCCTACGAAAACTAGGCTATTTTCAGCAGACGTAAACTTTTGATCGTATTAGAACTATAACATTTAAAAATGGAGGTCACTGTGTCAAAGCCTTGCGATGTCATCAGGGTAGTCTCAGATGTCATTTATTACTAAAATGGTAAATATAATTTTGTGAAACTGGACAAAAAGTCGCTGACAAGGGGGGGGGGGGGTCAACTTTTTGGAATTTTAAAGTGTCACTCTATATTTGCATTTGTGTGGCCACTTTTAGTTAGTTACGCGTCATTGCAATGTCAGGTGATTATCCTATGGGAATGGATAATATGTACACTGCCACTATATTCTCAGCTGTAGGACCCCTACTATTAATTGAGGAAACTAAGCTGTCACACATATCATACCATTAATCAGTGTTGTTTCCCTTGAAAAGATTTTAAATCTGCCAGATTAGACTGGCAGTGGATCCGTGTTAAAGCGACGTGGAAAATACAAAGTCTGACTGATTACTGCACCGCCAATATGCTGCTGTGCAAAGGCAAACAGCAGTACCGTAACTGTTACCAGTGCGCATTAAGCTGATGCCACACTGGCCCAGCAGACCAGTCCTGATGTCACCACCCGTTGTGTAATCTGGCTCTCGCTTTGTTGAAGGTCGCAGCGAACACCTAGCCATTCAATTTAAATTTTCAGTCATTTGAAGTTGTTTCTCGCTACTCGCTACTGACAGAGATGCACTCTGTACCTGTAACCATGTTTAATTTTTTTTTTCAATGAGAGTGCTTATTCATGTACCGTAATTTGCAATCCATCAAAATCTCAATATTTTTAGTTGATGTACTTTAGTACCATGATTTCATTTTCCAAGCTATTTTATTAACAATAATCTATGAAATCTCCAGGTAGTAAATGGCTTGGTTTTGTCAATAATTAGGAAGATTTGATTTTAAACAATGTTTGTCCATGTGTTGTTCCTATCTGTTATGAATATAGACCTGTGTCTTTACCTATTGTACTACTTACGTAATAGCAAAATGTATAACCTGTATATTTTTTTATGATTTAATTTTTTAATTGTGTATTTTCAGGGGCTCCGACCAATTTTGGTTTATTGGGGAAGCTGCAGAGTAAATGGGGTCAGCAGATAGCCAATGAAACTCACGGTGACTATAAAACAACTTACAGAACCTCTTATTCATCTCATCCTCGTGAAGCACACGTGAACACCAGATACGCCACTCCCCGAGCAGAGTCCACACCACTACACAGGTTCAATATGGTGAATAAGAACCTAAACTTGAGAAACCGCCCGATGCTGCAATCTCCAGAAGCTCTGCCCTGCATACCACCAATAATGTCTGCACCTCCTTCTAGAAACGTTCCTTTAACAACTTCATAGATTATCCTTTCTATTTACATTATTTTGTAGCTGTTAATTAATAAAAGACAAAACAATTTCCAGTGTTTGTAACAGGTCAGATTTTCCGACTTTTGTCAGATTTAAGCATATTTGTTGGATAAAGTAGGATTTCTGTTATTTTGATGCCTGGTGGCCCATATTATTATTACACCCTGGCCCAAATGGCAACTTATCTAGAACGATCTGTGATCATAAATATTACATATTTGGCATTATAGATTAGCTTTAGAATAAAAGAGCATTTGTGGTTTCTAAAATTTTCGGACGAAGGACGATAGCCCCGGTCTCTAAAGTCGGAATTTTTTAAATTGGCTCGTTACAAACACAGAATTTCTCTTGTTATTGGGTTATGACACTGAGAAAAACAAAGTCTTCTTCCCAACAAATATTGCTTGTACCAAATTTATTGCTTATAATCCTGCTATGATGAGTACATGTATATAAAAAACCTCTTGGTTGTGATGGATTTAAATGATGTCCATTCAACATTGGTCATGACATTAACTTACATAAATGTGGATTCACGATAAAAAAGTTCTAGCAGAACCTATCTGTCACTCAGCGAATTACTGTCTAATTTGCAAAATATATATTTCTGACAACTAGACTTTGGTCATTATTGTTCACAACCATAGGATATCAGTTCCTATGGCTCACTTTAAATAGATCTCCAGATTGTTTGACTAGTTAACTATTGTGCTGTTGAATTGTGTGTTCTTTTTTTTCATTCATTTGAAGCTGAAATTGGTAACACAATTTCCAGCTTTAAATGACGAAAAACATAACTTTTAAAATAAATTTCGAGTATCTTCTTTTTAAATTTAATTATTTGATTAACTAATTGTCTGCTACAAATATGTATCAATTTCAATGTCATTTTATTTAAATTCATTACTCGGTTGACAATGCATGTTATTATATGGTCTCAGTAGTACAAAGGTTTTCATCACAGCTCAGAATCTACTAGTGGTCTATACTGCTGTGCAAATCCAAAAGGCAGCATCTGCTTACTTGTAAAGTAACCAGATACATGTACTGCAATTTGCACAGCAGAATAGTGTCGTATGTATATATTCTTTGCTCAGCATATATACATAGCAAATTGATAGTACTCAAAAAAGTAAATTATTTATTTCAATTTGATTGTATCACATTGCGTATCAATCATACAGCTAGATTTTATGCTCTGTGCCATATCAGAGTAACTACAATGTCACTTCTTGAAATGTTTCATAATTTATTTTATGATGTTCACAGGGATTTCTGTGAAAATGTTGTAAATTATATACCCTGTTAGCTGATATTTTATATTACATGCCTTGAGTTTATATATTCGGGATATCTGTACTTGCCTCACTTCGACAATCATATCACTTGATGGTACATACCATATCAGTATTCCTTAAACCACTAAGTAATCTAATTACAATTTTCACCGACTTGAAGTTTTATCTCGCTATTCAACTGGGTGAAAATTACTCATATTTGTTTCATTTGAGACCAACAATTTACAAATCTTCATCTTGAAACACACATTTTGTTTGCAATAATCGTGATACGGCTGATAAAACTGATTAAATACGACTATACTCGCACTTAGTGGTTAAACGGTGTCCACAACGTTTTTTATGAGAGTGATTTACCTCTCGGACACCTTTCCCTTCCAGTTATTACCAGCATCATAAGTAGACTTATTGTAAGCTAGATTTTGTTAATGGTTTATTCCTGTAACCCATCATGATCATTTTTTTACTGCTCTTATTTTCTTTCACTTTGAGATGTAAATTGCTACTGCAATTCCCACCAAGTTTAATGAAAATGTTTAGGTTTTATGAAGCACCCGAGTGTAGCGGCCCAAATGAAAGCTGAAAATGCCTTTTTGTGATGAATTACACCAGTAAATTTTATTCAATGAATGTTTTTTAATATGTGTAAACGCAACTATATGATACATGTATATAAAATAAAGTATGAGAACGTTCATGTTAGTATTTCTCAGATTACACCATATTATTATTCAATAAACTCTATGCAAAATATAATTAACCCTCTGTGACAAAATGAGCTAGAAAAGTGATAATTTATTATTTGAACTGATAGTACACCAAGTTTTATTTGTAATCATAATAATATGTATGTGAATTCTGCTTTAATATTTTAGCCCATGCCCCCATGTAATAGAATGCTTGTTGTTTGTTCATTTGGTTGTACATGTGACCTATTAGAGCTTTAAGGGTTGAAAACATCAGCTGTATGCTCAGTGAATGATGTGAACATTTCTGTGATTCAGCATTAGGATTTTAAGTATCTGGGGCTATGTTTTCGGTAGCATATTTTTGATGCGCCTCTACCTTAACTTTATTTTTACTTTACTATTACATGCAGTATTACAACTAATGCAAGCAGGAATGTTTTTTCAGCATTGGGTGATTATTCTTGGCCATTACTTATAGACTTGCGAGTTGAAACGTGTGGAAAGGCACACAGCAATACCTGTTTACTTAAAATGTACATGTAATCAGTTACTGGTGTTTGTGTTACCACAGCTGAAATGGTAAGTTAGGAAGGCAAACAGCAGTATCTGTTTCAATTATTCAGTTAAACGTTATGCTGCTGAAAGTTTCAAGCAAGTTTCAGACCAAATAAAATGCCACTGAAATCCGTAATAGGGTTTGTGATAGATGCTCAGTTAATCGAAGAATTACATTTTGCAATATGACCACTTTTCAAAAAAAGACTTCTTGTCATTTGAAGCTGAAATTTACATTAGCAATTCCAGCTTCAAATGAATGGAAATAGGAACAAAACACCCAGCAGGATAATGGTTACTGTACTGTTGTTGGCTTCCTCACACCTGTAAGTGGTTATGTAGGAAGTAGCACATCTGACACTTTAATACAAAAGTGACCGTTTGTGATATTTTTCTCAAGGTGAAAGTTTGCAGTATTACAATTTGTTTGAAAATGTGTGTGTACTTTTGTATATTTTTGTTGCTCTTGCTACAGTGTAATTGTCTTTGAAATGTTTTTCGTCATGATCCTTAACAATATCCACTAGGAATGTCAATAGTTATTATCTTTATATGTCAATTCATATTTTTTTCAAATTACGAAGATCTGAATTTAATAATAAAGAAATTTGAGAATAATGTGAATAATTTTTTTTCTGATAAATATGTCCAAACATGTCTTTTTGTGATTAGCAATATTGTGTAAGACAAAGAAGGCTCAATATTAACACATAGATAGTTAACACATTTCAAGTAATGCGATGGTTGAAATTAAAAAAAAATTGAAGTACACATAAAAGTATATATAATATAGATGGACTAGATGGAAATTAGTTTCAGAATTACAATCAATCGTGGGAATAAAAAAAGTCAAATAGATTAACAGATAAAACTAATTCATGAAAGGAATGTATTTAAATTATTATTCTTGTTTGGCTATTTTTCAGGTGCACAGTTTGTAAATTTAATGTTGTTCACAACCCATCTAGCTCCCAAATTTCTGATACTATATTATGATTACTATAACTTCAGGTGTAATATTGAATCGAAACATTGTATGTCAATATATAGCTTTAACCTTTGTCCTCGTACTAGAAAAGGTATATATTTTGGGCTAAGTTTGGTGATGTTCTAATTGGCATCAATTTGGAAAGATATTTTTGAAAAAAATTGAATTATATGCTTCTGTTAGAACAAGGGCTTAATCTGTTTTATTAGCAGGTTCAATTACAGTTATTGGGAATTAAATGAGTTTAAACATCAAGATTCGCTAATGTTAGGTATCAAATTCTTACATGTCATATTTCACCCACTTGAAATTGTGGGTCGCGGTAGTCAGTATCTGTTAGTAACCAGATCTGCCTTTTCGCTTCACATGGCACATGACAGCTTGTCCACCTTCGTCCAAGCATTGCGCTGATGCCTTTATTTGTCGAGATGCATGTTGTCCTTCAAGTATAATAAATTTTTTGATATATAATATAAAATAAATATCTATTAAGCTGTTTTTTTAAAGCTTTATCCTCGATAATGTTGATGATTTTTTATTGCTTTGTGTGAAATGCATAATATTGCCGTCAAGATATTGATGAGAAGTGCTTTCATTGTGCAGTATTCCCTACAAAAATGAGACATTGAATTTATGTTGATTTAATGCTGGGCCAGCGCCTTTGATGCTGACACAACACTATACCAACATGGTTGGTGCCTTATGTGGACAGTATTATGTATAACCTGTGATCAGCTTTTTCTGTGATAAACATTTGCATGCATATTTATATGTATATCTGTCTTTGTGCTACCCAGTACTCACAGTATTATTGTTATCTTTTATTATGCTCATTAAAAGTGTGAAATAAATATATGAATAGACAACAGTTTACTGGAGTTTTTTTTCTGTCGATCAAGTTTATCCTGGAGTGGATAAGAAAGATTAACTAGCAGTCTGAATTTTCTCCACCTTAGACATACAAACTCGAAGTGCTAATTAGCTCCCGCCGTCACCGTAGGTGAGACGGAGGGAGCTATGGATTCTCCCCCCGTTTTTTTTTGCCTCTTCTTTTGCCTATAACTTTGTAAGAAAATAAGCTAGGATAACAATTTTTGGTATGTGGGTTACTTCCAGGTGGATAATGAACAGGTTAAAATATTTTTAATCTGAATTCAATATGCAAGGTCTCAGAGGAGAAAATGATGATGTTACGGCGTTGGGCCGTCCAAAAACAATTAGTTTCCGGAGCATATCTCTGAAAGTACTTGTCCGATTGTCTTCAACTTTTACACACAACACCCCTAGGGGGCCTAGCTGTGCCTTTTGGGGTATTTGAACTTTGACCTACTCCTGGTTCAGAACTATGACCTATTTAGACGTTTTGACGCGCACTTCGTTTCCGGAGCAGATCTCGAAAAGTACTGGGCCGATGACAGTCATATTGCACATACATGTTCTCTAAGGTCCCTAGTTGTGCCTTTTCAGGTTTTTGGACCTTGACCTTGAAGTTGACCTGATTTATAACATCGATAAGTTAGACTGAAAGATTTTGCGGAATATCATCAAAACCGCTCAAGATAGCTACACCATTACTATAAAACAAATTGTGAGGTTTCAGGAGAGGATGCATCTTGAAAAATTTCAGGTCGAAAAAATTAAAAATGGCCGCCTATCGGCCATTATTCACTTCGACAGGCCTGATATTGCAGAATATCATGAAAACCGCTCAAGATAGCTACACCATTACTATAAAACAAATTGTGAGGTTTCAGGAGAGGATGCATCTTGAAAATTTCAGGTCGATAAAATTAAAAATGGCCGCCTATCAGCCATTTTTCACCTCGACAGGCCTGATATTGCGGAATATCATTAAAACTGCTCAAGATCGCTACACCATTAATATCAAATAAATTGTAAGGTTTCAGGAGAGGATGCATCTTGAAAAATTTCAAGTTGATAAAATTCAAAATGGCCGCCTATCGGCCATTATTCACCTCGACAGGCCTGATATTGTGGAATATCATGAAAACCGCTCAAGATATCTACACCATTACTATAAAACAAATTGTATGGTATCAAGAGAGGATGCATTTTTGAAAAAATTCAACTCGTCCAAGTTCAAAATGGCCGCCAATCGGCCATTATCCACTTTCACATGGCCGTTATTTGGTAAACCGTGCTAGATGGCTAGACCATTACTATAAAACAAAATGTGTGATTTCAGGAGAGGATGCATCTTGAAAAAATTCGACTTGATAAAATTCAAAATGGCCGCTTATCGGCCATTATTCACTTTCACATGGCCGATATTTGGTCAACCGTGCTAGATGGCTAGACCATTACTATAAACGAAATGTGAGATTTCAGATGAGGATGCATCTTGAAAAAATTTGACTTGATCAAATTCAAAATGGCCGCCTTTTTGGCCATTATTCATTTTCACATGGCTGATATTTGGTAAACCGTGCTAGATGGCTAGACCATTACCTGATTACTATAAAACAAAGTGTGAGTTTTCATGGGAGGATGCACCCTGAAAATTTTAAACTTACGAATTCAAAATGACCGACAATCAGCATTATTTACCTCGATATGCCTGATATCAGGTAAACCGTGCTAGATAGCTAGACCATTACTATAAAACAAAATGTGACGTTTCGGGAGAGGATGCCTTTTAAAAACTTTCGACTCAATCGAATTCAAAATGGCCGTCTATCGCCACTATTTACTTTCACATTGCTGATATTTGGTAAACCGTGTTAGATAGCTGGACCATTACTATAAAACAAAATGTGAGAATACAAGAGAGGATGCATCTTGAAAAAAATTGACTTGATCAAATTCAAAATGGCCGCCTATCGGCCATTATTTACTTTCACATAGCCGTTATTTGGTAACCGTACTAGATGGCTAGACCATTACTATAAAACAAAATGTGAGATTTCAGGAGAGGATGCATCTTGAAAAATTTTGACTTGATCAAATTCAAAATGGCCTCCTATCGGCCATTATTCACTTTCACATGGCCGATATTTGGTAAACTGTGCTGGATAGCTAGACGATTACTATAGAATGAAATGTGAAATTTCAGCTGAGGATGCATATTGAAAAATTCTGACTCGAGCAAATTCAAAATGGCCCCCTATCGGCCATTATTTACTTTCACATGCCCAATATTTTGCAAACTGTGTTAGATTTTAGTCCATTACTATAAAACAAAATTTGAGGTTTCGGGGGAGGATGCACCCTAAGTTTTTAACTAGTTTATATCGAATTCAAAATGACCGTAAATCAGCTATTAGTTACCTCGATTGGCCTGATATCGGGTAAACCGTGCCAGATAGGTAGACCATTACTGGGATTACTGGATTACTGATTAGGATCATTATTTTCAATGGAGGTTTGCAATCTCTGACAGACTGTCTAGTTCTTATCTTACTCTTAGACTGGGCTTCTTAGACCTAGTTGTCTTGCGTCTTGATTTTTGACCTAGCCTAGGACTACATTAATAACCCTACACAAAATTGCTTAAATCAAATTCTAATTCGGAGCGGGAGCTCCTGGACTTATGTAGTCTTGTTTATCGAATTTATATTTATCTGCTTGAAATTGTGTCGCATTATCGAGACACAGCGGCTTTCCAATGGGTAGAAATGCACAATTTAAATTAAAACATGCCAATCTAGTCCATTTAATGCTGAATTTTTCTGTTTGAATAACAATACATAAAAGGCTGTGGATGTGAACTGCGCTAATAATTAGTATGAAAAATTGACCCTTAAAGCGCTGAAATACTTTAGTATAAATCATGGAGACTAAAGGGTTTTTAGGCCTCTGCCAGAATTTTAGCGGATGCCTATTGTCATCACCAGGTGGGTCTGTCCGTCTGTCTGCCACTTTAGCACTGTAACTTGTTTCGCGTAACTGGAATCTACATTAAACTTCAGATACAGATTAATCCTGACAAAAGCTTCATTAATTTCATATTTGACCTTTCTGTGATCCCTATGACATTGGCTTTTTTCCGATCGACAAATTATCGGCCATTATTTTTTTAAAGGGACTAACTCTGGCTAAAATCATAAAAAATCGGGTGATTTTATTTTGGCTTATTAATATGACCATATCGTCGGCTTAGAATCAAAAGTGCGTATCTCCAAAATTGACAATTTTGACTTTTTCAATTTTTTTGAAAATATACCAGGGGGCACCTTGAGAGAAAATATTGGTTGCCATGGCAACGTTGCTACGTGTCTGTGGCCGTTTTTCATAAATGCGTATCTCCAACTGCTCAATTAGCAGAGATTCAAAAATGGATGTACAGGATCTGAAGAATAAAAAATTCGAATCTGTCATTTACGAAGAGTCATAATTGCGTATGTCGATTTATGTGTGGAATGTGGACATAGACAGTGAAATATGAATAATCAAAAGTGCCTATGATGTGTAAGGATTCACGCGAGTTTGTAGTAAAATGGCATTACAAAATTATAATGACCATTATTTTTATTCTGATTCAATGGATAAACATTGTACTCATTTATAAAACACGAAATTAGCAGGATTTAAGTCATACACATGGTAGTCATGCATTCGACGATGAATTGCCTCATCTGTAGTTGTGTTTTGCATACCCCTTGTAGTACAGGTGCTAAGGTCCAAAAATCCACCATGGTGTTCAGAATGTGATAAAAGCACCAAATTTCACACACAGGTGCCTTTTCATCTCCTAAATCATAGAAGAGGAACACCCCCACCCGATTTTGACCTGTAAAATGGCCTAATTTGCATATTTTAAAATGGCCGCAAATAAAACTAAAATGTTTTTTTTGTTCACATCAAATCTCGATTTGTTCTCCGTATTTTGTGATTTTATTCAGGCTACTTCCATGACTCGTCCAACTGAATCTTAGTATAATATTTAGATATATTTATGATTATTCTACAACCCCAAAACCACTAAAATTAGAATAGCAGAGTTCAAAATGGCCTCAAACAGCATGTGCGAATGATTTTCTTTGTTGAAGATAAAACGTATGTAACCAAACACGTAAATTATCCTAATCTGCATATTTTCAAAATGGCTGCCATGAGCAAAGTGGAATGAAGATATTGTGATTACATCTTGTGATTTCACGAAAATTGTCAATTTTGGCATATTTTGTATCTTCGTCAATGATATCTTATCATCTTCATACCATATCTAAATATTCAAGTTTATAACCGCTAACAGGCAATTGAGGCTTCACTTACAAAGTAACGGGTCCCCGATTTTTAGAATTTTCAACAAAAACATACACAATAGTGGGCCACCAATTTCGCCTTTAGTAAGGCCTACAAAAAGTGCGAAAATTCCAGATAGCTTTAAATAGCCAGCTACATGTACGGTGATGCTGTGGTGACACAATTCCCCCTGAAGTCTCTTATTCTACCCCCTACTTTAAATAACAACTGGATGACGGCGGTGATTAGCCGATCGCGTCATGTGACAGGCCGAACCACTCTTCGATTGGTCGGGGGTAGAATACAACACCTGGACCGACCTGCCTGCTACAAGCTTGTGATATGCACATTGATGTTTGTTATCTCCTATATGATGTGTTATCTCTCCTATATGTATTCTACATAAAACTTGAGCTGTACCTGTCTGGTGGTTTCAAAAGTATTACAGTAGTTAAAGCTTCAAATATATTTTAAATTAAATTGGCTCTCCCCGACACTCTGAGGCTTTTTTACCAATCCAAAGGCTGACATAACTGGAATTTGAGATGGATTAATAATAAGTATCTTAAGTTTCAAACGCAGTATGTTCCCTATCCCCGCAATCCGCATCTCAGCTAGACAATAAGGTATAATATAATATATTGCTTATAAAAGAGAATAAACGAGCTAGACCTACACTATATTAATTAACAAAACTGATGATGGTGTAAAATGTTATTTACACCAACAATTTTAAGGAAAAAAGTGCAAGCCCAGTTTATTTGCAATACATTTGTGTTATTCATATTGTTAAAGTTTCTTAAGAACTCTCATTGCAAACTTAAATGCAATCCCACACACAGTTGACGAGCGCTTTGTGCGGGCATCTTATATAAAAAAATGTTCCTTGATGTGTTCGTGTCAGAAAATGAAGAACGCTTTACATAATTTTAACAAAAATATTGCGGATGTTTGATTAATTACATAGTAGTGTATACAGTCCAATAAACTATTATCATGAATAAAAACTATTATCATGAAGATTAGTTTGACCTAACTTTTTAAATATGATCATGTTGGCGGCCATTTTGAATTTCGTTATCCAAATTGGCAGATATTTGACTACTTACATGATATTTTAGCTTCAATTAAGTGGTGTCTACAGTCAAGAAACTGTACAAATTAAAATTATAACTTTAATGACATATTTGAGTATGATAATTCCGCTATGCTAATTCGGGCAGTTTTCGGGTTAAATAAGCATCAGAAATATATCCAAACATACTGAGACACAGTTATAGAAAACATAAAAGCAAATTGAATCATAAAATGCAGAGAACAAATCTAGATTTCTTAAACAAACCCGATTCAATTTGATCTCGCGGCCATTTTGAAACATGCGAATTAGGCCATTTTACGGGTCAAAATTGATTGGAGTGTTCCTCTTATCTCATTCAAGACATCAAAATGTACACGTGTGTGAAATTTGCTGCTTTTATTACAATCTGAACTCCACATCGCCTTAGCATCTGTACTATTGCTTGTACAGTAAACGAAAAGCATGAAATATAGTTATTGTTGAAGATTTGTAGCTCTGTAGCTCTTGTGTGTTATACGCTGAGATCGTTGTTTAGAGTTTAAATTTTTGACTTGCCGATTCAGACTGTGTCATAAAATAAAAGAAAAAAGTTATATGATGATTTCAAGCAGTTAAAATCTGTTCTGCCTTGGGATGTTTACGCATTCAACGATCGAGTTTAAAGTTTTGATTCCGTCTGTCGGAAAAAATACAATTTTGACTGACGAGTACAAACTCGTATTCATGTGTTCATGCACAAACTCGTATTCATGTGTTCATGCATGACTGTGTCATGTAGCGCAGGACAATTTGGTTGTTATTAATTTTTTTCAATAAAGTAGACTCTGCAATAGATACATACTTTGAATTGACTGAATAAACATAATAAAAATATCATTGTTTTTTTAATTCTTAAAACGTAACTAGTATTAGAAGTACGGAACTAGGTGCATGTACTACATGTCTATCTACATGATCATTGTGACCTTGAAGTGACTCGCAGAAAAAAACAATGGTTTAAGTCCATTTTCAGTCATGTTTGAAAGCATATCTTTTGGTCAGGCTTTTCCTACTTAGCCCTTCGTCTTGCTCTGACAATATACGAGGAACATGACTTAATGGGGGTTTGGGGCTTATAGAACCTATTGTGCCAGACGCTAGGTGGAATGCGGTTCCGAGGGCATGCCCTCCTACCCGGGAAAATGTGAAATATA
This sequence comes from Flabesymbios commensalis, assembly GCA_964017125.1. Classification (NCBI taxonomy): domain Eukaryota; kingdom Metazoa; phylum Annelida; class Polychaeta; order Terebellida; family Flabelligeridae; genus Flabesymbios; species Flabesymbios commensalis. The sequence goes on along the minus strand of OZ024917.1, from coordinate 35,551,856 downwards.
AAGGCTTTTCTCCTGAATTTTAACGATTTGCGTACCCAATTCAGATTCAGCAGGCCATCAAAATTGTTGTTCTGCGACTCAAGAGAACACTACCCCCCCCCTGTGTACACCCTTACGTTATATGGAGCTGGTCCTTCCGACACACACTAAATAATTTGTTTAGATTGTGTTTTTATTGTGTTTCTCAATCATAAGGTTTCCAAAAATATCGTAATCCTAACGTTTTTCAATGGTACTGCTTATCTCCATCAATCAGTGTCAATGTCGTCATGCACAAATAGCCTATCACCAATTTTTCGTCCTTACAGCGCGAAAAATCAATTTCTATTTTAAAAATAGTTGACATGATAATTTAAATAGTATTGGTCAGGTTCGTGTGAAATTTTACAGAGAAAACATTAAAATTGCAAATATGCTGAAGTTTTTTGCTTCTCCTGAAAAATTAGCATTTTGGAGATACGCACTTTTGATTCTACGCCGACGATATGATGTAAACATGTCCATAGACTAGAACTGCAAAAGTATTTAAATTTTTTGTCTGCGCATTTACCAGTTAGGCTAGATATAGAGACGAAATTCCCGTATTTCTTATTTTTGACATCGTTGTATGTAGGCTACTTCTGACATTCAATGATAACCCAGTGCATAGTTGAAGCTGCTTGCTTGGAAAGTCGGAAATCGCGGGTTCGAACCTCGCTCTGGCATTGAAGTTTCAAAGTCAAAAATGTTTCTTCCCTGCTCCCGCGTAAAGATTAAATATTGTGGGGAGCCTCTGTGACCGAAAAGTAGCGAGCTCGGCCTCAGACCGCCCCAGGGTTCGAATTTCGAATCCTGGATACTGTTATCTCATTCATCCCATCATCCTCAAGAGTTTATCCTGGCCCAGTTTAGCCTATATGTGCACAAATGGGGCCTGAAATTCCATTAATTCCCTTTCATTTGGTTCATATTCGAGAAAGGGAAGCTTACCTCAGCACGGGAGAATGATTAAGACCAGTGCAAAATTTTAATCTATTAGCAGTAGGCCCCCTATCTTAATTGTTATCTCGACACATTTTTCTCACCAAGTTTCAAAATTCAGGTACTCGCGTTTGATGTATGTTAGTCATCTTGCTTGTTCATCTAGACTATGTTGTTCTAAACTGTTCAGAGACATGGTGTGTACATCTCTGCCTACGATATGCAATTATTAGTATTATTATGTTTGGGCTATGTTGATTTTGTAACGGTTCTAGCTTACTTTTATTCCTCTGTGTCTAAATTTCGGAGTGCTATTTCTCCCTGAGTTTTCATCCAATCAATTTCAAATCTTGGCACAATGATCCTTATGTATTGAGGTGTTATGCTATATGACTTTTTTTTCAGGATTCCCAGTTGTCCGTCCGGATTTATTCATGATTTTCTGGATCACTATAAGGATCAATGTCAAAGTTTTATGGGAAATTTCTCATTGAGTTTTTATCCAATTGACTTCAAACCTTGGCACAAAAATCCCCAGGTATTGAAGTTTTATGCTATGACTTTGCTAATAATTCACAGTTGTTCTTCCGGATTTATTCAGGATTTTCTAGATCACAATATGTGGATGGATGTCGGTCCAATGATGTAGATGTCGGCAGAAGCCCAATGCATGAATCTTGATTACCATAGGATGTTTACCATAATGATTACCATAATGTTTCAATGTGGGGCCAGCGTCGCAGAGAGTTGCTCAGCATTGAACCAACATTGGGTGTTTGATATAAACAGTAGAACTTTTCAAATGCTACATGTATATTAACATTGAACTAACAGTTGTAATTCCGTCAAACACGAAACGTCGACGCAAAGTTGTTTTAATGTTTGGCCAGCGTCACAGACAGTGATACAGCATTAAACCAACAAAATGTTCGAATCCAAAAGTCTAAAATTCGAATTCAAAATGGCTTTCAAAAAGACCATAATCAAAATTTCAATCGATCTGTCATATAATAAAAATAACCCAACAAAATTCAAAATGGCCAGGCAAAAAACTATAACTTAGTCCAAACATTATTGTTACTTAAAAAGTCACATTTCCCTTCTAGTTATTATTATTCTCCTTCATCTTTTTATTTGTATGATTATTATTACTGAATTTTTTGAAGTAAATGTTAATCTTGATATAATATTCTTCAATTCTTTAGCATTCTATAATAGTTAGATTGTCTAATTTACACATCTAAGATGACCACCCCTGCTCTTCATTAAAGTAAACGCGTCTAAGCAGAAAAGTGGCTGTCATTTGGGTAGCTTGACAATAACATAACGACTTGATCCAATTATTATGGGTGTTTTTCATTCATTTGAAGCTGGAAATTACGTCAGCAACATCAGGTTCAAAAACATAATGATTAGCCTATTATTAACGAAAACCTTGTGAAAGTGCTAAACGTTGTTATACATATAATACATAAAAATAATTTGTCATAGGTTTGTGCTCAAATAAGATGATTCTGGTGAGGTAATTATCTGACTTTCTGACAAACAGACCTTCTGACTTATAATCCTTACTCATTTTCTGACTAATGGGCGTTCTGGCAATCGGGCCTTCCGACTAATCACTTTGCTGATTTTCTAACTAACGGGTTTTTTTACTAACGGGTCTTCTGACTAAGAGGCGGTTGATAATTATGTTCCTAAATTTTCAAAATATCCATTTCATATTTTTCTTGATTTATTACTTTTGACATCGGTTAATGACAAAATTTGCTATTATGCTGAAAACATTATTATTTTGTCAAATAATATTTTTTTCAACATAAACACCATCATCGCCATCAATTTATTTTAAATAAAACAAATAGACATAATGTAGGCATAAAGGAGTTAAATTATAATGACCAAGCCACATGTAGGCTACGGCCAGTATATATTATTGCGTTTTAGGCTTAAACTGTTAAATGAGTAACAGTGACATTTGCATTGTACCTTATTTCTCTTTTTCAGCAGCTTGAAGTACGCAACTTGAAGTGCACAGTTTTTTAAGTGAGCAAGACTGTCAATAATTCAGTTTCAGTGGCGGATCCAGGAATTGACAGACTGGAGGAAGCCAGTTTTTGCAAACAATTATCATTATACTCATCACAGCTGATACCTTAGTAATATAGAGGGCTGCCCCCCCCCCCCCTCTGCATCCACCACTGAGTATAATTCAATGTTAGATTAGTATTGGCATACAATCTACGACGCCACCTCAATATTGACCCAATATTGTTGTACCAACTGGTGATGACGATTGTCAAAATAAACGTCATGTGATAATGTCACTCTGGTAGTCTTTGTAATATTCTATAAATAGAAATTTGAACGTTGTTGCATATAGCTTGACATGGGCCTAATCTATTGTTCTCTCGTATCCACTTGCTCAGCAATCGCGGCTTGAATAGAGTTCCTGTATAATCCTTGGAAAGTCAATGGTTCCTTCTGCTTCAAATAGTTTTGAAATGCCTGAAAGCAAACAAAAGGTGTTTAAATGAAATTAGTTAACGTGTGAAATTCTCATGATGATTATGGTTCTTAGAATAGGCTGATTTATAATAACAATTATCATAACAAAAAATATAAATAGTTCGGGAGGCAGGTCGATTTACCTGACCGTCTTATAGTCAGTAGAGTTTTCTTTTTCTTGCATGAAATTTTGTCTAGTTTTCGAATCTCGCATTCTTACTTGCACATCACTGTGCACAACGTCACAACGTGAAGGTTTCCATGGTAACGTCTTTTTCATAAATATGGCGAAAAATGTGGTGTATTTCCAAGTAAAAGTAATAAGCGAGCATAATACTACATTTGAAATGCATTTGATATATGTAAAACCAAAGCAAAATGTAAATAAGTTCTCCTACCCTCAAACATGATCACAAATACAGTGAAAATGCAAGGTTTGAAGGTTAATATGGTTACCATGGAAACCACTTTTCATAAAAAAAAATATTTGCAATTATATGTATGCCATGATAATGGCACAAGTTGTTTTGTTCAATTTAAGGTGTTTATAATTGCAATTTTCTGGAATATAAATGTATATATTGTATATCCTGATATAAATATATCTATATGTTGTAGCACATACTCACTATTAACCAGGGGACCACCCTCACCACTCTGCTGAATTCCCAGTGAAGAGTGGACGTCAAAAAACTAGAATATTTTGTACAATCATAATTATCTGAGTACATCAACAGTATCCCCGCCTAGGATCAAATCAAATTTGGGCTGGTGCTATACGTTATTGGTATATCACCCCGAGGCCATGTTAAGATCACTCCAAGGTTATTTCAAGGTTAAACTGGTGAATGTTTGCGTTTTTAACCTTTCTGGTATGACAGATCGACGCCTATTATGGGATTGACCTCTTTTTTGTGTATATTTATTTTAAAGGCTGATCATTGATGATCAAGTAAACTGCCGTGTAACATTTTGGAAATGTAAGATTTGAAGGTTAATATGGTTCCCATGGAAACCACTTTTCATAAAACAAATTGTTTGCCATATATGTATGCCATAATGTTGGCAAAAACTGTTTTGTTAATCATTTAATGATCTCTTATTCTCGTTTATCTCACCGTTTTAGTCAGCAGCAGTGGGGTGGGGCTATGCGCAATTGAAATAATATAAGGCCTACTAAGTCATGTCAAGGTCATCCCAAGGTTACTCAAGGTCAAAATGGTAAGAATAATAGAAAAAAAATACTTTTTGCACTTTTAAGCTCATAATAATCTGGCAAATATATACAGACACCTATTATGGGCGTGACCCCTTTTTAGGGTATGAATCTTTTTTTAGGGTTGATTATTGATGATAAGGCTATGTATATTACTACTCCTATATTCAGAAATTTTCAGACGACATCCTGTCAGGGGCAAAATTAAAGTTCAAAGTCAATTTCATGTCAAATATGATTATGCAACAAATAGAGGTAGGAAAAAGTGAAATACCTCTTTTTTTGTGTAATTTTGACCGGGAAATTCATTTCCAACATTATTTTCATGATTCAATGTCGATGGAGATGTTTTAAAAGGCGATTTAGAAGCATTAAAGGCCAATGAGGAGGCGTTAAATTGCAACAAAAAGGTGACGTAGAGTTGTTAATGGGCAATGGGGAGGCGTTACCGGGCGACAAAGAAGCATAAAGGGTGACACAGAGGCGTTAAATGGCGATGGAAATGTCTTAAAAAGCTATTGGAATGTGATAAAGGCCGGTGGGGATAAGTTTAAGGATGAAGAGAAGGCGTTAAAATCCGACTGAGAGGCGTTAAAGGGCAATGGAGATTCATTAATCGGTGATGATGAGGTGTTACTGTGCGACAGGGTGCGTTAAAAGTTGGCAGCGAGGCATTAAAGGGCGACGCGGAAGCATTAAATGACGATGGGAAGGTGTCAAAGGACAATTGTGATGCCTCCAAGGCAATGAAGAGACGTTAGATAGTGATTGGAAAGCGTGCAAGAGCGATGGTAAGGCGTTTAAAGGCAACGAGAAAGCGTTTAAGGGCAACAAGAACGCATTAAAGGGCAACAAAGTGACTTTAAAGGATGACGGAAAAGTGCTAAATATGGATGGAGAGGCTTTAAAAGTTGACTTAGAGGCAATAAAGGGCAATGTAGAGGCGCTAAATGCGACGAAGAGGCACTAAAAGGCAACAGAGCAGTGTTATAGGGCAATGGAGAAGCGATAAAGAGCGGCTAAGATGCATTTAAGGGTGATAAAGGGACGTTAATTTGAAGGTGATTACGCTGAAGGGGTGTATAACGAGCGACGTCGACAGAAAATAGGCTAAATTGCGGTGGGGGAGTGTTAAAAGGTTAGGCTCAGGCATAAAAGGGCGATGTATAGGCGTTAAAGGGTGACGACAAAGCGTCAAAGGGCAACAAAGAGAAGCTAAAGGGCGACCTTGGAATTTACGTTTTACCCCGTTGAACACGATAATATTAGTATGCTACTGGGCTGTTTCTGAAACGAGATTATTTTATGACGTCATAGTTATCTCATGCAATCAGACCTTGAGATATCCAGGGCTCGTATCTGAATGGTCTCACCAAATCACGGAGATCTCCGGGGCTCGTCACAAACGGGTTAAGATGAAGTTGTATCATAATAGTGATAAGTTAAACATAAATGGATTTTCCAGTTTGTTAAGTTAAAAATAGATATTACTCTTGTTCTTCTAAAGATTCAATCATATTTCTGGTCACCTACAATTGAGGTTTTAAACTTGAAAATGACCTTTATTAATCCAATTTTTACAGAAATTGATTCTCAAATTAAAATAGCATCAATCATTTGCTTGTCGCTACTTCTGTACTTGTATTTGTTAAAAATCATATTTTTTTCATTTTTGATCTTGCTAATTGACCTTTGACCTTGAATATGACATGGAATCGTCGAAACAATGCCATAAATTAATTATCCAGTCAAAATCAGACCAACAAGAGGTATTATTTGTATTTGTTGAAAAATATACTGTCATGAATTTGACCTTTTGACATTGAGATGACTGACAATCACCATGATCCCACAAAAAGAGGTATTAAAAATGCCCTAGCTGGATTTACTAAAAATTATATTTTCTCTTACTTGACCTTGAAATTGACCTTTAACATTGAAGGTCATTTCAGCGTTTAAATGGTTAGTAGAGAGTATGTGTTAATACATATTGATACATTTATATCAAGATATATAATCCATAAAATTGCAATTATAAATACATTAAACGTTTAACAAAACAAATTGTGGCAATATCATGGCATACATAGATTGCAAACAATTGGTTTTATGAAAAGTGGTTTCCATGGTAACCATATCAACCTTCAAACTTTGCATTTCCACTCTATTTGTGATTATGTTTGAGAGTAGGGGTACTTATTTACATTTTACATTGGCTTTACATGTCTACTGCATTTTAAAAGTAGTATTATGCTAGCTTGTTACTTTTACAACACATTTTTTCGCCATATTTGTCAAAAAGACATTACCATGGGAACTTTCAATTTGTGACGTTGGATCCAGAGGGTTGTCAATGGTGTCCTATGTTGGAAAACAGTCAAATTTTACGTGTGGATCTGTGATCCAGTAGTATACACACAAGACGTTGAATCAATGTTGGTTTTACGTTGGTCCATTGCCTACGACGTTGGACCCATGGTAAACCAACATTGATTCATTAACGTCTTGTGTCTGATGGGGATGACTGACTTTCCACAAACATAATTATGAGAAGTTGACCTAGTTTCATCTTACTTTGTTCTTTTTTTAATCCTTGGCATGCAAGGATATACATATTTTATTTTAAACCCTTGTCCTGCAAGGATATGCATTTTTATTTTTAACCCTTGGCCTGCTAAGAATATATTTTTAACCCTTGTCTTGCTAGAATAGACATTTTTATTTTTAACACTTGGCGTCCTAGGATATAATTTTTTAAGCAACTGCAAAGCAAATAAAATGTCACTGACATTGATAAAATATCTTTGTGGTGGATGATCAGTTAGTAAAATACTTTACTTTCAGAGGTGTTTATTTCTCACAAATGTGACTCATTTCAAGCTGGAAATTGCGTCAGCAATTCCAGCTTAAAATGAATGAGAAACAATTCAGCAGGACATTGGATTGATACAGAAGGCAGTCAAACAACAACTCTGCATTCACTCCTGTTTTGTTAAAGGACTGCATTGTGAATACGCGTGTCTTTACTTATCACCACACCTGAGCAGTTTGTAGTTTTGGTAGCGGACAGGATGTTATGTCTTGCATGACGGTCGCCACCACCCTGTCTGTGACGTTATAGGGGATCACAATAAAAGTTTGCATAGCCCCAAAATTCAGCGTCTGTAAACTGAGCGCCTACGTCATAGTGAAACCTTGGCCTACACCACATATGGTACCGGTAACACATAAGTATAAGATGATCCCCCTGCTGTGTCTGCTTGGGGGCCGTTCAACATTCACGTAACCCTTTTTTGACGATTTTTGACACCCCCCTTTCGTAACGCTTTTTAACGTTACTTTGACTATGCTCCGTTACACATCCCTTAATCACCCCTCTAAGCGTTACGTAATTGCTGAACGGCCCTTTAAAGCTAGGCCTAAGGCTATATATATTACCATAATATTTTTAGATTTAATATTACCCGAGGCTACAGTGGGGCGTATCGTAACGTTGGTGGCTATAGATCAGTTGTAAAGAGCATTAAATTGACAAAGTTTTACAGCTAAAAATAGCTAAACATGAATAACAATTTGAATACATTTTGTTCACGAATTAGTTATTATCTGCTAATCTAGTTGACTGACTCAAACACATGATTCCAGTTGCGGATCCAGGATGTGCAAGAGGAGAGAGCGTAAGCCACATTTTGGCCGAAAAAAGGGATGTTAGCTTCACTTTAAGCCAAAAAATGCATGAAAATGCAATATTTTCACCAAGAAGGGGGGGGGGCGTACGTCGGGTACGCCCTATGCTGGATCCGCCACTGTGATTCATCCGGATTTTGACTTAAATTTATGTTTTTTTTAATATATATACTCCAAAACAGCATCATTCACCATGATTTTTTAAATTATTTTTTTCAGATAATCCAGATCTACACCATGTACATTAAATGAATCTGTCCTGTGTATAGGCCTATAAATCCATAAAAAAATCACTCAATAGTGGACATAATAGGTTAATTTCGAATCCATTACTGTCAAATCAACTATCGCCATCTTTAAATGGGACTGACAAAAAAAGTATTAATATTGCATGAAATAGAGGCATAGAAACAATTTTGGAACTCCTTATAGAAAACCCATCTATTCCTCAACATTTTGATACATATATTAAGTAGTATTATAAAAGTATGCATAAATAAAAAAATCACGCACTAATTATCTATTAAAACTATATATGGATGGCATCATGCACAAGTGGGCTAACCCACATTTTGACGGTTTTGAGAAAAAATCGCGCTGCAACATGAAGTATAGGATAAAACGAAAAAAAACAAATTACCACAAAAAGGCAATAAAATCAGTGACCAAATGGTCTAACCCTGAATGTGAACCTCGTATATTGATCAAGTTGTTGTTATCAATGACATATATTTTCATTGTTTTTTTAATGTGGGTTAGTCCACTTGTGCATGATGCCATCCATATTAGAGTAATATTTCTGGATTCGATATTACATCTGAAGCTATAGTGGGTTTTACCGTAACGTTGGGGGCTAGATGGGTTTGTCAAGAACTTTACATTTACACAGTATTACACATGAAAAATAACTAAACATGAATAATAATTTGAATACATTCCTTTCAAGAATTATTTTTCCTGCTAGTCTAGCTGACTGATTCAAAATTATGATAAATTACAATTTGGACTTCAATTTCTCTCTTTTTCTAAATATAAATATACCATAACAGTATAATATTATTCTACATCAGCACCATTTCCAATACATGAATTTGTCCTGTGCATAGGTTTGTAAATCCATTAAAAAAACATGATAATGGGCAATAATAGGTGCATCTTACATGCATTATCGATAATCAGTCAGCTAGAAACTTCGCCATCTTTAAATGTGACATGTGAATTAAATATGGAGGGTGTTCATTTAACCCACCCTTTTTATTCATATTGCGTAGGCTAAATTACAGGTGATGATTTTTTTTAAACTGTCTAAAAATACAACTAAAATTCATTTACAACATGAACATGGTACATAGCAAGGGGGGGGGGGGGGTAATAAAATTGTATGCGAACATCTAGCCTTAAGTGACCCAGTATTTTGTCATGCTATTTCTGGTTCGTTGTGCTATATATAGACATACGCAGTGTCTGTCTGGATGTGCCTACATTATTATGAATTTCCATGCCAGCATGTTCATGAAGAAATAGGGCCTTTATGTTTCTCTAGGGTCACCAGTATCTCTAGAATAGACTGCTTGCACGAGTTTGCGCGTGAACAGTTTGTCTGATTAAAACAGTTCGGCGTTGCTCACTGTGTGGCGTGTTGTTATTGAGAAAGGTGTATACAGACACTGACTGGTCTTGATACCAGGACCAGCTCATTTATAAGCACAGCCAGGGATCACAGCTTCCCCACTGCGTATATTGTCTCAACTAGAGCTGCGAGAACCCTCCCTGCTTAAACAATGGTGGACTCACACAGTGCAAAATAATCATATATAATGATATTCATTTTATTATCAGTCACATGAATATGTTCGGAAATGAACACGAAATCATACAGCCCTCCGTTGCCGTCAGTCAGCAATTTTAAATTTGATATAGATCAGCAAACTTTGACAAGGGTTATCTTTATGTAACACAGGACAGTCAATCATGAAGAGATTGCGAAATAATGAGCAAAATTGAAATAAAATGGCTACCAGTCAGCCATTTTAGCTTTTATTCCTGCAAAGTTTGTCATGTGTTGTCATCATGTAAGACCGGACACTTTATTTATTATTAACGCTCCAGCTATCATGCAAGGTCTCCGAGATAGTGAACAAAATTAAAACAAAATGGCTGGAATTATACCTTTTTGGATTTTATATTTGCAAAAAATTGTCCAGTGTTGTCCTTGTGTAACACCGGACATTTTACCATGCAAAATTTTCCGAGAAAATGGGAAAAAATTATTAAAAATGATGAAAGAGTTGATGATATTATGGTGATGAAAATATCACAAAAAAATTACCCAATGGTATGTGATAGCCATGTGAAGTATGAGCAAGCAGACTATGATAGACTAGCTTTCATGGAAGACTTCCGAGATAATGAGAAAAATGGCCGCCAGTCGGTCATTTTGGATTTTATTTCTGCGAAATTTGTCATGAGTTATCCTTGTGTAAGACCTTACATTTTGCTTTATAATCATGGTCTAGCTATATTTGGCATTGATTTTGAGTTACGTAAATATCACAAAATTACTCAAATTCAAAATGTCAGCTGAACGGACATTTTGAAATTGTTTGCTCCCATAAGTTATTCGGTTCATTGGTTGACATAGCTGGTCAAATTCGCCAATGTAAACAGGTAAAAGAAGATCTGATGGAAACTTTTTCCTAAAACGTGCTAATGAGCTTTTTTTCGTTAGTGGCCGTAGTGATTAAAAGGTTGATCGAAATTTCACCAAAAAATTCCCCAGTGGTATATGATGGCTATGTGAAGTATGAGGAAGCAGAAGTTGATAGATTAGCTTTTTGTAAATAAATAACTGCTGCGGCAGCAGGGGGGGGGGGGGCATGTGGAATACAGTAAGCAGCCTGCCTCGGCGAAGACTGCTTAAATATGCAGGCTATATATACTGTATTTTAAGCCTATATAATTATATACAGAAAATTCGTGTTCACAGTTCATAATTATATTAAAACATAAAATTATAAGAGCACACTCGACAATAGCCCGCCGCCATTATTGAACTTGAAGTCATTATTGCGGTTACAATGTCAAATTATTGACGTAAAATGCGAAAAATGACAATTAATCGGCCATTTTGAATTTTTTTTCCAGCCATTATTGAACTCGTTCGAGAACTGGTTATTAGTAACATGCATAACAAATTTGAAGATGATACATTTTTTCAAGTTATCGCGCCCACAAGGTCAAATTATTGACGTAAAATGCCAAAAATCACAATAAATCGGCCATTTTGATTTTTTTTCAGCTAATATTGAACTTGTCCAATAGCTACTTATTAGTAGCATGCATAACAAATTTTAAGAAGATATGTGAAATTTTTTTCAAGTTATCTCGCCCACAAGGTCAAATTATTGATGTAAAATGCGAAAAATTGCAATAAATCGGCCATTTTTAATTTTTTTTTAGCCATTATTGAACTTGTACAAGAACTACTTATTAGTAACATGCAAAACAAATTTGAAGAGGATACGTGGAAAACTTTTCAAGTTATCGCGCCCACAAGGTCAAATTATTGACGTAAAAGGCGAAAAATCGCAATAAGTCGGCCATTTTGATTTTTTTTTCGGCCATTATTGAATTTGTCCAAGAACTGGTCATTAGTACCATGCATAACAAATTTGGGAAGGATATATGAAAAACTTTTCAAGTTATCGCGCCCACGCCGACGCCGACGACGTTTGGGAAAATGTATACTGGCTGTTCATGGGTTTCATAAATTACTGACTAGTGATTGGCAGGCTGTGATGTCACAGACGACAGCATCCTCTGATAATGCTTATGACAAAAGTCTGTCAATGATCTCAGTGGGTGTAGGCCGATGTGACACTCACTGATAGATGAGTGTCCGTAGATCTATAATGGTAATTGTGATCTTTAAGCAATTTTGCTTGAAATGTGTAAAAAATTGCATAGTTTCTCTACTTTGATAACAAAATGATTATCAATTATGGTGAATAAAATTAGGTGTCTTGTTTGTTTGTTTTGTCTTCCCGTCTTGTGTTTTCCGGGGATCCTTACCTTCTGAGAATATATAGATTGTGGCTCCCAGATATCCTGCCTTTCTAAGTCAGCCACCAACATTTTTAAAGTGTCCTCGTAGCAGGTCTCGAACTGCCGATCACTAGCTAAATACATGGAGTCTGCCTCGTATTGTTTGACAACCTCTTCAGGCGCAGGGCTCGTCTGCGTCATAAAAATATCCAGTTTTTCTGTAGTCCCTGCTATGTAGTTTTCACTGTGTGAGTTGAGGTCTCTGTGGATATTTACCAGCATGTAGGCCAGCTCACTGATCGCCTCCTTGGCTAGCCTGTCATCCTCTACATAGCCGCGGGAATTGGCGATTGTTCTCTCGTCAAAAGACATGTCATGATAGACTTCTTTGATCACAGCGCGGAAATCTTCCACGTGATTTTTGAAATTGTCCAGACAGGTGGCGCCAATGCTTGGGAACATTGTGGCTCTGTAATTCTCCACCATTCGTGTTGTACAGAACAATGCATATTGGAATAAGGCGTGTTCCCTTACGACGTCAACCCCCAGTATCTCGTTTATGGCCGCTGGTTTAGTGTACTGAAACAAGTATAGTATTTTTGTAATATATACAGTATTTTATAAAACGGTTTGATGAAAAAAATAAGCAGCGAGAACTGCTGTGTAACGTCAGTTGTGAAACTGTGATTATTCATCTTGTCACACTATTATAGATGGGGTGCTGGTTAAGTAGTTATTGCTACTGCCTGTCACACCAGTAACAAATGAATGAATGAATGAACGAATGAATGAACGAATAGATGAACGGGTGAACGAATGAACGAACGAACGAACGAACGAACGAACGAACGAACGAACGAACCAACCAACCAACCAACCAACCAACCAACCAACCAACCAATCGCTTCATTTCTTCATTCATTCATTCATTCATTCATTCATTCATTCATTCATTCATTCATTCATTCATTCATTCATTCATTCATTCATTCATTCGTTCGTTCGTTCGTTCGTTCGTTCGTTCGTTCGTTCGTTCGTTCGTTCGTTCGTTCGTTCGTTCGTTCGTTCGTTCGTTCGTTCATTCATTCATTCATTCATTCATTCATTCATTCATTCATTCATTCATTCATACATTCATTCATTTATTTATTCATTCTACTCTTTCTTTTCAAATGCCAAAATGACGTAGAGTGTCTTAAATGAGTCGGCCTTTATTGAAAACACTCTGCGAGCAGAGTTTGAAAATCATTCTTGATTAATCTACCAGATTCAGTGTTGTTTCCTCTTGCCAATAAATACATAATCCGAGATATGACATTTTGGTCATAGCACACTCTAGCAGCTAAAGTATGATTTTAGGAATTATTATTATGTGCCCTTATTTCAAGACCGCATTCTAAGCATTTTCTTTCTAGAAAAAAATTATCGCGCAAGCGAAAGACAATTGCTCGCTTTTGTAAGGAATAGATGATGTGACCCGCCACGCGAGAAGGTACTTCCCCCAGTTTATGCAAATTATTTATGACGTCATTTAAATTTAATGATTACATAACTAATTTTAAAATATAAAACATGTTAAAAGTCTCATAAAACAAAAAGTTATGAATATTTTTCAAAAATTCTTTCAGTTATCGAAACAGAAAGGACACAACTATCACATCAACTATTAAAATCTATTTTGAAAATTTTGACCTTATAGCCCTTTTCGCGCGGCGGGTCACAAATTTATTTTCTGAAATAAAAAAATGTCCAATTTGCGTCCATGAAACCAATTCTGGCACACATGTCTGTCGCTGCATGTGTAGTGCATGATCTATTTTATTATGAATATTAATTTATATTAATATATTATATAATATACCTAGACCCTGCGCACAACATACGTTGCCACATAATGTATGTAACTTAATGAAATAAAGGCTTTATTTAACGTACGCCTACTTAAGCTAAGGTAGTATGAGACTGTGCTATATTCCGTATAAAATATTAATATTATACCAGCATAAAAGGCTCTAAAAAGGTTTCAACCTTTTAAAGTTATAACTGAAATGTTTGCCCACTGACTGTCTCGCTTACGTGATCCACAACGTCAGTGGGGAAAATTGTGCCAATTTCAAGCGAAATATATTTTATCATAATGCTTGGTGACATATATTTTACCTGCAATTTACATGTGTTTATACCAGAGAATTAGAACAGTCCATTTAGGTCTATATGGTTAATACTTAATCACATCTATAGCCGCTTAGGAGGTTAAGTTTTGTCTATTCAAACAAAAAATTTGGTAGATTAGTATATGTTTTGGCTCAATAAAATGATGTAGATTTCGGTGTTTTTACTCGCTTGAAGTTGTAGTTCGCGGCAGCGAGACACAACTTCAAGTGGGTACAAATGTAAACACAGCACTTTATGGGTTAATCATTTTTTTACGCCATTGAATCATGATTTCTGACCTTTTGTTCTTGGACTTGGCTGTCTTCCGCCTGGTCTGCCTGTGTACCACCAGAGCACACCCCGCCCATATCGCCCGCACTAACAGGGATCCCACGTTATCCTATTAAGGATGGACGCTTATCCTAAGTATACATTCAGGTGGCAATATGGCTGCCCCGCAAACAGCAATCCAGACTGAACATCCAATGAGAGCCAATCCATACACCGCTGGCTATTTGAAGGATCCATTGCGGGCAGGCGAGGTCATAACTTGTGGGTCATCACAGTTCACATTACGTGTACCAAAGTAAACTTGTTGCTTTCACAGGATTTAATATCTCATAATTTGCAGGAACATGTGAGAGGTAAGTTAATTTGCAGTAATATCAAATCCTATATTTTCACATAAATATGCCTCTTTATTTTATTTGTCATACAGGGTACAGCAAACAAGTAGAAAGCGATAAATGAGGAAGTATATCCTAGCAATTGTGACACGTTGATCAAGTGATGTTTTGATGTTAGGCCAATGTCTGTTGCCATTGGTCCAGCATTGTAAGATTGGCTGAGTCCGTAGTGCGCCTCTTTGAGGATCAAAGGGCTGCGCGCTGTCCATTGTCCTCGGATCAATTCCTCCTGGAAGCGCTGGCTTACACGTATAATTCGTGACAAATCCCTGATATTAAAGTGACCCGTCTCACACCGCCTTTCTGGGAGAGGTGTCCCAGCAAACACGACACATCTATCTAATGTTTGACCAATGTTGGGCCAACGTCGTAGACGGTGGGCCAACATTAGTCAAACATTGGGTAGATGTGTCGTGTACGTCAGTCGTTCAGCAACCGTGAAGGCCAGCTCCCAGTTAAAACACGATCGTTCATACAGTGTGGATTCAATTTCGGGCCAGCGTCTTAGACGGTGGACCAACATTAAATCAGCAATGAATACATGTTTCGTGTTTGCTGGGCTGAAGAGTCTCATCCGGTGACCCTTCGATCTTTTTGAAAATGGCTCTATGCTTAGCTCGGCATTTATGCATTGGTTGTCGCAGTAGAGTATGCTTATTATCACGTCCGCTTCCCACCAGCCCTCATGATACCGTGGCTAAGGTAGTGCGGGCCTACTAATATATTACTGCTATGACTTGTTAATAATTTATAAAGAACTAATTTTGAATCATGTTTAAAATCCTGTTAAAGTGTCCTACGTATACCTATATTTCACCTCGATAGGCCTATATACAGTAGGCCTTATCCATTATTATTTTTATAAATATTTTTTTAAATGTTGATCTTATATTATCACTTTCTCCTACCATAACCATCCTATGCCTTGAAGTAGCTAGGTGGGTCGTTACGATTTGTTGAGCGTACGTTCTATATAGGCCCACTCGCATGCAGAGCAATAGCATGGTCAAAGCTCCAATAAATGATTTTATATTGCTGTTATTTCGAATGTATGCGTCTATAACTCTATCCTTTCATCTCCTTTTTAATCCATTTTACTAGCCGATGAAAGCACATTTATTGTGAACGAAATTGTATGCGTGTTTAAACATGTTAAGCATCAAATTTGCCAAAGTTTGGTCCCAAAATAGATAAATATATAAGTAATTTTCACCCACTTCGAGTAGTGGGTCGCTTTAGCGTGACACAAGTTGAAGTGCGTGAAAAATGTAATAAATTAACTTGCCAATAATTTGTTAATTTTTGGTAGGGCCTAGGCCTACTTATAAACATAGGCGTGGGCTAGCGAGATTGCTGTGAGGCTTTATGCAAAGTTCTGTAAATCGATGTAGGCCATTGCAGGATTATTGTAAACATTGATTTCTCCAGGTAACTGAACACCCGGCATCCCAGTAAACACAAAACATTTGTATAACATTTGTACAACGTCGGCCCAGCGTCTTCGACGTTAGTACAATATATTGTACAAATATTATACAAATGTTTTGTATTTACTAGGATGGTACGCAAAGTGTCATCTGTCACATACACATGCAGGCTACTCTCTCTCTCGCTAATGTGATCTCTCGGTCGATCTCTGTCAATAGAACACCTTCTCACCCGGTAACACTCTCCTCTCGTGGTAAGAATAACAGATTTAACAGCTTAGGCATTTTATACAGCCGTTAAAACATCGGCTAAGTGTTAGGTCGGCGTTTCTATAATAACATCGGTCCAACATGTCCAACGCGTTGCTGGAGTGTTAGCGGATAGCATGTAGCCGCCATTTTGAGAAAAACAATGTTCACAATATAAAAGAAGGGTTCGGATTGGATGAAATTATCCGCGGAGGGTATTTAATTCTCCATGTATGAAACTTCTCCTCTATGGTTGGCCATCACCCTCACAACTATGGTTGGCCATCACCATTATAAGTAAATAAACATTCTGAGGATAATTAAAAACCTTCCGCGGATAATTAAATACCTTCCGCGCACAATTAAAAACCTTCCGCGGAGAATTATAACCTTCCGCGGATAATTAAAAACCTTCCGCGGGTAATTAAAAACCTTCCGCGGACAATTAAAAACCTTCCGCGGATAATTAAAAACCTTCCGCGGAGAATTAAAAACCTTCCGCGGAGAATTAAAACCTTCCGCGGAGAATTAAAAATTAATTCTCCGCGAAAGGTTTTTAATTATCCGCCGAAGGTTTTTAATTATCCGCGGAAGGTTATAATTCTCCGGGAAAGGTTTTTAATTATCCGCGGAAGGTTTTTAATTATCCGCGGAAGGTTTTTAATTGTCCGCGGAAGGTTTTTAATTATCCGCGGAAGGTTTTTAATTATCTACGGAAGGTTTATTTACTTATGGGTGATGGCCAACCATACACCAGGGTCTATGAATAGGGGTCTATTAATTGGAGCAGAATCAGAAATGCTGGCAAAACATTTAGACAGCGCTCGGAACCGTCGTGATATTTAGGTGCCGCCCATGCATCGACGATGGGTAGCACGTCCTATTCCATTTAATTTCCGTGTTAAACATATCAAAGTAGTGGGCATTTAAAATGTTAATTTCAGTATTTATTTCTATGAAATTAATTTAAAAAAAAGTCTGACAGTGTAGACAGTAGGCCTATAATAGTAAACCAAGAATTAGCCTAAGTCACTGACTGTAGCTCATAACGATGCTCATTAATGCCTCTCACACTTGACCGGGTAACCCCGACGCACGAGGAACCAACGACATGATCCATTAGTGTTCGTCATTGTTCGTTTTATGTTCTGTTGTTGTCCGGCAAATACGCTTCATCTTCGGTGATGTCCGTTAGGTTCATCAGAAATTCGTTTTGTCCTGTATGTATATGTCCTGAATGTGTTCGTTATTCCTCCGTATTAGATCATATCATATAGCTTTCTCAAAAATACCCCTTCAGTATAGGTCTACTATTAGGCCTACCATGCGACCCAGGAGAACACTGCAAGGGTTCTCCTGGGGTTGCATGGTAATAGCACTGAAGGGTTCTTTTTGAGGAACCTACATTGTTTAGAGTGCTGTAGTCTAAAATTATGACAGCGCCATAACCCTGTAGGCCTACCCACCAAGGATTTTTATTTTATTTTTTGCTCAGCTAATGTTGCACGTCACCGCGACCCACAAATTCAAATAAGCGAAAAGTAGGCTACTCATATACATGTATTTAATTTGACACTAAAATGAAGTTAGCAATTGGTGCGGGAAACAGATGACAGACAGTTGTCAGTTATTTTATTTTATGTGTACATATCGCAACATTTATAATCTATACGGTACACAAAAACATTGCTATTTTAAACACTGGATATGACGTTGCCTTACATGATAAGTATGGCAACACCTATAGCCGGTGAACAGTTTTTTATACTGTCATATTATTGTATTATATAGTTTTAATTCACTAATATGGTTGACGCATGTTTTTAACTGAAAGTCAAATAAACATAAACATAAACATTGATGATGTAGCACTCATGTAATCCCAATGGCCATAATTTGCATGCCATCAACGGACAAAAACGGCTGTAGACGACAGGTTGGCGTTCAAAGGGTTAGTATCAAATTTAATTCCCTTTATTGTCTCGAGTGCTTATTGTCGGTCAGCCTGGGGTCACCGGGTACAAGTACTCTGCCGTGAAAAGTCAATAGGCGGTATCTGCTCACTTCACAAGTGAGCAGATATTGCCTTGTTGCTTCGCAGAGCAGTACTGATCGCGCAATTACAGGAAAATGAATAGATAATGCATGCATTCTGAGCGACAGCTGTCGATTACCCTATGGATTAGGATCAGGCTGTAGTCCTCGACCTTATGCACGGTAAGGTTAGCCTATGATGATTTAATATTGGGCTGCCGTCATAGACGGCGGCCCAACACGAAACCAGCATCGGCTAAGCGATTCATCTTTTACATAGGCATGATCAGTGATGATTAGATATTAATGCGCTATTGAGAAGGGCTATATCTTCTTGAGTACGGACGCCTATAATCTTATAATCTCAGATTCAATTTCAACTCAGTGGCGATATGTTATGCAATACACATTGTGCAATACTTCAGGCACGACATAATTAAATAAGGCATAATAATTAATGCAATGAACTGCTAAATATAATCAGACGTTTCTGTTGAATGAAAAAGGGACATCTATGATATAGGATTAGGGCCTACTCGAGAGGTCTTGATCTAATGCACGTAGGCCTACTATAAATAGATCTACACATACAGTGTGCGGTACTTTAGGTACCGGGTACGGCATAATTAAATAAGGAAGTACGTTATTACTTGGAAACAAAAGAAAATAAAGACAAATAAGTAATCACGAAATATAATTACGTGTTTTTGTCGATGAAAAACGGGCATTCATGAAATTGAATTACGTTTAGCTGAGCATCTAATACAACGTAGGCCTAATTATTTCACCAATTATGTCTTGACAAACTAAAACAATGGACAGAGCAGAACAATAACTGATTACTAATTAATGTTGACAAGATAACGTGGCGCTGCTTTATTAATCTCAAATAAGTGACCAGACGCACCCATCAATTAATATAATGTACTAGGCCTAAGTAACATTATTATGATTTGTTATGTACACAAATTGCGGTATTTATACATGTCAAATAAACTTAATGAACTTGATTTATTTGTATGCACAGCTTGATTGCATGTAAAACCAATAAATAATCAATGATCTCACAATTATTAATCATGTACAAAGCCAAAACATGAGGGGAAACACAGACATGTCTCATGTCCTCCTGTCAGGAAATCAATTAGAGTTTGATAATAAGTGAAGCTCAATCTGAGAATAGTATAATGAACATCGTCAAACATCATCGTCAAACATCGTCCGCCAGTGCAGCCGGAGACCTACGTGTAGTCTAGTCTACAACAGCGCTAGGCATAGATGCTCCACACACATTAGCCCCTAATTGTGCACGTTGTGCACACTAGGGCTGATAGACAAATTTTACGTCCACATGAAGTAGAAATATTCCACTAGTAGCGCCCTCTCAAGTGATACTAATATAAGAATAACATGATTTGTGAGGACAATAAGCTTTTTACCCCTCGTCCCGTTGGGCCTGAAAGGGTATTGCCGCCGCACGCACTATTTTGGCTACTACACGAACATGGTGCAACAGATTAAATTCATATTTCATACAAACATTCAACCCCCCTCCAGCACTTTTTTTTACCCAAGGTCAAGGTCATAGGGCAAAGATTTAAAAAATAAATCTTGTCAACGCGATAACTTGAAAAATAATGATTGGATCGCTCCAATTTTTTACGTGAAGTTACCCATGATCATGGAGATCACCTGATTAGATTTTCAGCTCTCTACCTATAATCAAAATGGCCGCCACCTGGCGACTATATATTTTTTTTCGACTTAATTTGTTTGTTTTTCATAATCCCCTTGAAACCTGGTATATATAGGTTTCCAGGGTCTGCGAGTCAGTTGACATTGTCCGTTTTCGCGTGCAACCGAAAACAAGGTTATGGCGGCCATCTTTATTTTTTTAATTACAAAATTCCTTGTAACGCGATAACTTGACAAATAATTATTGGATCTCTCTAATTTTTTATGTAATGATGCCCATGAGTATGAAGATGACCTGATTAGATTTTCAGCTTTCTACCGATAATCAAAACCTGGTATAGGTTTTCGGGATCTGCGAGTCTATTGGCATTTTCCGTTTTCGTGTGCGACTGAAAACGAGGCTATGGCGGCCATCTTGATTTTTTAATTTAATAATTCCTTGTTAACGCAATAACTTGAAAAATAATTATTGGATCTCTCCAATTTTTTATGTGAAGTTACCCATGAGTATGCAGGGCTAGAAATTAAACTTTTTAGAGGGGTGCCAACTGGGCACTCACATACACAATTTTAGGTGCCCGCCCAAAATTTCAGGTGCCCTATTTTATTAAATAATACAAACATTGAGGAACACTTTTTTTCAACAATTTTAATTCACTATTAAAATTTTTCATATATTTTGAAAAAAAGATTTATGATGGTATATTAAAACGTTTAAAAAAAAGTTTTTAAAAACAGCTGCACGTATAAAAACGTTGGAGTCAGTGGCTTAAATAAATTTAATTATCATTTATTTATTTCAGTGTTCAATACAGAATGAAAAAAAGGGAGCCATATGGCCCATACCGTGTTGAAAAAAGGGGCCAACATATAAAACTATGGGCCAATACTAGAATACCCCCCCCCAGGGCTTTTCAAATGCTTGAAATAAATAGCAGTATTGAAATTGTGGTAGCCCCCATTTGAGACACTTAGCTCAAATATGCACTTGGGTGCTAGACGCACTACTAGGGAAGCAGGTTGAGGGTGAAAATACCCCTGCTCATTTTTGTCAAATTCAGAGTTTTTTTGTGTTAGAATTTGATGCAGAAGTGGAAAATCAGTTATTATAAACTGTAGAGATGTGTCTCGAAGATTTACTAAGCGGTAAACCTAGGCATATAGCACACATTTAACTAGCAACAATTTAAAAAACTGGGACGTTTTTAATGTTGACTGGTCAGTAATTTATACTACCCCTGCTACATTTGTCAAGAAATCAAAGTTATAAGAACAGTCCACCAAAAACGAATGGCATGGCCAAGAATGGATAGCAGTTAATTTATATTGTAGATCAGTATACTGTCAGTGAAGGCCTATCAGCTCCAAGCAGCAACACGCCTTCAGCCTGATACTCCACTGGATGACTTCTGACTATCATAAGACAACAGAACATGGCCCACACGAACAGCAGCCAGGCAGCAGATTTCTTCAATTGATTGATCATTTATATACACTTAATACAGTGCATGTGATTGGCTCCCAGAATCATCCAGAAGTAAGCTGGTTCCTGATTGGCCTGCGTCGGTCACATGGGGCAGCCATGGGCACAACACACCAAACCCAGGAATATTCATAGTTCTGACTCTGGCTAACGATGATCGCCTGGGTGCCTGATTCCAGGGCTAGCTATCACAAACAAAAACTCGACGATGTTTACCGCTACGCGTCACCGTGGCCCACTGGAATTTCCCACAGTGTGGCAATTAGGTAAATTGGGCGCTAATAACGCAATCCCGCGTCCTGTATTGAACTCAACACCGAAAGCTTATAACTCTTGCCCATGTCCACAGTAGAATGTAAGAGAAGACTAAGAATCATCATAATTGAATCAATCTAAATGTACAAAAATCAATATTTTTATATCCGTTTTTTTTTGGGTGCCAGCAGGGCACGCATGCCAGTATTTTAGAGTGCCCCAGATCATTTAGGGTGCCACGGGCACCCTTTAATTTCGAGCCCTGGTATGGAGATGACCTGATTAGAATTTCAGCTATCCACCGATAATCAAAATGGTCGCCTCCTGGCCACTAATTTTTTTTCAATTTTTTTCAGATTTCCCTTGAGACCTGGTATATATAGGTTTTCTGGGTCTGCGAGTCTATTAAATTAGTATTGTCCGTTTTCATGTGAGACTGAAAACGGCGGCCATTTTGGTTTTACCAGTTTTAATAAATCGTTTTTATTTTCAATTAATTGCCTTGAAACCTGGCATATATAGAGTCACTGCATCAGCCGAGGGGTATTTGAGTGCTTGCACTGTATTTTTTATTGATCCGACGCAGATGCTTGCTGCCCAAGGTGGAGCATCACGTGAAGGCCAATAAAAAAGTCTATCGCACAAAAAATATCATGTTATTAGGCTTACTATTGTTATCACTTATACACCGAATCTTGAAAACATATTTATTATTTTTCTACAATTACAGCATAGGCCTACATGTCTTCGTCGAAACTGACCACCTTTCTAAATATCACAGCTCACCCTTCTTCAGCCAGGTGTCAGCCCGCATAGGCTACCATAGTAGCCCAGTGAACCAGCGACCGCCCAGTACAACCCACCAGCGACCGCCCCGTCAGGTCGATCAGCGCTACCCGCATAGAACAGACGTGTACCTGTATTTCTTTTCAAGCCAAAAACACTGCCTGTTATAGACAGTCAAAAGTACGTAGGCTACACACAGACAGTCTAGCAGCCCTGAGAGTAGGGCTGATAGCCAAATTTTACGCCCGCATAAAGTAACAATATCTCTCTCAAGTGATAATAATGATACCGCAACGTAACGGCAAATAAGACCGACACAGTGCTCAGCGTATTATGTTTTTCATATATATATAGGCCTACATACCCCTGCAAAAATAATCAACCAGAACGGCCGTTTGAGCGCCGTTCCATGTGTCGTTCGAACGGTTAGCGTTCAGAACGGCAATCATGGTTTTTAGCCAGCCTCCCGTTCAGAACGGCCGCTCTGAACGATTTTGGCCGTTCTTTTGGGATGAACACTGCGTTCTGAACGGCGTTCAAAGTCAAGAATTGTTCTCCTTGGAACAAACCGTTCAAAACCGGAATTAAACGTTCAAAGGGGAACAGGTGTTCAAATTAGAACGCCCTAGCAAGAACCAAGACGTTGAACCAGTCCTACCTGAGCAATCCCTGTACTCAATTAGGCTACTTTGAGAATATGCCTACCCATCCATCCCAGCAAACATTGAAACATTGATCCATGTTGGGCCAACGTCGCAGACAATGGGTCAGCGTTGGATCAGCATTGGGTCAACGTATTGTGTTTGCTGGGATATGTATAGATCTAGTCCCACTCCTTTTGTTAGAGTTTGGGTCTGAGAAAGTAGGCCCTATTACGTCAATAAGCTACTGAGACTAACACAGATCACAAACAAACAAAATAATCACACTAATGTGTATAGGCCTATAATTATACTCACTTATAATCCTTCTTGTCTCTGCGATTCATTACTAGTATTAGGTCTAGTAGGCGGTGGCCTCGCTATGTCCCACAGTCGCAAATTATCTCAGCGACAGACGACAGTAGATCTACCGTACTTTGATACCATACTCATTAATAGCTATTAGACTAAAAGCTATTAGGCCTACATGTCTCCTCTGCAGGCGTCTGAACTAAACTGAAAGACTGGTCAGGTTTGAACGTATGGTGTGATATTGAAGATCCACATGATTGGTCTATGCTAAATTAATTTCTGCGTCACAATGGAACTGTTTATTTCTTATTTATTATTTTGTTCAAATTAGAACGCTGTTCTTCCGCGGAGCCGTTCTCATATTTAGTTGACTGCAGGAACCTCAAGTGCCAAGAACGACTTTCAAACAGCTGTTCCATCTTCTTGTAATGAACGAACGTCGTTCAGAACGATGACAGTGTTCAGTTTTGGAATAAGAACGTCGTTCAGGCCGTTCGAACGCTTTTGCAGCGTTCGAGCATCTCAGATATCAGTTCTGTAATAATGCTTATGACTCCTAATCAGCAACATTATTCAAACTCAAATTTGACAAAGTCAAGTAGGCCCGAACTGTTTACTATCATGCACTTGAACTTGTGAGTCGTGTATGCCGAAGATAAAGGTAGCCAATAGCCGATTGGTAGCACTAGTTTAAAAAATACAAATATTTAAAGAATGCATGAAAAAAACGAATAAGTTTATTTTTATTGTAATAACACATATATGAGGTTGTATCAATTTTATCATTCCACTGTTGTACATGGGATAAGATTATCGTCACAAAGCTTGCTTCACTGTCTCACCATTCTTTACTGGATAATCCTGCAAAACACAGATATACAATGCACATATCGTCCTCCCAGAGCTAAAGTACCCTATTTGCTACCCAAACGAGTGACAAATATGATATTTTTACTCTTTAACCCTTTAACTCTGTGTTCTAATAAGAAACAGTAGATAATTTGAATCAGCAGAATTCTGGCGAGTTAGTACAATTTTATCAAAACAATGACAAGTGATCCTGTCCTCTAGACAACACAGCAAATTTTAGTTTTAAGGGTGGTTCGGTTTTTAAATGCGTACTTACTACGATTCACCTCTTTTAAAGTCATATTCACATACTATTTTAGATTCAATACATCTGAGGCTATAGTGGGGCATATTATTCATGACGCTGGGGGGCTAGATGGGTTGTCAAAAAATCAATTCAGTCAGCTGGAAATTCGCTATCTTTATTCCTGCCATTCCATTAAATATCATGATTATACGTATGAAAACCTTTTTTTATGGAAAACCCACCTATTTCTCGGCATTAAGATACTTATTAGTAGCTAGCCTATTATAAAATTATGCATACTAGTAAATAAATGGCAAGTGGTATTGACATTTAAATCATGCTTTCATTCTTTCTCTCCTGTTATTACCTTCTGTTCAAACGTATATGACTGTGTCGGTCGCTTGGCAAAATCTAAAAAGAAGTAAACCGCTAGCTATAGCATTTATAAGCCAGTAAGAAGGCTAATTTAAACTTCTGTACAAAACTTGAAAACTTTGTTTTTGAATCATTTTTACACGGAAATGTTATTTATGTTTCCTTGGTTGTTTGGGATAGCCAACACTAGAAGCAGGATACACGAGCCTTCCGAAAATTATCGATCACTCATTCAATATAAGTAAAAAAACAAAACGTGCTCTTTTTCACGTTTTATGCTGGTATAGTTGGTATAGCTGCGTAGATTAATGTAAGTCTAATTTAAAAAAATGTATGCATTAAAATGATTTTTAAAGCATTGCAACACCATCAGATTAAAGTTGTTGTTTGTAGGATGGTAAAAACATCAGTTTGTCCGTTTAATCAGAATAACTTACGGTTGATTCCACCACCTACGGCAGATACTAGGACAACGATGACGAAGGCTAAGGTACTGATGAGGAGTGGAGAAAAGTTGTACAGTTCCTCTACCATTGTCCTAACAAACACAAGTAAAGTGACGTTTTTATGGTGGTGACAGACAGGGCCAACATATATTGGTCTAATGATTTAATCAAGAAAGTTCATCTGTGCATTGTGAAAGAAGTGTCAATATAACTATAAAATGATTAAAGGTTATCATTAAAAATGCATATACATGGGCTACGACGCTTTCCCAACATTAAACCGGAAATTGGAATAAATGCCTCGTGTTTCTTTCTTGGCGCACGTGTAAGACACGTGTCATCTGCATGGTTACCTCTCAGAAAGCACGCGATGTGACCCAGGGGTGGGTTAATAGGGTTGGACCAGACTCACAGTAACATTTGGAGGCTGTGATCCTAACAAGCACGACACCAGTGGCGGATCCAGCATAGGGCGTACCCGGCGTACGCCCCCCCCCCCGTTTTGGTGAAAATATTGCATTTTCATGCAGTTTTTGAAATAAAATGAAGCTAACACCCCTTTTTTCAGCCAAAATGTGACTTACGCCCCCACCTCTTGCACATTCTGGATCCGCCACTGCGACACGTTGACCCAATGTTGTTTTAATGCTGGCCCACCGTCTCCGATGTCGGCCCAGTATTAAAACAACATTTGGACAACGCCTCGAGTCTGTTGGGATTGAATATTCATCAGTATAGGCACATGACATGACTGCAGTCTGCCAGTGTCTGCTGATGATTGCTCTAACCTGCTAACTAGGCCTACTAGTACCCAACAAACCTGATACATTAAAGTAGGTGGATCGTCATGATTTGCTGAGTAAACATTGTGAGCACACCCTGTAAACGGGTTTTATCCGTGACACAAATCCTGGTCACGGCACCAATGTAAACGGGTCTTATCCATGACACAAAACTCCTTGTCACGGGGCCGATATAATCGAGTGACCTGCGGGACGTTATCCTGGTCACGCGCCAATGTAACAAGTGATTTACGTTGACACGCTATCCTTGCGTGTCCAAATGCTCTGGCACGGCAAACACAACGCTCGTGGATAAAATACTTAAGTCTTGAATATATATAAAATATATATTAAGCATAAATGGTTCAATTTTCTCAGTACATAGTTGTTAGTACTTTCTATCTCGTTGTGTAATTTGTTGATAATTTTGCTGTTGCTTCAGTGATCTACAAGATGTTAGATACCGAAGCAACTCCCACTAAACTAAGCCAAACCCGAAAGGTCTCAGTTAGAATTCTCCCCAATTTTCTCTCTCGAAGGCTGTGGACGCCTTCCTTTATAGCGGATCCCGACGGGTGCGTTCACTTCCTGTGGTGAAATGACGTCTCCACCAATCAGGATCCTTACTTTGATATACATTGACATTCCTGGGCTGTTTCTCAGAACCGACTCACACAGGCCTCCAGAACTAGGGGACCTCCTGTGTGACAATAAGTACTTGTCGCAGTACTGTCTCCACCATGTGGTTCACATGTAAACAGCTCAGGACAGAATGTTTATTATACCCTTTACTTACCGAAACCCCAATTTAGACACCTGTCACTTAACATTGTTACAACCCGCATGCGCAGCATGGTCAACATTCACAGGGGCGGAGTCCACCACAATGTAAATATTATGGTTCAGTAAGGCAAAACCACCCAGCCGATTTAACCCAATGTTGGTTAAATGTTGGGCCATCGTCTGCGACTCTGGCCAAACATTGAACCATCATTGGGTTAATGTTCCGTGTTTGCTGGGAAACACTGAACAATAAGGATAATAAGTACTGTTATAATATCCGCCACACTTACAGAGTGGTGTCCACAGGCAGCGTGGCATCGCCGGACAGCTGCGTGTAGTGTGTGTAGTTGGAGTGGAGCGTGTAGTTGGAGCATCCCTCTGTAAACACAGGCAGTCTGTCTGTTTGTGTGATCTGTGTGAGGGCTCCCAGAGCCAGCCAGCCCGGGATCACTGTGCCTAGTATAAACCCGCTCAAACAACTCTGTCAAGTTAAGAATGGAAATAGTGTACTAAATAGTATATAAATCGATAGAAATTGTATATACAATTAATTTTTTTTAAACAATTGAAGTAATTTTAAATATTTTTTTACAATAATTAAAATGTTAAAAACTTTTAGGTGGTACATACTTTGTTTGTGTGAACTTAGACCACGGGTGGCGCCACTCTCATAAACTGAGTGTAGGCTACAATAAAGCTATGAAAGTGATATCACACATTTTAATCAGAACTTAAAAATCATCCATTAACGAGTTTATCATATTTCTACCACAATAATATGTTGAAATAAACATATATTAATGTCATTATTAACACTGTTTGACAATAAGAAGCGCTTTACTGACAGACCGACAGATTTTTCAGATTCACTTTGCGTTGTTGAGCTGTGACCTCAACGAATTTATCTGAAGAATGAAATATCTGTATGTGATATCGCTTTTATACCTTTATTATGTCTCCCCATCTGAAGAGGTGGGGATATGTTGGTTTACCTTTGTCTGCTCAGTTCGTCTGCTCAGTTTGTGTCTGTGCATTTTCTCCGTCTATCGTGCAGGTGGTCAAACACAAGACGTTGACTCAATGCTAGGCTAATGTTGGCCCATGTCTACGACTCTGAGCCAACATTAGCCCAGTTTTGGGTTACCGTGTCGTGTTTAGCGCCAAGCTGAATATGGGCCAGAGTCACAGACGGTGGGCCAACATTAACCCAGCTTTGGTTCAATGCATCGTGTCCGTACTGCCAGCATGCAGGTATATATTTAACAGACATTGGGTCGGTGTCGGCTTGTAATCGCCACCAGCAGTAAGCAATACCAGACCAGCTGCTATTCCCAGCAAACACAAAACATTTGTATAACATTTGTACAACGTCGGCCCAACGTTTTCGACGTTGGTCCAACATTGTGCAAATGTTATAAATAAAAAGGTTTTGTGTTTACTGGGTTGAAAGCAGCCCAGCAAGCACGAGGCGTTGAACCAGTGCTGGTTTGATGCTGGGCCAGCGTCGCAGATGGTGGGCCAGCTTTGGACCAGCATTGGGTCAACGTCGTGTTTGCTGGGAGTGTAGACAAGTGTTTCCCACCAAAACGAAATAATAAATTCCGCTTAATTCATAGTCTCTACTGTCCACAGGAGCGTTTTAATAACATTAATTACAAAAGCCATCAACACTACATCTATCAGCTATCAACCTTTATGGTTATGCTGCTGGAGGGGAGACATCTCTAGTTTTTTTGTTCACAAAAAAACTAGACCCTTCTAGTTGTACACTTAATTACAGTTTATGCGAGTGGCGCCACCTAGCTGTGCTTAGACATTGCACAGAAAGATTAAAACTGTGTTCCGAGTAGATCCTTTTCATTCTGTTTTTTACCAGCACTACCCCAAAAACTGAAAACATTTTCATAACATTTATACATTTGGCCCAACGTCTTCGACGTTGATCTAACTTTGAACAAATGTTATACAAATGTTTTGTGTTTACTGGGACAATACTGCACCGCAAAGCCAAAATGCAGTATTGATACTGCCTTTTGACCTAGAAGAGCAGAAAGCCGAATTTACTGTGTCTGCAGTCAGTAGACCTAATTGTAATATTTAGGGTTTACATGACAACTGTTCAACTACTTGAAGTTGTGGAGCGCAGTTACTGCTGTAATGAGACATAACTTCTGAGGTTGAAAATCCCTTAATTTGTAAAGAAAATTCATATCATTTTATCTTGCAAATTAAGTGTACAGCATTGCCAATTATATACATACTGGAGTAAAAATCAACATAGATCATGACAAGTATTCACTCACCTTCCAATCCACCCATGGCATCATGAAGGCAACGAAGAATACTCCGCCTTGTGGTCCCATTACCAGACTGGTAATTGTCATGGTGATGGTGAAAAGCGTGGTGGTAACATGACGTAGAGCCAAGGCCAGTACGATAATAACAACACCCATTATCACGGCTGGGATAAACAGGTTACAACTCCACAGTAAATACCAGATATTGACACAGTGTTTGTTTAATGTTGAGCCATCTTCCCAGACGTTGGGCCAGCATTAAATCAGCATTGTGTCAATTTCTCTTGTAATTGCAATGCAATGCAATGCAATGCAATGCAATGCAATGCAATGCAATGCAATGCAATGCAATGCAATGCAATGCAATGCAATGCAATGCAATGCAATTCATTACAGTGATGCAATGCAATGTAATAATATAGATATTGATATGCATGTATGGTATATCAACTTTGATTGTCTCACTCATTTTCCCTTATTTTATATCAGCTGATAAACGATTAATACAATGGCGAAATGTTTTTTTTAAACATGGGAAAGAATGACATGCGATAAATGTACAACGAGAGGAAACATAAATATGCGGTTTGGTCAACATTACTAAGGATATACACCACCATCGTGAATAACTATAAACAGGCCTGTCTGGAATTGGAACCATCACCACCACCACCACCATGTTCTAGGTTAGCCTCTACTAGGTAGTAAATTGCTGATAAGTTCCCTCTAGAAATCCATCTAAACCCATTAATATTTTGATTAAAATGAAATGAATCGGGCTTTAGGCCACCTTTGTGCACATATAAGCTAAACTGGGCCAGGAGAACCTCCTGAGGATGGTGAGATGATTGAGATGACACTGTCCTCCAGACACAGGATTCGAAATTCGAGCCCTGGCGGTCTGAGGCCGAGCACGCTACCTCTCGGTCACGGAGGCTCCCCACAATACTAACTTTCACACGTGGATGGGGAAGAAACAATTTTGCTTCTTTCAAACCGCCGAGACCGGGAACCGAACCCCGGACTCTGGCGTGAAAGGCAGCGGTGCTAACCACTACCCTAGGGCCCCCGCCCAATATTTTGATTAAAGTTGAACTGCAGGATAGCTGGCGGAATACTAGACCATGGGAATCACAGGTTAGTGTGACGGTGATTATAACCATAGATTGACCAATCCAACCTCTGGTCAATTAATAGAAAATACAGATAAACAAAAAACACAAAACATTTGTATAACATTTATACAATGTTGGTCCAACGTCGAAGTCGTTGGTCCGACGTTGTATAAATGTTTTACAAATAATCTGTGTTTACTGGGAAGGTACAATTTTTTTTAGAATATTCAATAAGCACACATTATTCCTTCATGCAGGATATCAGATATAATTTGTTCGTGATATTCTCGCAGGGATAAAGTGGGTGAAAAGGAAGTGTGTCAGCCTGTAAGGTATGTGAGGTGTGAATTTTAGTGGTGGTGACATTTTCACACGTTAATTAATGCTATATACGTTAGTTGTGCTATTGTAAAACATAAGGGGCAAAATTACACACAATATGAACTAAAAAATACACCTTACTCATAATTTTGGCCAGCATCGTAGCCAACGAATCTTCCATTTGCTTCTTAGTTCTGAACTCGTAGATGACCTCTACCATGTCCTTCATGAAGGTGGCTGAAAAGGTGTTCATGAAGGAGGACATGGAACTGAGGGCAGCACTGAGGATGCCCGCCATAAATAAGCCGGGAACACCCCTGAGGAATCCAAGGGTCTCCATCACCATCAAAGGTACGATCTACAAAATAAAACGATGTCACCTTGGCATAACCCTTAACCATTTAACGCTGAACTCTTGGCGCGGGAACCATCTTTATTCGTCAGAATCAGACTGTAGACGTCAGATTCTGACGTATTAAGCTGATCCCCGCACTGAAAAAATTGAAACATTTATATTGGCCGTAGACCGATAACATAGGTATTCAAAAGAAGCGGAACTACCTAACTAAGACATTTATGATGATTTCAAATTGAAAAAACCCTTTTGGTCGCAATAAATTTTGCAAAAATATTTCAGCGTTGTAGGGGTTAAAAGACGATTGTTATAGGAGTAAAATGGCTTTAAATGAAGCTTTTACAATTGTAAAAAAAAAAAATTAAAAAATATATATACACCCAAATTGTTTTTTTGTTAACGTGATTATTTTCTTACCTACTGCCCAGCAAACAAGAGACATCGCCCTAATGTTGTTTTATTGCTGGTCCGTTTGCGACGCCGTGTACAACTTTAAAACAACATTGGGTTAACGGCACTAGTTTACGTAGATAGTTTAGAAAATTATTGTGTATTTCTCAGTGGCGGATCCAACGGAGGGGGGGGGGGAGGGGTGCAAGGAGATTCTGATCCCCCCTCTTCCCTAACTAAATTGCCTCAACGTCTATCAAAATTGCAAAAATATCGGTATTTGACACCCAAAATTTACTAGGGTAGTGTCTCGATCAACTAGTAAGTTTTGAGTTCCAAGCCCCTATATGTAACCCGGTATGACTGGGCCGCTTACTCATTTACTTCGCCGTAGGCCCAGTCACACTGACCGCCATTTTGTTTCCACAGCCAGCTGTGTAAAAACGACACTCGCGCTGCCTACCAAAAAACTCGGATGCCATGAAATTGAGACGAATGTTTCAAGTGCCTATGAACTAAGCCATTTTTAGCAGGCGTAAACTTTTGATCGTATTAGAACTATTACATTTAAAAATGTAGGTCAATGTGCAGAGCCTTGCGATGTCATCAGGGTACCCATATGTTATCTGAGAAGACAAATATTAAAAAAATCGATTGACACTTATTTTTATTATAATTTAAATTGCCCCTTCCCCCATTTCAAAGTTCTGAGACAGACGGTGTTTCTAAAGCACTTTCTCACTCCCACTGCAAACACAAGACATTGAACCAATGTTGGGTAGCCTATATATTGGCAAGAAATTGAACCAAAGTTGGGTAGATGTTGGCCCATCGTCTACGACGCTGGCCCAACATCTATCCAGCATTGATTCAATGTCTCGCGCTTACTGGGATATACTGACCTGATCTCTTCTGCTGACTCTGCCGGACAG
Organism: Flabesymbios commensalis; assembly: GCA_964017125.1. Lineage (NCBI taxonomy): Eukaryota > Metazoa > Annelida > Polychaeta > Terebellida > Flabelligeridae > Flabesymbios > Flabesymbios commensalis. The sequence continues at coordinate 35,518,827 of OZ024917.1, read as the reverse complement.
TAGGGGGTCACAGTCACCAAAATAAGCAAATACCACCAGACCGGTCAGGACCAGCACGGCAGACGTGGTCACGAACATAGGGTACGATACCAATATAACCCTGCCAAATAGTAGAGTGACCCAGCAAACACAAAAAAATATATAACATTTATACAATGTTTGAGCAACGTCGAAGACGTTGGTCCGACGTTGTATAAATGTTTTGCGTTTGCTGGGGAGGTGTGATGCAAGGAATTATGACCCAGTTGTGACCTACATTTTTGTTAACCCTGATCCTGCAGATCACGACTTTTGTCGTTTTTAATCTTTTTCAATAGCCAACCAAATCACTGTTATTGGAAATGAAATGTGTGTGTAAACATTCAAATTTGTAAATAATTGTGCTCAAATTGAACAAATAATTATGAGTAATTTTCAGCCACTAGAAGTTGTGGGTTGTGGTATCGAGCCACAACGTCAAGTGGGTGAAAATTTAAATAAATTAACTTAGCAGTAGGGTGGGGGGAGGGCAATGTGTTCGAATCCATAATTTCAAGTGTGGAAAGTGACATAATATTTTAAAAACGCTTGAGCTTCTTACTTGCGGACTTATTTTACAGCTTTGCTCTTTTACTGATATAGGCCTATGTAGCCTATGTGACCTGGTCTGACAAAATGTGTCATAATATGTCGCTCATGTAAAGATTGGGGATGTTAACAGATCTCGAATCTACACAGAATTACTTTTAAAGAGGTATATCACACATATTTCCAAAAATAAGACTACATAAACTGGAATGGCATGGTTTTGAGTAAACGGCTGTTAAAAAAAATATATTTTCGACCCCAATTTTTCAATAGTAAACGTTTGGTTGTAGCATGTTGTGAACCCTATTTCTTTGCCATTGTAAGCCAGATGTTTGGATTGTTTGGTAAACAAAAATAAATATCACTGATTGGAATATAAATGTAAGAATAGGCCAAAACAAGGTCAGAGGAACTAAAATGAAATGATTCTGTTCATTTTTTGTTTAGTGTTATTACTTTATCGGGATTTTTTTTACATTATCAGTTGAACTTTTATTACATTATTGCAGAGGTTGGAGCCCCCTGACCCCTCTGGATCCGCCACTGCAAAAAGATCACACACCAATTTGAAAGGGGCAGCAACCATCCACCCACCAATACGAACGATGTTCATATTTTGGAAAATTTTGAACGTTTAAAAGGACCCTTGAAGGACGATACAAAACTCTGAGAGGCCGATGCGAAACTACTGAACAGCAAACCCAGCGAGAAGGCAAGATGGCTCAGAGAGACTAAAAACTGACACCATACTCTTCTAAAAAGCATAAATTATTGAACAAAAGTGAGCATCAGATTGAGTATTTCGTGAAATTTAATAAACTCGAGGTCTATGCTGAAACCTCATGGGTTTTACAGTCTTCTGCCACATGGGTATCTAAACTGTGTGTATCAAAATCAGGTAGTTATTTTAATTAGAATAATAAGAATTTGTCTCATGAATCATATGCACTACATACGTCGCTGATAATCAATGACAAAGTAATTATTAAAGCGGCTTAAGGGATTGAATGATATTTCGAGTTTTAAATTATGTTTGTATAAAATGTAGTGTAGATTAATGATTATAATGCATTTGATAAAATAAAAAATATTTTTCAATTGATATTTTTAACAAAAAATACTGAATAATCCACAAATAAATTAAACATAATATTAGTTAAAATAAAAACTTGAAGCGCTACATCTATACAAAAAAATAGAATCGCTTCGAAAAAACAAAACCTCCCTTTTTAATATTATCACATTACATAATATATAACCCATTGAGTATAAATCACAATTTTTTTAGCTCATTAAATAACGGGTTCAGGGTGTTAAAACACAAATACTTTTATCATAAGCAAAAGTGGCACAGCTTAGCTGTCAAATTTACGGAACATGATCTTTCACCAACTTGAAGTTGTGGGTGGCAGTAGCGAGACACAGCTTTGTGTTGCTGAAAATTATACAATTGAGGAAAGACTGGATCTGCCCTTATAACTTCCAGTATTAAATGGACAAATAAGTGTGAGGTTTTGCATTCTCACCAGCGGATAAATAGTGTATGACCTACATCCTCGCTTTGGCTGGCGTATCCACTGTTGAGTATCTCTGCAGAAACATCGGCATCGATATCATCGGGAAGAAGGTACGAGCAATGCCACCAATAAAATAAGTCCAAAACGTCGACCTCACAAGAGGGTTGGGATCAAAACTGAAGAAAAAGAAATGTTATTTTCAGACACTTGCCATATAATAGATGACTTAAGAATAATTTATTTAATCTAAAGTATATGGGTCAACATTGGACCGTCATTATGATAACTGTGTTACGATGATTTTTCTTTTAGCAAAAAAGTAAAAAATGACAGTAATCTTACTTGTGAAAGTTAAGTCTCCCTCGCTCCCCATTCTTTTCCCACAGTAAACTAAATCCACCTACAGCAACTATTCCACCAATTAGCATGGCTAGATAACCAACAGTCAGAATTACCATCTGTATGGTATCTGTCCACACTACAGCCTTCATACCGCCCTGAAAAAACCCCAAAAAGATAGAAAACCAAAACGAACGAATGACGAGAAAGCTAGGTCTTACAGCCAGGCAGCTATCCAGCCAGCTAGCCACCCAGGCAGCGACCCAGTCAGCCATCTATCTAACCAACCAACCAACCGCCAGTCAACCAACCAACCGCCAGTCAACCAACCAACCAACCAACCAACCAACCAACCAACCAACCAACCAACCAACCAACCAACCAACCAACCAACCAACCAACCAACCAACCAACCAACCAACCAACCAACCAACCAAACAACCAACCAACCAACCAACCAACCAACCAGCCAACCAACCAACCAACCAACCAACCAACCAACCAACCAACCAACCAACCAACCAACCAACCAACCGACCAAACAACCAACTCAGGCATCAACCAAAGATACTTTGGAACTGTTACACAAGAAATCACATCACCCAAACCATACTTTTAAGGGATTAATTAAGTCACAAATCCTTAGATATATTAGAATAGGTAATAACAAACAAGATGTAATGATAGCGTGTAGGAAACTCTTTGCAGCACTAGTTAGGAGAGGTTACTCGGAACGTTTTTTGCGAAAGATTAAAGATAAAATATTCTGTGAATTGAGAAAAAACCCAGAACAAGGGACCTTCTCAAAGATGCACTACTAGGAACTGTAAATTATGTTCGACACAAGTAGTTGTAGAGAGCGGTAAGACCAAGGGGGGCGTACTGGATGCCGGGAATCAAATTCAAATTCCCACCTCACAAAATTGTGATTCAACTAACGGTATTTACTGTATAGTTTGTTCGAAATGCAAAAAAATATATGTGGGAGAAACTGGGCTCTCCTTCAGAAAAAGGATAAACATACATCGTTCGGATGTACGGCTTAAGAAGGACACGGCAGTTGCCACACACTTTAATTCCGGGAGCTGCAGGGCGACCCATCTGAGAGTGTTGTATCTTGAAGTATTGAAGAATACAGGAGACATAACTATAAATAGGATTGGGCGACTTGAAGCGGAAAGGAAGTGGCAATTAGCCCTGAAAACGTATTCTCCATTCCGCTTAAGTACGGTACCTTCCCCTAAGAATAGTGGCGTCACCCTCTTTGTTATTACCTACTCTGCAACTGCGGTAGAGGCAGCTAAATTAGTGAAGACTTCCTTCAATAAACTTAAAGCGAAACATCCAAACATCCTGTATAAACGGTGTGTAACGGCATTTAAAAGGGGACAAAATCTACGTGATCTCTTGGTGAGAAGTAGATTGGGGAAAGCCCTACTGGACAACCCAACGGTTACCGGATCCGACTCAAGTCAGGATCTGACTACATTAGTAAATGCATTAGATGAGGTATAATTAATATCAATTAGTATGATTGTTTTCCTTTTTATAAATCAGGCTATACTTCTCCTCGGTCAGTGCACTAGGTTGGAAACAAGGGAAGGCATGACCTTGAAGGGGTGACGAAAGTCAGACCCTTTAGGGTATGACGAGAGTACGGTTGACAGGTCAATACCGGGTTTTATGGGGAACCAGGTACTGGAACCCTTACCCAACCCTAACCATGGACCCTAACTCTCACCCTGACCACAAAACCAACCAACCAACCAACCAACCAACCAACCAACCAACCAACCAACCAGCCAACCAACCAACCAACCAACCAACCAACCAACCAACCAACCAACCAACCAACCAACCAACCAAACAACCAAACAACCAAACAACCATAAAACCAACCACTAATAACAAATATGACTAACCAGCCAGCCCATCAACCAACCAACCTGCAACCAACCATAAAACCAGGCAGCTTTAGCCAGACAGTCCACCAGCCAAGGAATGGGTTAGAATAGTCTTGTATAATATTGTTAATAATGCTAAGATTATCTTAACTTTTTAACTGATCGATGACTGAAAGTTAAAGCTATACATTTACCTAAAGTGTTTGGATTCAATATTACACCTCAAGCTATGGTGGAGCCTATCATTCTGTTGGGAGCTAGATGAGTTGTGAAGAACAGTAAATTTTTACACCTAAAAATAGCCAAACATGAATATTAGTTTGAATACATTCCTTTCAGGAATTAGTTTTATTTGATAGTTTAGTTGAATATCTTACTGTCATGTCTTTAATTTCTATTCATTTTAATATATATACTGCAATACAGAATCATTCACCATGAAATTTTAAAAGATCAGCACCGGCATTTACAATAAATAAATCTCTCCTGTCCATAGGCCTGTAAATCCATAAAAATCATCGCTTGGTTGGTTGGCGATAATAGTTGAATAAAATGACAACTTCAAAAAATCATTAATTTTAAATTAGTAAGCTTGAAATATCACCATCTTAAAATGGGACACATTATTTTATATGGAGGATGTTTAACACACCTTTTGTATTCATATTGTATAAATTACAAGGGATGAAAGTGTTTTTATCTAGCTCCAAAGATTATGACATTATAGCTTCAGGTGTAGGTCCCCTAATAATGAATACAAACATACGCGAATGTATAGCTTTAAGATAAAAGTTTCATATTGAAACGAGTCCCTGCTCACCAGTGAAGTGTAGAATATAACGACCACTCCAAGCACGATTATTATCACCTCCAGTTCTATGTTTGTTACTGAAATTTAAAAACAATACAAAAAAACCCAAAATAATATACATGTATATTATTTTACTTTTTTATTGACTTTATGTGTCATGGAGCAGGTTGATTTTGCGGTATCTAACCTATCATCATAATGTAGATTGTACCATAGACATCATGCATAGGCCCTACTCTAATCCAGTTTTTTATCTAAGCATTTTATTAAGCCGATTAACAAACTGAAAATTCTATTATAAAAAATGAATAGATTGTCTTTTTCTACTAATAAGTTTTTTCTGACCTGCCTTATCTATAATGAGATATATGTAAGCACATATTTGAATTCAACGTAGAATAGAATAGTCTAACCTTGTTGAAGAGCCAGCGAAGGGGCATATAGCACGAGACCCAGATACGGCAACTAAATACATAAAGGTACAGCATAACCCTTTCAGTGCGGAAACCAACTTTAGACATCTATAGAAGTCAGATTCTGAAGTTTAAAGTCGATCCCCGCATTAAAAGAGTTAACTATTTATAATGGCCGTAGATCCATAACATATGTATTCAAATGAAATGGAAAGAGCTAACTAACCCACTGGACACGCGGCGTTGATGCGACATTGAATCAAAGTCATTGATTCAACGTCGCATCTCGTGTGCCCAGTAAGAAGACATTTATGATGATTTCAAATTTAAAAAACATTTGGTCTACATGGGTTATTCACAAATGTTTCAGCGTTGTGATGGTTAACGCACGAATACCCAGCAAACACAAAAACATTTGTATATAATGTGTACAACGTCGGCCCAACGTCTTCGACGTTGATGCAACATTGTACAAATGTTACACAAATATGTTGTGTTTTCTGGGTATGATCGTGTCCAGCCATTTTTATTATCCACCAAAATTTAGAATCTTTTAAATGTGTAATATGTCTCATAATAATGTAAAATTTGACAGATCTGAATAATGTTCAATCCATTGAAGCTGCGGATCGCGTGAGCGAGACATAGCTTCAAGTGAGCGAAAATTTAATAATAAAAAGAAGCTTTTATTTTAACCAATTGTATTTCAATGTGCATTAGTGGAATTAAAGTTATTGAATAAGGCTAACAATTGGAAGAAAAAACTTAGCTATCAAAGGGTCAATTTATTGATTAATAATAGGCATATCAATGAATTTTAAACGACTCCATAACAATTACCATTAAAATGAATATAAATTGAAAACAGTATTAAGCATCTAGCTAGATTTAAAAATGTCAGATAATGTAAGTACCATTTCACTTGTCATGATATTATCAGAATTTATGAAAGTGGTCAATAAATTAAAAAAAAACTATTAACTAAGAATTTACTTTATACAATAATAAGTTACTAACCCATGTAATGTTGTTGACCAGAGACAGTGCCACCCTGAAACTTCTGTTGTATCTTGTTTCTAAATACTTTATCAAAATACAGTCATTAATGGTGTTGTTTTATAAACTGATAAAAGAGCAGAAAAAAATAGGTGTTTTTAAGTCTATTAAACTGTCACAAAACCATGGACACAATCCAATGGTTTCGCATTTATTTTGATGGAGGATGTTTTGTGATAAGGAAACTAAGGCCAGCATTGAGTTTTATTTATTAGCTCTGAAGCAGCTAGAATATGCAAACGGGGTATGTGCGTTATGTCAGCACTGTAACTTAAAAAAAATGCGATATTCTATGCTCTGATTTGTAATAAATTATAATTTAAACATTGCTATTTAAATGTTATACCACAAAAAGTACCTATTAGCGGGTAATTTTTTTTCGGAATACAATGCTACTGCTGTTGATATTCTATTTACGGTACTGACATATAATTATTTGAAGCATCACGTGACCTTCCAGGATGTTCTACGAATTTAATAAAAAAAATTGGGGGTCCGACATGGCACGGTGCTGTCATCTGACGTATTCAATTGCCTTTCCCCCAAAACTGGTTGAGACCAAGAACTCCGATATTTACGATATTTGACCCACCGTCTACTACGTTGGCACAACAGTAAACCAACGTTGGGCCGAAGTTTCATGTTTGTTGGGATAGAAAGAGAGAGATAGAGAGACAGAGATAAAGCTCTAACGATTGACTTTACAAAAAAAACGATGACATGTCGAATAGTGTAGACTGGCTCAAATATGATATTTAATTACGCTATGATAAGATGGTAAGGTCCATAATAATGTGCTGTTAAATATACAATATCACCTTTCTCTCAAGTGATTATCAACGTTTTAAATTACATTTACAGTGGATACACCTTGGAAATGAAAAGGTAGGCCTACGTGTGCCGTATTTTAAGGGGTTGTCGTGTTCCGTATGTTATATCAAATCTGATAAGTGGGATGCAAACAATAGTGTGTTAACAGAATCGGACAAAATTGAAGAGGAAAAAATAAAAATAAATGAAACAGATGAGTTATGTCAGCCTTACATAGGCCTACTTATTAAGAATTATATTAAAAATTCTTATCAGAATGGTAATAAATGATGGAATTAGGCTGACTTACCTCAAAACAGCTCACAAGTTGTAGCTTGTGAAACATTGGAGCAAAATAAATAGCCACGGGTACCAGCCCGACGAGGTATCCTATTCCTATGAACAGGTAGATACCACCATAATAATAAACCTCCACTGGTTCACCAAGAAAAGCTATGGCAGAATACCAGCTAAGGAAGAAGGAAATGGACACGGGAAAAACGTGCATGCTTTGGTTCGCCAGCAAGAATTCCTTGGTGGTCGTTTGTGTCTTTTTAAAGAAACCGTAAAATATGCCAACAGTCAATGACACGACAATAGACAGAGCGAATGTGACGTAATCTGCCCAGTGAAATAACTCTGCATGGATTGCTTGACTTTCCATTTTCACAATATGTTCACTAATCCACTCGCGATGTGTGCGATGAAAGTTAGACTTGGTGTGCGGAAGTAAATCGCGTGCCAGTCGATATAAGTGTTGCACCCCATAATAATAATACTATATTGTTGTACAGCGACAAAAGACATTATCTGCTCACTTGTAAAGTAAGCTGATACTGACTTTTGGCTTTGTACAACAGTATAGACCTATATGCCAACCTATGAATAATATATGGCGACAACTCTGTCTTACAAACCACGCATAACCAAAAGAAAGTATTTGCTTACTTTACAAGTGAGCAGATACTGCCTTTTGGCTTAGTAGGGCGGAACTACCCAGTTACCCAGGAAACATGATCCATTGAACCAAAGCTGTTTTGATGTTAGGCCAGCGTCTCAGAAGGTGGGCTTGCATCAGAAGAGCATTCAACCAATATCGGATCAACGTCACGAGTCTGACGTAAAGTAACTTAAGAAGGTGTATGTCAACCCAATGAAAAAATAAGATCTTTTTAAGACCTTTTTAAAGACTCCACAACCTAAAATTAATATCAGTTCCACAGATATCGCCTTACTTGGAGAACCGAAGAATGAGGGAAAAATCCAGTTTCATCCCATTTTTTCTCAACGCATTTAAAAAAATGATCGTAACCATTAGCATCTGAGAAAAATGAAAAAATAGGACCTTTTTAATACCTAACGTCCATTTTTAAAGACTTATAAAACCTTATTAAAAAAACCACGGAAATTAATTCTTAAATCGCAAAGCACGACTATTGTTGTTTATAATCTGCTTCATAGGCAGATTAAATCACTGTCATTGGGAATGAAATGGCTGTTTAAACATTAGGATTTTCAAATGTTAGATCTCAAATTAAATAAATCTGAGTAATTTTCATCCACTTCAACTGCCGTGACCCACAACTTAAAGTGGGTGAAAAAATTATAATGTAACGGTTAAATGTAGACAGTATATAGGCCTACAGTGCGGCGATCGACTTTAGTCGTCCGAATCTGACGTCAACAGACGTCAGATTCTGACGTCTAAAGTCAATCCCCACACTGTGGGGGTTAAATCGGCGTTGGACCAATGTCCTGTAGACGTGTCGACAGTCTTTGTAAATGAAGGCGATCCGATTGTCACAGGTTCGAGCCATACTTAGACAGATGTTGGGATAATGCGTTACCAAGTTACCACGACAGTTGCCTGTCCAGAGCCCTGTTGTTTCTAAGGCTGAGAAAATGGTCATCTGAAGGCTAGTTCAGCGTTACACCAACTTCAAACAAGGACATTGGACCAGTATTGTAACAGGGTTCGCCCTGTTTGGTACGTCGCCAAGCCGCCAGATACCCTATCACGAATACTGACCACAACAAAAAACCGTCCAAGTCAGAATGACACAGCTAGATCACTAAGCGCAATAGTGTAGATACGGTAATTTTCGCGTGTTTAAATTTTAGCGAATTGCTTATTTTGGGACTTTTCGTGTAGTTTACAATTCGCGAATTATCAATTTCGATGATTCGAGATTCTTAAATTCGCCCTGCTCCCGACAATTGAAACCTCGCGAATATTACAGTATCTATTATACTACAAGAACGGTATATATACAGTATATATGGTTTAATACTGCGTCGTAAGTTATGCAGAACATGTATTGCTATTAATTAATCAACTTCACATTTTGCACAAACATAGGCCTGGACCCAGAAGACTATAAGCATTTAAACTTTAACTAACCTACTGGAAGCGCTTCCGGTAACCATAAGACGTCGAACCAATGTTAGTTTAATGCTGGGCCAGTCAGACATGGCCATGGGTCGAATAGATACAAATGTAATCGAATACGAATATATTATAAAGTCATGAATACGAATACAAATACAGATACTCCATTTTAAAAATGTATTCGAATACGAATACATTACTTTTCAATTGTATTTGAATACGAATACATTTAAAATATTTAAAACTTAAAAATGTCACTAGTGATATAAATATATATGCATGTACATATATTCAGTATGTGTATATTATCACTGAAATAATACGATTTCTATTAAGTCTTTAGTTTTTATAAAGCATGTTAAATTACCAATCTCGTAATCATTTGAAATGTTAAGTATTACGTTTCATTATATGAAGCGTTTGAGATGCTTGTATTTATTTAGAGAGGGACATAGCGCAATGGTTAGAGCGTAGCGCTCTGCCGATGTCGCTGCCTGCCGTGCGGTTTCGAATCCCGCTGGTGCATAATTTTCAGAGAAATATCATGTTTCTCCCCTCTCAATCTTGGGACATTGTTAAGATGTTGTGTCCTTGGGCAAGGCACTTCACCCTCAAATGCTTCACTTGACTCAGGTGAAAATGAGTACCTGGTAGGACAGAGATGGCAATGTGTACGATAAGTTCAATGCGCCGAAACGGCTGCAGGACTGTATGCTCTCCGTGGAGTTGAAATGGCTCACGAATGAACAGGTCCAGTGACCAGGGGGTAAGATGTAAAGTCGGATGATAGGTCTTCAGACTTGATATCAGACTATAAACTTGCACCTTTACCTTTTTTTGTATTTTGCTGTATACTAACTTGTTTCGGGCGGGGGCCCTAGGGTAGTGGTTAGCACCGCTGCCTTTCACGCCAGAGTTCGGGGTTCGGTTCCCGGTCTCGGCGGTTTGGAAGAAACAAAAATGTTTCTTCCCCATCCACGTGTGAAAGTCAGTATTGTGGGGAACCTCCGTGACCGAGAGGTAGCGTGCTCGGCCTCAGACCGCCAGGGCTCGAATTTCGAATCCTGTGTCTGGAGGACAGTGTCATCTCAATCATCTCATCATCCTCAGGAGGTTCACCTGGCCCAGTTTAGCCTATATGTGCACAAAGGTGGCCTAAAGCCCGATTCATTTCATTTTTACTAACTTGTTTCAGTAATTAGTTCATAAAACCGCATAGATTAAGGTACAAGTTTGGGAATAAATAACAAAGATAAAATAATAATTTTCAGAAATAGTGTGTTTTTATGCATTGTCAATATATTGGTGCAACATTGCATTACATGTAATGTCTAGAATGTAGGTACAGCATTAAATTGGAGCCTGTTTACTACTCGTGCTATACGATGACATCTCGGGTTCCATATAAATAAATATACAAAGCTCAGCTATGGTGTTTAGTTGCTTTATTTTTTTACATAGAAAACATATTTTATATTGTTTTAGGTGAATAATGCATCGGGCTTTTTTGTGCGCAATAATTCTAGAGAATGAAATGAGGTTTCATAGACATTTTAATGAGACGATTCTAGCACCGACAGGGTTAATTGCATAGTTATTGTTAAGCTGACAATCTGCGTCTTCGCTGAGGTGTTCAAATGTGTGGATTATTTTCTACGCACCAGTGGTAGAGGTGCCAAGGTGTGTGAAAGGTGGCCATAGTGGTATCGGCATTTTTTTGTCTTTACTGGTCTTCTATGTTCTTTGCCAGACTTGGCAGGGCAGGGTGGGGTTAGGTATGTCGGCCGTGGTTTGTTACCAATCAAATATTGAGATGTTGTTACAAAATAGAGGGGAACGGATTTTTCTAATGGCGGTGACAGGGGAGGGGCAATGTCGGTGATCGTCAGTAGTCTAGACTTCTGTGACCAATCAAATTGAATGCATGTTTTCACCTGCAACGAATGTCATAGTTTTTCCAGATATCGATGACAGGGGAGGGGCACTGTCGGTGGCTGCAAGTACGTATTTTTAATGTAGGCCTAACGCCCTTAGATTAAGGGAGTAGCTTGTTGTCCTGTCTCAGTTTTGTGAAATCAGCCATGACTAGTGATTTGTTGTGTTCAGCTTTTTTAGCGTCAATTAGCTCAGGCACCGTATAGACTACGGTTTTATTAGTGTTAAGTCAAAACGCAACGAGTTAAGACAGAAATATTTGGTCAATTGCTCTTTTTCACAACTTAGCTGTTCAATATTGTAAGGTGTGAGATCACAACATAGAGGAACAAATAAATTAGTTGTGCTTGTTTTAAAAAAATTCATGGTCACACTAATCCACTAATCGCTTTTTAAAAACCGTTGGCACTTAAACTGTTTAGTGGTGTCAAGTTCGCGAGATTTATCTGGAGCTTATCAGTTATGCCCCAGTCACACTGTCGCGAATCCACTGGCGATCCAGTACGAATGCTGGCGATATGTGCAATACGGATGTGAGTGCGAATCATGGAGAATAAAAATGCTCCTGAGGTGGATAATTTATTGAACAACGAACCAACTAAAATCAATACGGTTCAAATTGCGAATGACGGAGAACCAAGTAGAACTAAGAATAATTAACAAGAACCAATACAAATCAGAACGGGTTGACACGAACTAATACGAAAGGTTGTACGAATCAATACGATCTAATGCGAATAAGCCTGCGAACTGATACGAATCAATATGACTCAAGTAGAATGCAACTCGGGCCAGTGCGAACTGATACGATCTGGAACGAACCAGTACGAGCTGATACAACCTGGAACGGACCAGTGCGATTCAGTTGGGATGAGCTTTTGGCTACAAAATGTCGCACTCATCCGTGTCTTATCGCCAGTCTTCCTAGTCCACCAAATTAACATCATCTTCGCCCAATTTTGGTGCTGTGTTATATTATATTAAAAATTATTTTACTATCATTCGAAGTTAATCTTATCAAATTTATTCATTTAGAATTTTGTTATAACATTTTTAAAAGACCGAATTTATATTAGAATCGGTGCTCAAATATAGATCATTAACGGTATCCAATAAGAAAAAATTGTGTCACAGAAGAAGCTATATAAAGATATATGACTTATAGCCATAGAAGAAAGTAAAATGCAAAAAAAAAAATGGGGCTTATCAGCGAATAAAGTAAAGGTAACAAAGAGGGGTACATGGTAGAAGACAAGAATGAGCTATGGTAGAAAGAGTAATGATTGCAACCACAGTATGGGAAATCAAAGGAAAATAGTACCGGGAAATACATTGTAACAAGACTAACAAAAGAAAATTAATAGAACAATAAAGTAAATTGCTTGACAGACAGAGGGAGATCTATAGGAGTGTATCATCATATAGTGATAAAGACTGAGAATTCATCAGCGGAAAATATAGCGAGGTAGAGAGAACATGCAGATTAATAGTAAAAATATTACCGCCAATGAGAAAAAAATAAAAAAACATACAAACAAAAACAGCAGAGAACAGAAAGCGGAGTGACAAAAACACGTCACATATAAAGTTGCTGAACAAATGTAATGTCGCAGAAGCCGACAACGACAACTGTCAACTAGACGTTGAAAAATAGAGTGGGTCAAGACAAAATATATACAAAATATATACATTATGGAGTTTCAGTATTAACATAGTGCTTGCTTAAAGTCGCATTTGGCAGCAACAGTCACTATCTTTTGCACCCAGTTATTTTTCTGATTTTTAATCCTTTCGATTTTTAAATTGTTTCCAAAAAATACCACTCCATAGCGTAATAAAAATATATTTTAAAACATATCAGTGCTGACAATCAGTATTCATAATATTCAACGATTCAGTTATTATAGGCTTTCATTCAGTCATCAGACTAAATGCAAGCCTATAATAACTGTTTTAAGTGTTGTAACTATATACATCTATAGGCCTATTTATGTATCATTTATGTATATGTTTTTTCGACCTGGATCAAAATTAGTATATTTAAAGGTTTTTTAAATATATATTTTTACCATTCTGGAACTGTACAAATTGGGTTATTGTTGGTATAATTATTCGTATAATGAGAATAAATAATATAGTCTTTTAAGAAGGCACTGGTAATCTCAATAAAAACATCGCACCAAGTTTTCTATTAAAATACGTACATAACACTGCTGGAAAGTGGCTCGTCATCCCACCATAAAAATAGTCGAATATGTTGAAAGGGTATAGTTAATAAACAGTGTTTGAAAATAGTTTCCGCCACTCGAATCTCTTGAGACTTTTTGAGTCTATAGGATACATATTTATGAGTAGGAAACAACAGTCAGAAATTTTGTTGCAATTTTATGTGAAGTTTGACCATTATTTGAAACACAATGATCATCATAGTCTGCCCTGGCAACACTGAAATGATATAAGAGTCGAAGGCCCTATTTATATTATTACCGCTATGTGAATCTACCTCATTCGTTCTGCATTGTATTGGTAACGTCCTGGTTCGCATTAATTTATTGTGAATTGCCGTCATTCGCATTGGGATCTACGTTATTCGTATCTCGTCTCACTCCATCGTTGCGCAACGTTGCAATCCGTAGCTATCTTTTTCGCATCGTATGTCCAGGCCGTAAATAGCAACGATTCAGTACGACAAGCAACGACAACCGTATCTGTACCGTGTTGCGTCGAGTCAGTTCTAGTCAGTTCTTTCTGATTCCTTGCTCATCGCCAGACTCTTCCAATGCGAACCAATCCGTTACGCTGCGAAGCGATACGAAGAGCAATACGAAGCGCAAAGAACTTATTAGAACCGAACCGCTACGAACTGTAAGGAACTACAACGAATGGGTTTCATTCGTATTGGCAGTACGGATGTTAAACCGTTTGAAACATCCGTATCGGCTTGGCGAACCGCTGAGAACCGTGAGATTTTTTTGGAGAATCGACACGCTCTAGCACGGAACAATACGACAGTGGTGAATCAGCTGGCGATCTAATACGGATTCACATCCGTATCAGTTCGCCATCATGATTCGCGACAGTGTGACTGGGGCATTAGACCAGTGTGACAGGAATGCCTCGCACCCACTCCCATTGCCCTGCGAAATATGATTAATCGTACCAAGCTTATCTACCCATAAAAATAAATAATAGTAGGCCTGACATGCCTAAATTACTGTTATTTAATTTTATTTTATTAGTAACTGAATACACATGAATACCCAAAAAAATGTAATCGAATACAGATGAATACGAATACTGAATACGAATACCCCATGTCTGGGGCCAGTGTCTCAACTAAATTGGCCCAGCAAACACGATACAGGGACGTGACGATTGTTGCGCAGGAGAGTGAACATATTGTGAGTGACAGGTAGTCTAGTATAACCGGAATATTACAAGCCAAGTGTATACGGATACAGCTACAGAGAGAGTCCCAGTGTCTAATGAAGGCTCTATCCGATGGCCGCAGACTCGTTCTCCCAGCAAACACGAGACGTTTACCCGGGGTAGGGTTAATGCTGGGCCACCGTCATCGACGCTGGCCCAGCATTAACCCAACACCGGGTCAACGCCTCGTGTTTGCTGGGCTGTGACCATCGGATGGAGCCTTGCTGTGTGGGAGAGATGATGAAGAACAACAACTTTGAAAATAAATTATCGTCTTGTTACTTGAGACATACCCCCTCCCCCATTAGCTTGATTCAATCTTGAAAACACAGGGTACAAATATGACATGGATAATACATGAGAGACAATAGTTGGGACATTTATGTGATGATTATTAATATTTTGACCACTTTATCCTCGATCCAGCGAGATGACATACATACTTCGGCAGCCCCCAGCCCAGTAAACACAAACCATTTGTATAACATTAAATTTTGTACAATGTTGTACCAAAGTCGAAGTTGTACAAATGTTATACAAATGTTTTGTGTTTATTGGGAGAGCACTCCCCTGATCTATATAAAAAATGTCATTGATGGTAATTTTATCTGTTTATTTGAAACTATCCCATGGACATATAAGAAAAACTGCACACAGAGAAAAGAACCAAACAATAATTTGATAATTTTATTATTTTTATTAATATTAATAAAATATTTTTAACATTCTTATTGCAGAACAAACAAAAAGAGCATCAATTAACACTTTCATAGAGAAACAAAAATGAACGCGACTTCGACATCACAATGAGGCGATTGTATCGAGTGGAAAAATTTACGAAATTCTATCTGAATAAACTGGATCAAAGCTGTCTGCTCTGGCTGCAAAGCAAAAAGGCGGATCTTCTTACTCTACAAGTGAGCAGATACTGCCGTCCGGGTGTGCGTGGCAGTGCTACATACACCTCGTGTTTGTGGGTGCAGACTTGGAAAGATAAAATTATCCGTCATTTCGATTTTCACTCGATAAAGTCGGCTCTCTGAATGAACGGTAGGCATCATTAAAAAAACATACAAGCGATTACATGTGATATATCCATCATCCCTAAATAGATAGAGGATAGAACTAGGAAAATTATATGGTTATAGTAATATCATAGCGGAACGACCCAGTAAACGCAAAACATTTGTATAACATTTGTACAATGTTGGACCAGCGTCGAAGACGTTGGGCCGACGTTGTACAAATGCTATACACATGGTTTGTGTTCGATAACATCACCATGATGCCACACGTATTTAATAATGGAGTTTACAGGTGAAGCTGGCTACATTTATAAAATAGACCTGCATACGTACATAAAAAGTCACATATTTCTTTATTCTCCCCTTGTCAAATTTGTGGAAAAAAGCCCCGATAAACAATAAAAAATCATGCATTAAAAATATATATATATAATTTCATAATATTATAACACAAAAACATATCTGAGGTCTGGTCTAAACTACTCGACCGTATATAGGCCTATAACAATGTCATTTCTAAAATAAAACCCGTAATCCGCATTATTAAATGCATGACCAAATACCAATACGAACGAATTGCACCATAAAATGATTTTTTAATCAAAATACTGTAGAGGTAGGCCTACATGCCAAATAATTATAATAATATATTCATGTGTTGAAGCTCTGATGAAATGGTCAGCAAACGAGCCCCACTGGTCTAGCATTCAATTGATGTTGGTCAAACGTCTCAGACCAATATATATCAGCGCTGTTACAAAGTTTAGTAATTCCTATGATCGATTCTCATCTGTTCTCTTAATTCTAAATCGAAACCATATTAAACATAGAAAATACAACTTGAAAACTACATGATATCAACAGATCATAATGTTTGCATCTTTCTATACTGCTTTGCAAAGCCAAAAGGCAGTATCTGCTTACCTATAAAGTAAGCAGATACTACCTTTTGACTTTGCACGGCAGCATAATGGTTGCTATCATTACCGGCTATTAACCCTTTCAGTGCGGGAATCGTCTTTATGCGTCAGAATTTGACGTCTGTAGACGTCAGATTCTGATGTATAAAGACGATCCCCGCACTGAAAGAATTAAAAGATTTATAAACCAGTGAGCAAGAGACAAGGACGAACATGTTGTATTTTAGTACGGTGTTTTCTCTTCTAATTATAAAAAAAAGGAATCTATGAGCATTTGTCATTAGCCGGAGTATTCTTCTTTGGTTGCTTAGCTGTGCAGGTCTCGTATAGATGTATTTGTGCATGTTGACATGGTTGAAGTTGTTCTCCTGTGGCAGTGCAATGCAAAGTACGGGAGTAATATTGATGAACAGAATAAACGTTAAATGATTACAATATAGACCACTGACAAGGTTTATTGTAGACCTGACTGAAGCTGATATTAAGGTATTTTAACCCTTATCCTGCCGATTTTTGTCAGACTATTTTTCATTCATTTGAAGCTGGAATTGATAATGCAATTTCCTGCTCCGAATGGCGAAAAATAATTATATTTATGAAAAAATCTTCAAAATGTAATTATTATAATAACTAAGCATCTACCACAAAACATTATAGCAATTCGAGTTGTATTTATTGGTGTGAAATTTGCTTGGAGACGGATATATTCGGTCCCGGCAGCATAAGGGTTAAAGAGGTTTTTGACAATCTGTTAAGTTGATGTGTTTTTGTGGATCGTCTCATTGAAGCTAAAACGATTGTTGTATAGGACTATTTTATCACCTTGTTTCTAACAGTTTAGCTGATGTGTTTCTCCTTTGGCCGTCTTGATCATATCCATCACCATCTGATTGCAAAGGGCGGCATAGGGGTTCAACAACACACACATCTTTTTGGCAAAACCACACCCCAGCGCGGACGCCTGCTTAAAATCTGCTATAGACCCCTCATCGTCTCCTGCGTAAGGGAAACATGGACATCTGCTTACCCCAGTAAATACAAAACAATTGTATAACATTTGTACAATGTTGAACCAACGTCAAATGTCAAATGTTATACAAATGTTTTGTGCTTGCTGGGTATGTGTACATTGCAATTTTATTTCTGCAATTACTGATGATAAACTTCTTAATTATTTAATGAGCAAATTATTTTTCTAATAAATTTGAATTTATTACGATCACCAGCAGCTATTATGTAAAATATAGAAATAGTATTATCTAGTTTATCTTCATTTGAAAAACTTGAAGCTATATAAATAATATATGGCTAACATGTATTTAAAATACTATTTCCACACCATATAAAGGGAGAAATATTTTTTCTATATTATAGTCCACTTGTGATCTCACAACAAATATTAGGCAGGGGATTCGATATGAATTACAATTAAAAATTCGTTTGCCTTAGAAAAGCCACACACTTTTTGAAAATAATTGATAGTGTGAGTCACCAAATGAATTAAATCCTATACTTATTCGTATCTACAAAAATGAAATAAAATTCACGATTGTAGAGATATTTCCGTTGATGCATAGCTCTAAGCTGATCACAAAATCAATCTAGCTGTCATGTGTTTTTACTAAATTTGTTTTACAAGGTAAAATCACACATATACGCTGATACGTATACACTAACTAACATACATTACTTTCGTCTGTGATCTACATTTGACAATTTCTTACATTAAGCTAAATTTCTCACTGTCATAAATTCATGTATACTGTGGTTTGAAAATAATAATGGGATAATTTATGAGAGATCCACACAATGATTGTAAACATTAAACAGAAAGTGTAGATGTAGTTTTTTAACCCTTTAAGCGCCACATTAATTTGATTTGTGAAAATAGTAGCAAATGTTTTGATAAATCTTGAAATTTGATGTAAGAGAACACGGACGAAAAAAGTCGCAGTTTGGAACAACGTAGTGTTCACGTGTCACCTCCAATATACTGGTAACCCACATCTCATTTATGTATCATCTGCAATATTTTGAATAAAAAATCGTTCAAAAAAGATAAATTTCAGAATAAGATAATTATCTCAATTCGGTATTTACTGTAAAATTTAGGTCTATTGATCTGGCTGTGGGTTCACCTCACATACCTCTAAGGCGGGTGTCTATATACATTGTATATGTGTACATATTATGATTAGCTGCGAGCGACAAAGTAGCACTGATCATAACAATAATTGCATTACGACAGTATAGGCCCTACCTAGCAAACATGAGGCGTTGACCCAATGTTGGCTTAATGTTGGCCAGCGACGCTGGACCAACATTAAGCCAACATTGGTTGAACGTCTCGCGTGTGCTCGTGCTCGTGAGTGGCTGACCTTCAAACCTGCGTATGAGACCACGCTGTGTAAAGGCTTGCTTGGCTGCGGCTCCCTTTCCATCACTCAACTCCAAAGCCTGGTTCAGGTCTTGTAAAGCTCCTAAAACAACAAGCACACAACAATTTTCCAGGGGAAGATCCAGAATTTTGAAACGGAGGGGAAGGGGGGGGGGTCCGATTAAAAAAATTAACTTTGACTTCATATTCAGGAATCGTTCAACCCCTGAGGCTCCATTTTTTCTCGAATGGTCAGTATCTATAGCTCACAATCACCATTATCATGATTATGCCTACTTACTGCTTGTGATGATAAAATGCATATTTCTGACAACAGAATGAGAGTAACAATTTTCTGGATGGTTCTCGACATCCCCAGGTTATATAAACATACACCAGTTTCAAAATGATGAAAACCAAAAATATGAATAATTAAAAAATAGTTGATCAATTGCAGAGCAATGTCGACAATTGGCTGCCACTGTGGCGCACTATGCACCACCACTAGGATAGCGTTTTTTTTTTATTCAATTACGGTTTTTCAAAATATAGCCACATGGTGGATAACGCGACAAGGAAACCAGATCTTAATATATACAGGCCTTATAATATTTAACAACCGAAATAAAGAAATAGAAAATTACTGAAATACAGTTTAAGCCTACCGGTACTTATATTTTATAAGTAACGTAATTAAACTTATAATTTCACCTTGTACATTGCCGTTAAGTCTCAGGGCCTGTGCTCTGTTGTTATACCCAGATGGGCGTTCTGGTGCCACGCCAATAGCTTTCTCAAAGTAGGTGAGAGCTTCCTCTACATTGCCTTGTTCTGCAGCTTGTACTCCTTGCAGCTCAAACTCTCTGGCCTGCTTCACCACTTCTGTCTCCTGTTCTGGTTCTGAGCAAACAAAATAATCGTTGGTTCGATCTCACTTGGAATATACTGCCACGGTTTGCAACCCACACATATATCTTGACAACTATAAGTAAGTGAAAATGGTGCGAAAATTAACATGCTCTGCAAGGTAGGCTATGTCTGCGACTGCATGCATAGTAGGCCTATGGCTGATTTCACAAAAAAACCTAGAAGTGACGATAGCAAATATACTAGTTTTAATAAGAAAAAAAACTTAATAGGTATTACATCAAAACAAATAGTTGAAACATTGTCGAAATACATTATATTTTAGAGGGAAAAAAGCTCATTTAAAAATATCCTATCGTGAAAAAGAGCCAAAAACATGTCACGATAGCAGCAATTGTCGAAATTTGTCTTTTTGTCACAATTGCAAATTTATAACTTTCAAAACAGTCATACACCGCAGCCTAGTACAACCAACGACACCTTATCATTTTGGTTTGACAGCATTTTGGCGATTTTATAAGAGCATCATGATCAATCATCTTAAATTTCTACAATTGAAAAAAAAGTGACCAGAAACATTTGTTTGTTTGCTTTCTTGACATCTACTTGCTTTCTATCGTGACATAATTGTGAATATTGTGCTATTGTGACTTCAAATATTTTTTTTTTATAATTCAGGACGAAATGGATTAGACTAGAACTGCGTAAATTTTTATTAATTTTTGTGTTGCGCATTCACAAGCTAAGCGAGATATAAAGACGAAATTCCTGTATTTATTTTTTTTGAGAAAAAAATTTCTATTAAAGCCAAAATAAAAATAATGATTTTTTGATGATTTTAGCCTGATTGTGTCGCTTTAAGTCCTTCGCCATGAAATACTTGCCATCGAATTATTGTTCTGATCTAAACCTCCTGGTACAATTTTTTTCTGCTGATTCTATTCAGGGGCAGCAAGACCGCATCAAATAGGGCGCCTAATTATCGCAACAACAGTGGCTATTTTGAAATTGTGATATTGTTACAAAAATCGAACAGCACGCTAATTTGACCACTAGGATGCCCCCATTTAGGACTATATTTTTAGCGTTTGAATTATCATCAGTCACCTGAAAATTTAACTGATGAAACATTGAATGTTGCTTCATCTAAGATGATAAGCTTTCCAATAGGGTTCAAGCTCTGCATGTCCGTGACACCCTAAGTTTCTCATTGCTATCGTGACTTTTTCGGACGGAAATGGTCACGATAGCAGTATTTGTTTTTAAATGTAAAAAAATCATATTTTTAAATGGAATGAGCATATAGGCTACTAGTAGGCCATACAGCAACATAGGTCCCCTATGTCAAATTATTATTTTTTTTCTGTAATTATCATTTATTATTTCATTTGTCATTCCATTGTAAATTCGCGAAATTTTGTAACCATTATTATCTAGTAATTTGGCAACAACCCTGAAAAGTTCGCGAAATTCTTTTTATTATTTCAAAAGTTAGACCATTTGACATGTAACGCAATTCTGAGAATAAAAAGGAATGTGATTAATGGGTTTTATACATATTATAGTATAACGTCATAAATAGACATTTAAATGTCAAATGGTGTAGGCCTAACTATGTGCAATATTTCTTTACGAAATTTTCAGGATCGATGCCAAATGACTAGAAAATAGGGTTTACAAAATTTCATGAAATTTTAAATTGCTTGAGAATTGACTGACTGGATACCGAAAAGCTAACTTTCATTTCGGACCATCCTCTATCGTCGGACACACTGGGGGGGGGGGGTAGTGTGGTTTTATGGATTAATTAGGTAATTATAAACGTTTGCTAGGGTAAACAGCAATGATCGGACTCTATTACGTATGTATAATATTAAAATATGATACGAATAGTGTGGTTTTATGGACTAATTAGGTAATTATACACGTTTGATAGGGTATACAGCAATGATCGGACTCTATGACGTATTTATAATATTATAATATGATACATACGTCTTAGAGTCCGATCATTGCTGTGTACCCTAGCAAACGTGAAAATAATTATTAATTAATTAATTATTATAATAATAAATCAATAAAACCACACTTCTTCCCCCCAGTGATCGGACAGACTATAATATATTAGACCAAAGCCTAGACTAGTAGTAGGCCTAGGCCATATTTTTCATGGTCCCTTTTCACATATAGGCTATATATGTGACTATGTCATTCTGGCCTCAGAGATTGAAAGGTGGCGGCGACATAGATGTGTAGGGAATGGTTTTATGTCAATAGGGCCACAGGTGATCGGTATTCCAGTATTTCGTGTGGTGAGACTATTAAAATAACGCTTGACCTATGACCCCATGAGTTTCTTTTACAAAAAAACAACAACGAAGAGATTGAAGTTTCCTCACCTAAATAGTTATTCTGGTCTTCAATTTCTTCTGGAATTTCATTATAGGGTAAGTTGGGATTGAAAATCCTGTTCAGTACTGCCTTGTCATGGGATGATATTCCTATATTATCATCTTCAATTTGCCTACTATCATCGCCTATGTTAGGTGAATCTTCCATTTTTGTGTCAATATACGGTCAAAGGTTGTGAAGGTCAAAGGTCGGTCTTTGCATTGTTCCATTCAATACAATTTTACCGTATAGTTTGATCTACACAAACAGTAACTTTCAAGTCCCCTACCAATAAATTATCAACCCACCCACAATAATATCCTTCTCAATATTATCAGCTCTATTTCGCTACGTCGTTAAAATACGACGCAATTATAGACCCCACCTGTAGGCCTCTAATAAATCTAACAATATCGTGTAGGCCCCTACTATGATATGGGTATAGGACTCAGAATTGACTGACTGGCTAAATATTGCTTTACGTCGCTTTCTTCACAATCATGGCAATATCGTGACAGAAGGAAGCATGAAGTCGGGACTATGCCCTACACTTATCCCATGACTTCAAAGGTTCCTCAAAGTGCACAATGCCATATACACTGTGGTTAAGCGGTGGAGGTAACTGGAGTTACCATTAGCAAAAGATGACTGACAAGCCTACCAATTCGTTTACATTTTCATATAATTTGTGTAGTTAGACGTTCTCCTTTGCGCCATCGATTTGTAGTTGGTTTGAAAACACCTAACTGGACAAAATGTATATTATGTTAACTTCGAGTTGTCGATAATTTATCGCTAAACTAAATTTGGTCAATGAGAATGGTAACTGTCAAGTGTCAATTCCAGCTGTTACTGGTAACGGCAACTTCGGTGGGTGGTAACTGTCGATTTCAGTGGGTGGTAACTGTCGCTTCCGATCAGCAGGAAAATTCTATTATGAAATGTATATTCTAAAACAACCTTAGTAATAGTTTACATGATCGTGAAATTGATGACGATGCGTTCTGATTTTTATTTTAATTAGTACAGTATACAGTATCACAGTGAGGGGCGCTGTAATGTATTATAAGGGCCTAGTATATAAAGACTAGATGCATATCTATACCTATGCTCATAGGCGTAGGCGGTGGACCAACACTGTATCAACATACATATAATAGAGCATGTGTAATACATGTGTAATACAAAAAACAACATTCGTAGATGTTTCTTTTAATTTTTAAAGTATAGCCTAATATATTTATTATGAATTATTTAGGTGAGCCTACTTATAGTCAGGTGGCTTCACATCAAATATTAGGCTTATAGTTCTCGGCCAGATAAAAGAACCATTTTTCTAAGGCTCAGCTGTGGCCTAGCCTGATTAAAGTTAGCCTAGGAGCCCAGAATTATTTTTTATTTAAGACGCCGAGAAATGTAAAAATCCAAGATAACCGCCATTTGTACAAGATGAAACAAAATGATAATATTTTCGACAGAATAGATGCAGATTTTGCTGTTAGCATAAGGGTTCTTGTTAAGCCTGACATAGTGATGTAGTCAGAAATTACAGTAAACATTGCATTGTTAATAAAATTCAAGATGGCAGCTATTAGTGCAAGGTGAAACGGTAAATTGATATCATTTATTTATAAAATCGAAGCAAAACACGTATTTTAGTTATTGCATTGCGAGTAAATCCAAGATGGCCGCCATTTGTGTAAGGTCAAAACAATAAATTGATATATTTTCGATAAAATAGAAAAAGCTTCACGATTTCGGTGTATGTCGTCGGTTTTCCAGGTATGCAAGATTTAGTTGTGTGGCCAGAGAGAAGTTCAACATTTTATTGTGGATACAATTCAAGACGGCTGCCATTTGAAAAAGTCAAAACAAAAGTCGTGTCAAACAATTTTTTTGGAACAGAAGGAGATTCGTGACTTTAGTGTCTACCATAGGATTTTCTTATACACATTACCTGTTGACATTCTCCAGAAACTATTTTAGACACCCCAGATCCCAGAAAACAAAATGGCGTCAGACCCTTTAGCTAACGTCTATATCTTATATGGGCTATTCCCATCTCTGATGGCCTATTTTTAATAATATCACAATGTCATCCATGCCTGAGAACTCTTTGATCAACGCAAAACTCATTTACCTATCTCATTCCCTGTAAAAGTTATACATATTCTGTGTTCGTTCGTGGCGCTGTGACGTCTCTCAATAATGACGGCTACATGTATGTAGCTCTCAATCCTAATGACAAGTAAGATATAATTAATGCCCTGTCATGGCCTTCTGGCGACTATTTTGTTTGTCTAATGACCGCCATCTTGGTGTATTGACTAATATTATGTTTGCCAGTCACAGGGGCGTATATATGAAAATCTTACATGGTTGTTAGCAAAATAACGAATCTGCTTCCACTCTCTAATTTTTGATTTACACAAAATCAAGTGGCGGCCATCTTGGATTTTTACCCATAATGCAATGTCTAATGTTCTTTCCAACCACACACTATGTCGGGCATACCTGAAAACCCTATAGCAGACACTAAAATTATGCTTTTCTGTCCATCTCTCGAAAATGATGATAATTTATATTACTTAACCTTGAAGAAATTGAGGCCATCTTGGATTTTACCCACAATGCAATGAACAAAATAATTTCTGGCCACAACATTATGGCGGGCCTACTTGTAAAACATACGGTCGATACATGAATCAGCTTATATTTTACCGAACATTATATCAATCTAATATTTGACCTTGGTCGAAACGGCGGTCATTTTGGATTTTTACGTTTTACGTCAACACTTGCCG
Organism: Flabesymbios commensalis; assembly: GCA_964017125.1. NCBI lineage: Eukaryota > Metazoa > Annelida > Polychaeta > Terebellida > Flabelligeridae > Flabesymbios > Flabesymbios commensalis. Next base: position 35,493,273 of record OZ024917.1, on the reverse strand, counting down.
AGTGTTTAGCTAAAGCCAGGTCTGATAGAACAGCAAAATAGATTTTGCAATCAGCACGATGGATATTTCCTCTCAACAAAATGTAATCCTCCAGCTTTAAATACACAAAAAATTAACTCCCTTCCCTTTAGGCCTAAATAACGTCTTTATAGTTGTCCGAAATGTGGTGTCTCCTTATTGTAGGCCTACCTTATATAAAACAAAGCTGTTTGTTCATAGACATTTCCAATATCAAGAATTAAATGTAGCGCTATACTAGAATTCAACATGCCTTTATCATGTTTATCTAAGGCTTTTAGAACCGATTTAATCATATATATGTCCAATAGTATATTTTATCTTGCGAATAACACCAGGTATTAATGTAGCCGTGCCGTCCTCTTCGAGGCCGGGGATTGATGTACTAGTATTTGATTTAGCCGAAAAATCCAACATGGCGGTGACCCCAAGGTCAGAGAAATGTCCATAACTTTATAATGACTGTGCGACCTGTGAGCTGAGCATGCAGGCATGGAACTGAAATTTTAGTGATTCTAAAAATAATATTTTCGATCTGATTTTTCGACCGGAAGTCTTATTTAAAACCGTCTAAAAAAATGTCCTGTTTCAGCGATTGGGGCTAGTATTTAAGCATATATTATATCATCATCATCATCATCAGTTTGAATTTACATTGGTAGGATTATTAAAATCGCCACGACCTGTACTAGCAGATGTGCTACTAGATTCAACATAATTGTTTTCTAAAAAACGTTTGAAAGATATTTCAACATCCTCTTCATTTATTATTGGTTTGTATTATTGGAGTTTTTGATTTGTGAAAATGTTTTAATCTTTGTCCACAATGTTATGATCCAAAATCCGCTTTCTCACATATAGAAATGTGAAGAGCGATGATTTTCTAAAGCAATGATTCCAGATAAAAATAATGATGAGAAAGATGTACTAACCATGCTAACTGAATTGCAATTGTAAAATTTATAATAAACACTAGATATCATGCACCATTGGACAATTTCCAATAAATAAACTATCAGTTACCAGCAACATAATTTGTCAGTTACCAGTAGTATCATTGAGTATTGCAGTTACCAGCAACACGCTTGGCAGTTACCATTCTCATTGAACAAATTTAGTTTACCGATTACGAGAAAATTTTCGGTTAACATAATGTCCATTTTGTCCAGTTAAGTATTATTAATCCACCTACTAATCAAAGGAGCAAAGGAGAACGTTAAACTACACCAAATATATGAAAATGTAAACGAATCGGTAGCCTTGTCGGTCATTTTTTGCTAATGGTAACTCCAGTTACCTCCACCGCTTACCCACAGTGATATAGAGCACTGTAGGCCTACACTCCATGCCTTTGAACAGTTTGGAGCATTGTAATTCCATATACACAACCTCGATGACAAAATATCCGACCCGGGCGGAATTTGAGCCCAGTACCTCTTTGTTTTGAACCACAACTGGATCGAATGAGCCATCGACTCAGAATCGAGCACAGCTAAAATAGGCCTTTAGTGTAGGCCTATATAGCTTGTTAAAACAATCTGTTAACAAATCGCAGCATGAAGACCTAGAACGTTTTTCATATTATTGTGATTTGTGTAGGCCTGCAATTCTACATTGATAAATTCAACAATTCCATTTATCATTTTTTTGTATCAAGAAAGAGTTAATTGTTCGCAAACAAACACGAAAGCAGCCTTTGTCAAAGATTATCCTTATGCAACACAGGACAGCTTATCATGCAAGGATTCCAAGATAATGTCAGAGCAAATTGAAACAAAATAGCCACCAGTCTCTAACTATCATGCAAAGTCTCCGAGATAGTGAGCAAAATTAAAACAAAATCTTTGCAAAAATTGTCTTGTGTTGTCCTTGTGGAACACCAGACATTATATTTTATTTTAATGCCTTTTTATTTTACTGCTTTTATTCATCATGCCATATTTCCAAGCTAATAATAAAAAAAATATGATGGCCGCCAGTAGGCCATTTTAGATTTATTTTTGCAAAATTTGTCATGCGTTATCCTTGTGTACATGAGACCTTACATTTTGTGTATATTCATGGTCCAGCTATTTTGCATTTTTGAATTACGAAAACGTAAATATTACAAAATTTCATTGGCCATTTTAAAATTGTTTACATCCAAAAGCTACTCAGGTCATTGGCTGACATAGCTGAGCACATTTGCCAAATAAAAAAAAATATGTTGGAAACTTTTTCCTGAAGCGGGTTAGCAACCATTTCTTCGTTAGTAGCCATAGTAATTAAAGAGTTGATGATATGGGGAGCAAAGTGTCACCAAAACAATTTCCCAGTGGTATGTGATGGCCATGTGAAGTATGACGAAGCATAAGTTGATAGATTAGCAGCTATTTTGAAAACATATAACAGCTGTCATAGGTGGTGAAGGCGGCGGTGGACCGTGTGGAATATAGTAAGCAACCCACCTTTGTGAAGCCTGCTTCCCAGCAAACAGAACACATTTTTCATTTTTTTGTCAATAGGTTGTATGCGTGTTTTCACAAAATATTTTATAATAACATGCTACCAACATCCTTCTATTGCTTAAACAAATATTAATCATGTTAATATTGATTTCTAAAGGTCGAATCAGTGTTTTCACAAAAATATTTTATAACAAAAGTTTGCCAGCTTATAGGTCCATTCCCAAGTGCCTTGAACTTAAAAAGTTTCAAAGTTTAAAATTGTGTTATATAGGCTTATATCATCGTAAATCTATATTATCTTGAAAGATATATGGATCCGGTAAGTGTGTATTTTGGAATGTTTATACAATTTCTAACAACCATCCCTTTAAATTATATTGAGTTTGACCTGCATGCCAACGTCTGTTTTAAGTAATAATTCTATGCTTATCATTGGGAGATGAAGGAAGGTATGTAGCTATTAAGTTTAGGCTGGATACCTTCCTTTTACCTCTCTGAATTTATAGTGCCTGTGACTTAGCCTATGAGCGGTAACTAGTTACTGAGTCGTGACTGGTTACCGTCTTATGCCTGATGATAGATGAGATTCAGTCTGCACGATGATGGGCTTGCCTTCTAACATGTGATCAGACGCTCGCCATTGATTCGCTCAGGCGTGAATCAATGAATGCACTCTGCCTATGTTTTGGGCCAGAGAGAGGTGTTTAGGCACTGTATAAATCAAGCCCTATCTGAGAGGGTGTTCTTCTTTGTATACATTGTAATGCAGCTGCATGTCCCTCTGTATATAATAAAACTCTGTATCAAGCCTCAAGTGTACTGGATTCCTGACTTGCGTTTCTGCCAAAACTTTTCTAAAGTCATCACGAGTTACCATGACTTTTAACAGTAACACATGCAGTCAAATATGTGCTTGAAGTCCAGTCATCTATTTTGTTTCTATACACAATATGATGACATTTATTGATAATTGTTATTCTAATATGATATAGAGTATAACTATGTTTAAATTGAATCCTTGTAAGATTGCAAAATATGACTAGGGCCGAAGTTTCCCGATTCATGCAATTTCGGCAAATCGGAGTCGAAGTGGTACAATCATATACACCTAATAAAATTTATTTGTATTGGTAGCCTATATCAAATATCCACAAAGGCCTATTGGCCATACTCAGTAATGTCAAAGCGCCGATTACGGAGCAGCTGCCTATTCACGACATATAGTATAGGAAATATCTACGACATTTTTTATTAAAATACGTTTTAAAACATTATATAATATATTCAAAAGTATTTCAAACAGTTTGAAAAAATGTTTTATTATATTTAAAAACTTTTTTAATACCGTTTTTTTTGTCTAACATTTAACAAATGTAGAATAGATATTTTGTAGACCCTACAGAAAAAAATATTTTTATAACATTTTCATGTGATATTCTGAAAATGCTAGACAAATGGTTTCGGTTTCCTGGAGTAACAGCAGTATGAACACCACGTTTCACTCTTATTCTTTTGTTGTGTTGTGATGTCGAAGACTACTTGTCTTCAAATTAGCCAGTATTATATAACAGTAAATGGTTGGACAAACAATCACAGCTCAGAAAACACAAAAACATTTTAACTTTTTTGAAAATATTAGACTATTTTTTTTTAATAGCAAAACGTCAGGTCAACAGAATATTATTAAACATAAGTTAAAAATATTATGCAAAAACATGAATAAAACAAGTTTTTTAAACATTTTTATTTACATATTATGCTAAAAAAAGGCATTTGGAAAAAATGTTATTTTCAGTTAATATTTTGCATAGCATGTTTATTTATTGTTTCATAATAGTCTGTTGACCCGACGTTTTATTATTGTAAAACATTATCATATGACCTTTAAAAAATGCTTGAAAAATGTTTTGTGTGTGCTGGGTACAGCCGCTGAGTTTCGGCTGGATACCATCTTCTGCTTTGTCTGCGATAGAGTGAATCAATAACGCCTCTGAGGATTGCTTAAGGACGTAACTGGTTACTGTGTCGTGACAAGTTACTTACACTGACCAGTTAATTTCTTATAAATTCTTCGTAAGACTTATGATTCGTGTCTGAACGTATCAACAATCAGCATGCTATCAGCTGACGTGCTCGCAGATGAATTAGCTGAAAGCGACGTGGACACGAAGTGGGTTGTTTTCACTGCTGAGTCAAACTGTGAAGAAGTAGAGTCATTTTCTGTATATATATTGTAACGCTGATCAGCCTGTTCTCTGTAAATAAACTGTGTACATCGCAATTTAGAAGATTCCTGACTTATTTTCTGCCAAAACATGCTGAGAGTCATCGTGACTTTAACACAGAACATAGAGCCCCCTGGGGAATGGTTTTGAAACGTACATTCCCAACATCAGATTTAACTGGTGGTTGTACCCTAATGCATTTGCAAGATATGAGTGAAAATATGTTTTTGATGGTAATTTTAAACTGCAATACGGAGTTCCACAAGGGTCTGTTCTTGGACCCTTGCTTTTCACACTGTATACAGTTGATTTAGGTGAAATTATCAAGAAACACTGACAAAGGTATCACAAGTATGCAGACAACACACATTCGTACATTTTTTTCTCGCCCATAGACGCGGAAACATTCATTCAGAGACTGGAAGCTTGCATTTGTGACATAGATATATGGATGATAAAAAACAAACTAAAGCAAAATGGGGAGAAGAGAGAGGTCCTCTACACTTACAAGGCTGGATTTTCGTCCAGACATTCTCCGAGACCATTGAAAATTGGTGGAATAAACATTCTTTCTGCAGTGAATGTGAAGAGTCTTGGAGTGACACTGGACAGCTGTCTGATCCTTAACAAACATGTGAGTGCCGTTTGCAGTGCTGCTTCTCTGCACATCAGAAGCATTGGAAAGCTTCGTCATCTTCTGACTCAATCTATTACTGAAAAGTTGTTAGGCCTACATGCCATTGCCTTCATCACTGCTCGTCTGGACTATTGTAACAGCGTGGGGATCGTCTTCATAGGCTACGTTAAAATCTGACGCCTCCCTAAGGGGCTTATTCAGCGTTTACAGTGTATTCAGAACACGCAGCACGCCTGGTGACACGCAACCAATCGAGATGATCATAACACTAGTGCTTAAAATAGCCTCTATTAGCTACCAGTGCAAGAGCGAATCATCTACAAGGTACTGCTGTTCACATAGCCTACAAAACAATCCATGGCAGCGTGCCATCATATTTATCCGAGTTAGATTCAAGCAGAAGCATTCGCTCATCTTCAAAAAAACCTTCTTTGTCGGCACAAGACTAAACTCTTAGGGGGGGGGGGGGCACCATTCAACTACTATGGGGGGGGGGAGGGCGGTGCTGTAGTTTTTGAACTGGACAAATTATTTATTACACCTCCTACATGCAATATTTCATTTATTTCACACTCTGCCTCAAGCAAAATATTTATTTCACTTTCTTAAAATTTTTTTTTGCTGTCCACAAAGTTGGATCCAAAACTAAATTAGTATTGATGTGGAGGCTAAGGAAACGACCGAAGTGAGGTAACACAAATTAAAGCATATATTAGTTATGCCGAGCGAAGTGAGAGAATTTTTTTGAGGGCCATTAAATATTTATTTACAGCATGTCCTTCAGCCAATTATTTATTTCATGAAAAATCGGTCTCAAAATATTTATTTAAAAAATACTCCAGCCCCCACCCCCTGGAGATTAATTATGGTGGCCCCCTTACAGTAGGCCTAAGCTTCGGAGGCAGAAGTTTTTTCAGTGTAGCGCCAAAACTGTGAAACGAACATACGGATAAGTGCGGAAGTGCAAATCTTTAGATGTCTTCGAAAGCGCCTTGAAGAAGCATCTTTTCTGTAACGCCTAGGGGAGAGTGGGGCACTTTGAACCATTTTTTCGATTTTTCAACTTCCTGTCAAGTCAGGATGGAACTGAATTCTTTTTTGTATGGCAAATAACAGCTGTAGAAAAAGGTAACATCCTGGCATAAAATAACTTGAACTTAATCTCTCACTTAAGATAAAAAATCACATTTCAATTAATTTTTGCCATCGGTTTAACCTGTCCCACCTATGGAATCTTGAACCATGAGTCGGGGTAGGCCTACCTAGCTAGCTTGAACAACGATAAAAATTGAAATATTGGTTTTGAAATGACACATAGGCAACACTATTGCCATCTGTGATAGCCTAGTTATATATGTTTTGTGTTTGTACAACACCCGACTTTTATTGAAAAATCAAGTGGCTCAACGTGCCCCTATGTTCAAGGTGCCCCACTCCTAAATTTTACATTGAACTATGGTTCAACGTGCCCCACTTTTTATGGTTCAACGTGCTCCATTAAAATTCCTCAAGATGAAGTGGCTGCGATTTTTTTTCTTGCCAAAACAAATGTGAAATAGTAGATCTTATTCAAAATTGACCTTGAAAGTGTTTCTGTGAAACGAAAATTGCTATTTAATACTATGTTTCAATAGGAATTAAAATAAATTAAAATCACCCCGTAACAGACAATTTGATGAGGTGATTCACATATACACCAGGTGGTCATATTGACGGGATATCTGGCAATTGTGACTTAAACAAACAGAGAAAAGTCAAGTGGTTCAACGTACCCCTATGGTCAAGGTGCCCCACTCTCCCCTACTGGTAGGCCTACCTTTAATTGTTACATTTATGCCAGAACCCTATCTTTTCTTTAACATTCCAAAATTTCGCTATGCAATTTCAAGGCTACGCCTTAGTTCCCATCACTTAGAAATTGAAACCGGTAGATATACCCGGCCTTTAACACCAGCCAATCAGCGATTTTGTGCTGCGTGTCCTGGAAAAGTGGGTGATGAATATCATTTTCTTACAGAATGTGTGTCTCATTCAGAAAACCGTGACATTTTATTTGATGAAATTACGAGAGATATACCAAATTTCCTGACTCAGGCAAATAAGGAAAAAATTATCTCAATCCTCACCTCGCAAAATATGAATGTATTGCTTTTATTAGCAAAATTTATTGTTAAAGCATGGGGTTAAATATTAATTGTGTAAAGTTAGATATGAAACAGATGTAAATGCTGTAATATATATTGTTCTTTAACATATTCCATTTAGTACAAGTTTGCATTCCTGACATAAGTGCAAGCCTGAATCAAATTTAAAATATACATCTGTTTAAACTAGACTTCTCCGAATTTTTTTTGTGATGTTAAAGAATTTCGATCAATATTCCTGTGGGGAATACTGATCACTTCAAAATGTGCTTATAAGTGCTCTTACTGAAATGAAAGGAGATGTATTTTTATTATAGGCCTAGGTCTACATAAAATCTATACATATTTTTTGTCTAATGTGTAAAAGGTATATTTTCATAACCATATACTTCTATGCATTTTTTATTATGAATATTATTTGATACCATAGACTACCTTTTATTTTTATAACACTGACATTTGTATCATTCTGATTCTCTTTGTCAATAAAGGTATTATTATTATCATATTGTCTGTAGGCTAATGCACACAGAGCACTGTATGTGCGCTATAGAAAAACTTTTTTTTATTATTATTATTAGACTAGACAAAATCCATATTTCTCTGAAATTGTCAACATTCCTTGGAACTAAATTGCATATTAACTGGTTAAAATTTTATTTTCCAATGTAGTCTATCATCTGCCATAAAGAAATATTTATCCTAAACTGTTATAAAACTGCATACAATTATAATAATAATTTTAGAATACAACTTAAGCGATACCTCGATTATTCCAAATGAAGGTATGGCAGAGGAAGACGAAATAACTGATAATTGGGAAGATTTAGAAGACAGTGGGGTGTGTTTTAGTGGATTATAAATGTATACTATTCGACATAAAGGAAAAGAAAATGTTCTTTACTGTAATACAATCTTAATATGTCGACATGTTTAGTAATCAGGCTTAATAACAACCGTATTGACTGGTGTGCAGTGGTGACTCTTCTGATTTATGTCCGTCACTGGCGTCGTGGAACAAACTGGTCATCGTCTGATCGAGGACACAAACATTTCGGCTGCCTTCACGTTCGGTCGCCCCTGCATGTTCGGCCTCTCCATTTTCGCCACCTGCATGTTCTACCACCTACACTACAGTAGGATACACTTCTGGGAAGAGTATCTTATAGTTGCGTAACTTAGCCTACCGTCCTGACCTGGGCTGAGGCGGGGCTGAAGCCTGAGGCTGAGCGATAATAGAGGTTTCCGTCGCAGTTAGCAGAGGTTAGGTCTAAGTCTAACGTTAGGGGTCTACTCATTGACTGACATTGACTGAGTAAAAATGAGTAGAAATTAAAGCTGCATAGGTCTAGGTCTGATTGTTTTCCTTTTTTCATTCAAAATATTAATAAATAGAGAATCATAATTAATGGTGTTTTATTTTTTTATTTCACTCATCTGGTTGCTAAAACAAACCTGATCAGTTTTTTTGTAACGTTAGTGTCTGTAAACTCAGTAATACAGGTAATCAGGACATTTAAAGTACGAAGTGTCAGTGGCAAAATCCTGCTTCAGCCCCATTGTAAACATTTATAATTAATATAAAAAAATGGACTATATTTCTTCAGTATATCACTAAATGACGAATATTTATAGGTATGGCGTCATTTGGTTTGCATATTAAATAAAAGTGTCTAGTCCTAGCCGTTCTGTCAATGAAAATTGGTTGAAACTAAAATCCATCCTAAATCAATGCCTTGACAAATTTATACCAACCAAAATGACTTCCCCTCGGGAAAATCTACCTTGGCTATTCAAATCACTTCTCGCATCTATTCGGAAAAAAGCATCTCTATATAATAAAGCCAAGCGTACGAATAAAGCTGACCTTTGGGCAAAGTACAAATTATGTAAACGGCAGACCCAGTGTGCCATCAGGTCTGCCAGGTGGTCTTTTTTGAAAAACAAACTTTCTGAATCCTTAGAACAAAAAAATTCAAAACCACTCTGGCGTTATATCAAATTAAAACGTCATGATGGAAATGGTGTCTCTCCTTTGAAGGAAAACGGCCAGCTGCATTCAGATAGCAGACGTAAGACCGAAATATTAAACAACCAATTTTGCTCCGTTTTTACTCGGAAGACACCACAAATATACCTAAACTACCCGTACCACCGAATACTGAAATGCCTAAATTTGAAATTACTGTTCAAGGTGTAACTAAATTACTCGAGGGTTTAAACGGCGGGAAGGCACCCGGACCAGACGAGCTCCCGAATCTGATTCTGAAGAATGCTGCCAACGAAATATCTCCCTTTCCTAAAATTATTTTTGATCAATCTCTACAGACGGGCAAATTACCAGATGACTGGATAGAGGCTAATGTTGCCCCAGTCTTCAAAAAAGGGGATCGGCACTCTCCGCAAACTACAGGCCGATATCCCTCACATGTGTTTGTGTCAAATTACTCGAACACATCATTTGTAAACAAATTATGTCCCATTTTTCGGAAAACAAAATTTTAACACCTGTACAACATGGCTTTCGCTCAAAACACTCATGCGAAAGCCAGCTTTTAATTACAGCTGATGAATTTATTCAAAATTTTGAAGGCAAGACACAAACAGATGTTGTTGTCTTAGATTTTAGTAAGGCCTTTGACGTTGTCCCCCACCAACGCCTCTTACACAAACTCAACCACTATGGAATTCGGGGAACAACTCTTAATTGGATTCAAAATTTCTTGACCAATAGAACCCAAAAAGTAGTAGTTGATGGCAGCTCTTCAGAATCAGCCCGTGTAAAGTCCGGTGTGCCCCAGGGTTCTGTTCTCGGACCCCTACTTTTCTTGACCTACATTAATGACCTCCCCTCCACGGTCTCGTCGCAGGTTCGTCTCTTTGCAGATGACTGTCTCCTGTATCGCCCGATAAAATGTCGGGCAGATCAGGAGAAACTGCAGAGAGACCTATCTGCGTTACAGGATTGGGCAGATCGATGGGGGGAGTGCTTCAACCCCTCGAAATGCTCGGTCCTGAGGGTGTCCAGGCCGAAATAAAATAAACTGGAATTCCAGTACACCCTGAAAGGTGAAACATTAGAAAATGTTTTATCAACACCATATCTTGGTGTTTGCCTTAGCTAGACTCTGTAATGGGAGGCCCACATTAACAAAATTAAGAGTAAAGCGAATTCCACCCTGGGCTTCCTTCGGAGGAACCTGAAGGCATGTACCCCTAAATTAAGGGAGACTGCCTATTTCTCCCTGGTCAGATCATCCTTAGAATATTCTTCAGCAGTTTGGGACCCCTTTAGACGAAAAGACATTGATAAATTAGAAAAAATTCAAAGAGCAGCAGCAAGATTTGTCACCCAAAATTATAGACAAACAGCCAGTGTGACATCTCTCATTCAGACCTTGGGCTGGACTGATTTGAAAACAAGACGAAAAAATTCTGGGCTTTTATGTATGTTCAAAGTTTTAAATGAGTTAGTTGAAATTCCTATCAATGACCGTTTAATCCCAGCAGATCGAAGAACACGTGATGGGCACAATCAGGCTTATAAACACATCAGAGCTAGCACCACACTGGGACAAAATTCTTTTTGGCATCGAACTATCCCTGATTGGAATTCTCTTCCGGCAACTGCCATAGAATCGAAAACTGTGGCAGCATTCAAGAGTCAGCTGGTTGACTAGATCTGCCAGCCTCTTTCCCCCCCTCCAGCCTGATACTCCACAATGGAGGGCTGCTGGAGTATTCACTCAAAGTCAAAGTCTATAAACAAATATTGCTTAACATGAGGCTAGTTCATCATTTGCAAAGGCTCATTATTATTTGAGAGACAATTAGAACAAATTACAGGAAATACAAGTTAGATTGAACCATCTTATTTTACAGATAGCTGCAGAAAATTATATAGTTGCCTACATGTCTAACTAAATGAAGGCTATGTATATATAAATTACAGCGTCATTTAGTTGATAAATAATAATAGACTCTATGTAGGGGGAAAGAATTTAATTTGACTACCCCCCAAAAAATAACAAACACGTGTTTGTAATTATTATTTTAATTAGTTAACTAAGTGATGGCTACGACACAGTTACCTTAGGTAACTGAATGACAAACATGAATGATGCCGTCATTTAGTTAAAATTGTTCTCATTTACATGGTTCGTAATAAAGGCTGAAAGACACTAACTGCTCCCAGATTGCCCGGGGCAACCGATTTTAGGTGGGGGCAAGTAAAAAATTATAGACAGTGGCCCCCTGGGCAATAGCTTAAATTTGCAGCATTTTAAATTTCTATGACTGTCACAACAGACAACGCATGTCAGTGACAAGTCGGGCAAGTAATAAATTATGGAGGCAAGTACCCCAAAATTTTCAAAAGGTCCAATCAGTTAGTGTCTAGCCCTGACGACCTTCAAAATTTGGCAGCTAATTTTCATTACATATTTTTTTGTTTGTGCAGTTAATTAGCAGTGTTCAGCACAGACAAGAAATATGTGGGGACATTTGTCTAATTGACGCCTACTGTTCAGCACCTGAGACAAGAAATAGGTGGGGACATTTGTCTCACTACTTTGGAAAAAAAGGAGACATTTGATCTTTAACTGTTTAAGTGTGTAATTGACGCGATATCGCGGCCTGTGCTGAACACTGAATTAGTGTCAATAATTAATATTATGTAGGCCTATATGTTTGTAAAACAATTTCGTAACCTAATATAGATCGCTTAATGTATTCAAACTAGGCCTACATGACTGCAGTCTTCAAAAGGTGGCTTTGATTCTTAGCAATGCTATATTTGACGCGATAGCGGCGGCACCGTTGACAGAGATAGACCTACACTGTTGTGAAAAAATTGCCCCACATTGGGTCAATACAGACGACGTCGGACCACTATTGAATCAGCGTTGGACTGGCAATCCCAATTGAGATAAGATCGGTTAAAACATGGAATAGTAACTATATCCATGCTTAAAAGTAGTGAAATACAATTTGCATTTACTTTTAGAGAGGGACGTGGCGCAATGGCTAGAGCGCGGAGCTTTGCCATTGTCACTGCCTGCCGTTTCGAATCCCGCTTGGTGCAGGATTTTCAGAGAAATATCATGTTTCTCCCCTCTCAATATTGGGACATTATTTCGATGTTGTGTCCTTGGGCAAGGCACTTTACCTTCACATGCTTCACTTGACTCAGGTGTAAATGAGTACCTGGTAGGACAGAGATGGCAATGTGTGCGACTAGTTCCTAGCGCCGAAATGGCTGCAAGTGCTGTATGCTCCAACAAGGGAGTTGAAATGGTACATGAATGAACAGGTCCAGTGACCAGGGGTAATATGTGTGAAGCGCACAGAGCATTGTATGTGCGCTATATAAGAAATCACCATTATTACTAGTTTCGAATGACAATGAAGATCAGTATCTCACGATCTATCATACCTGTACCATACGAATGTTCCGGGACAGCAACTGCTTACCACATGCATGGCTGTTCCTTTTTGTTGCGATTCATCCTATCAAAAGTTGATTATCAAAACATACCTGCAAGTCTAAGACACAAGTCATAATGACAAGTAAGGGGAGGGAAGACAATAAAGGAAACGTAAACCTGGGGATTCTCCACTGATTAGAGGAATGTGTGTAGGCATTGCGATATCAATGAGTACAAGTTTAAATGTGGCTTCAGCACTGATTCATTGCAAATGTCGCATGCTAAGCTTTTTTCAAGAAAACTAATTGTTCTGTTTAGTCATAAAATTTAAATACTGTGTTTCTACCACACAGCATTGTCAACAGTCAGACGCACATGACAGCAGACATGATTCAAGTTAACTGTGTCTCTGATATGACGCTACTCTGCCGTGTGCCGCGTGTCAAAGTACGGCGTATGTCGGCGTGTTCCGTGGCAAAATTGTTTCGGGGGAAAAACGTGGTTGTCCGTACAGACAACCAAAGTGTTCCAAAGATTCATATTTGGTTGTCCGCGACAATTTTTGGTTGTCTTGGACAACCTGACAACCACTATTACGAACCCTGATTCAAATTAGTTAACTGAATGACAGATATAAGTATAACTCATGTGGTCATTTAGTTGCACAGTAAGTAAAGTAATTGAATGATGAACATGAATGATTGTGTCACTTAGTTTAATTATTTTTATTTCCACGTTAATTAATTAAATCACTATTATGACTCACCACTTACCAAAACATAATTATGTACAATCATGGTAAAATCCAACACAAATATTATCCAACAATATTATATGCATGCCAGATTTATTGCTTAGACGTCTTGCATGATTCATGAAACATAACTAAATTGAGCTATATCACTTAACCGGCATATTAGTCCACCACGACTGTACATGTTGGGGCAACGTTACAGCAATGATATCTGTGGCCCGGGCCATCTTTGACGTGTGAGGACTAAGTACTCCATTATGATTAGCCTACATTCTTGCCGTCATTCAGGTAAACTTGATCTTTTAGTTTGTCTGCCGTCATTCAGTTTAATTTGGCCCTATTTTCAGTTAATAATAACATACATGTATTTAAAATAGGGGCCAAAATAATAGCCCCACCTCCCATATCTTATCAATGGGAGGTGGAGCTAAAGCTTCAGCCCCATCTCCGATGTCTTATGAATGAGAAATAGGGCTTATAATATGGACCATTTAAATGCTCAAATTTGTCATTTACCCCCAAAAATATCCAAGCCCCTATTTGCTGCTTATTCCCAGGCCCCAAATGAAAACCCTTTACCCTAGGGGTTCTTCTCACCCCAAGGCAAATTTATTTTTTGTTTGCTCCTATATATACTACTACTGGATTAGCCCCATTTACAGTCACTAATATATTCAAAATGGGGTCAAAACTATAGCCCCACCTCCCATGTATTATTAATGAACAATGGGGCTAAAGCTATAGCCCCAAGTTCAATATATTATTAATGGGAAATGGGGCTTAAAATATAAACCATTTGTGCTTAAAATGGTCATTTACCCCCGAAAATATCCAAGCAGCTATTTGCTGCTTATTCCCGGGCTCCAAATGAAAACCCTTTACCACAGGGGGTCTTTTCCCCTAGGCAAGTCAATAATTATTTTAAAGATCTTAAAAAAAATTAATTAAAATGAAATATTATATAATGTTAGTTCCTTTATACTACTACCGGATTAGCCCCATTTACAGTCACTAATACATGTTGGAATTGGGGCTAAAACTATAGCCCCATCTACCATATATCAATGATGAGAAATGGGGCTAATCTGGTAGTAGTATATAGAATCTATATACTACTACTGGATTAGCCCCATTTACAGTCACTAAGGAATGGGAAATGGGGCTAAAGTTATAGCCCCACCTCCCATATATTATTAATGGGATTGATTATTTTAAAGATCGTAAAAAATATTATAAATTAAAGTTTAATATTATATAATGCTTGTTCCTATATGGGCAATTTCACATAAACGGTACATTTAGGAAATATTTAAACTTTCCATGATTTTTCTACTAATGCTGCTAAATAGTTATATTAAACTTTTTTTATTTTGGCAAGGCTTGTATGGGGAAGCTACAGGCCAAATTTTAGGGTGTTTTGACAATTATTTATTCACAAATCACTGGTTCTTATGCTCTTTTCAACATATTTTGCAGTCTCATCCTACAAATTCACTTCATATAATATTGTTTTATTCTATACATGTCATCTAACACAAGAATAATATAATGTTTATGCCCTAGTCGTTGGTCTTACGATTCAAATGACACAAGTTTGACAAAAATTGAGTCACAGATGTTGATATAGATTGTTGAATTAATTGAGAAGCGTAGAGATGTACATATGACGGTTGAGTACATGAAGAGATCGGGAAGTCTGTATATTTGGCCGGAAGAAGAGGAGTTCTCCACTCAACCATTAAAAGACATTGTGTATTATATGCGACCACCTACTATTGCAAATAAAAGAGGACAATTTAAGTTTGATGTTACTGAAATTACTGAAATCAAATCTGTACATAATCTTAACTTTCAATAAATTTATTGAAATTCAGCTAAAAAATGATATGAAGATGTTCAATTGTTTAATGCGTGTATCAAAGAATTGTTTTTTCTTTGATTTTTTCAAGTGAATTAATAATTGTTTCTTCCAAGTCAACTTTAATGTTGAATATTATCTTGTTATTCTTCAATTTTTTTAAATTCTAAAATTAATAATTTACGAATCTTTAAATATAATAATGTCAAACTGCTCTAGAGTTTTGACAAAATTCACATATGTCATCAATTACAAAGGCATTGTAAAGATATTTGTAATAAAGAGCTGATATCGTGGAAGTTTATATTGTTTGAGTCTTTATTTCAAGAATTTTACTCAATTAATTTTATGTATACATTTACTATTTGAAGACAGTGGTTTTCATTCAGAACTCTTGGTTAAAAATATGTCCTCTCCAGTGCATTCAGTGATACGAGCTTAAAACACAGTGCCATTGTCCAGGTTTTATATTTTGTTCTTACTTGTGTATAACGTAATACACACAAATAGTTGCGATCTATAAACATAACAAACCAGTTGAGCAATATTTTAATTCAGTATAGTTTGTATAATTATGGTACTCAACATTAATTTACAATAAAAAAGTTAGGATAAAAATTAGAATAAGAATATGCAATGAGGGAGGGGTGAGAAACATAATAATGCTCTACTGATCTGAATTGTTCATTCACATCACTTGTGCTAGCGTTTTTAAACTTCCCCTCCAGTACACTTTGTCATGTATATAATTGTGTAGAGCACACCCATGAAAAGCAGAGTAAACATGCACAAAATTGGTCATATATATAATATTGAAGCTATGTGTTCATTTATAGTTGATTTTATCACATAAATTTGTTTGACTTGTTTGAATAAGTGCTGTCCAATTTTTACGTAAGTGCATTTCAAAATGTAACTTCTCACATTTCAAATCAATATGAAATCTTTAGATATGAAATATGGGTCCAACACAGTGTGATCTTCTCTTCATTAACATAGCACTTGAAATACAAACAAATGTGGGGGAATAGTTTTCAAATCAGCTGTATTACTAACATTTTAGCAGGGATTAATAATTGTTAAATAAAATGTCCCTTCCAGTACACTAGTCATGTATATAATTGTGAAGAAAATAGCCATGAAAAAGCAGATTAAACAAGCACAAAATGGGTCATATATATAATATTGAAGCTATTATATATATATAATATTGAAGCTATGTGTGCATTTATAGTTGATTTTATCACACCAATTTGTTGAGGTATTTAAATGATTGCCGTCTAATATTTACGAACGTGCATTTCAATATTTAATTTGTCACATTTCAAATCGATACAAAATATGCGTATATGAAATACTGGTCCAACACAGTGTGATCTTCTCTTCATAAACATAGCAATCGAAATATAAATAAATCTGGGGAAATGATTTTCAAATAAGCTGTGAAACTATTATTTTAGCAAGGACTCATAATTGTTAAATAAAAAGTCCCCTCCAGTACACAAATAAACACCATGGATGCATTTCAACAGTCCATATCCTTACTCATAATCATAATTAAGCTCTGAAATTTTCTGAGATGTTAGCAAATGACATCGAGTTTTTAAAAAGTGTGAAATTGTCATACAAGGAAGGTTTTCATTTTTAACCCCCTGTGAGACTTTTTGTGTGCCCTTTACATGAAATTGCCCATATACTACTAACTGAATTAGCCCCATTTACAGTCACTAAAATATGGGGCTAAAACTATAGCCCCACATTCCATATGTTAATTATGGGAAATGGGGCTAATGCGGTAGTAGTATATAGAATCTATATACTACTACCGGATTAGGACCATTTACAGTCACTAAGGTATGGTAAATGGGGCTAAAGTTATAGCCCCCCACCTTCCATATATTATTAATGGGAAATGGGGCCTAAAATATCGAGCATTTATTTTGAAAAATGCTTAATTCGTCGTTTACCCCCAAAAAATTCCAAGCCCCTGTTTGCTGCTTATTTGAATTCAAAATGGCTGACTTTCTGCCTTTATAGGTACTAATATGCATAATGTTTTTTAAACCATTACTCTAAAACATATAGTAGTGATTCTACCAGGAAGGTTGTGTTTTTGGTTGAGTTGGTTTGTTGTCTTTCTGACTTTCCGTCAGATTACTTAAAAAGTAAACAAAAAAATTACCTGAGGTGTGTGTCAAGCCAAGGAACAGCTTATTAGTTTTTGGGGATGATCTGGATTGAATTCGGATCTCACAGATTTGCATGAAACTTTTATCACAGGTGTGTCTCTGGCCAAGGACAAATTCATTAAATTGTGGGGATGATCCACACATGATCCAGATTACGATCAAGATTCAAATTAAGATTTCGATGGAGGTTTGCCATCTCTGAGTGATTGTCTAGCCTGTTGCTCACTGGGCTCACCCAGAACCATTGTTTACTCGGCTATCATAGACTTAGCCTCTTAGACCTACATGTAATTTTTGGCACAGCCTAGGAATACTTTAATAACACTAGACAAAATCGCTTCAATAGGGAGCGTCAGGACTTATGTGTCTTGTTACATTTATTATAGGCAGCTGTCTTTAATACGAGCCAAACTGATTCACCAGTCACTGCAATGTTTTTCAACTAAAGTGGTGGAGTGGGATGGCTGTGAGGGGTGTTGTTAGGGTATCTTTGGAACAATAAACTCCTATTTTAGTCCTATTATAAGCTATTTTGTCCTATTTTTGTCCTATTTTTTCAAACGCCCATATCCTATTTTTCTTTTTTTTGGGGACATGTCCTCACTTGACGGCCTGAGTTCTTCTACCTAGTAAAAGAAAAGGCCAAGTTCTATCCCTGTAAGTCGAACAGGCATGCTGTGGCCCTTTATGAGAATGTTTTTTACACATTTTTTTAATTTTTGTAAAAAAATGCAAAAAATGAAGATAGGCTATGTCCACTGTCCTATGAGGAAGTTCTGGAGGCCATCATTAAGGCCGTTTAGACAGAACAATGTGGGAATCTCTAAGAATTGAGTAGTTTGCCCAGGGTAAAACCTGGGTGAAGTTTTGTTTGCCTGCCCTACGCTTCCTCATGGGGTGCACCGAGGGTAAAAGTTTCATAGCCATAAGGATGAAAATCTATTAAAAATTTTCTTCTTCCATGACCCCCTGAAAAGATAAAGAGGGGCCAGAGGCTATTTCTGATTGTTATGTGGTATATTTTCTTTATTACAGTATTGCGACCCGGCACTCATTGGGTGCCCTGATGTACGGTATCTTAAAACTAAAACTCTACAGATATTACATCTCAGTAGTTTTATTCAGCTGCTTCAAAAAGTTCAAGTTTCTGGGTGATGTTTTGGTTTCTGTGTCCCTCCCGCCATTTACAACATTGAGGTCACAACTTTTGGACGTTTTTATAATTTAGCTCAGATTTTGATCTAGCACAGCATTTTTCTTGCTTAGTGAAAACTGTGCAATGTGGTCAAATATTTCTTTTAACATGTATACAGTTTCAAAAAAAGGCTCACTAATTTCATTGGACAATTAAAAAATGTATGTAATGTACCTACAGTCAGCAGTCAGACATTATGATTAGTGTACATTTAGATCAGGCCAATTTCCTTGAAATTTTGCACAGGTCATTTATATATGTCATGTCGTGAAAATTTTGCAAAATTAAATTGAATATTTTAGAAGTTAGACCATTTGACTTGTAATAAAGTTCCAGAATTATTGTAGACTATTATGGGTTTATTGAGGGATGTCATAATTTCAATTTTCTACATGTCAAATAGTCTTATTTTTCGAAATACCCAGGTACTGCATATCATTTTACAAACTTTTCACCGATGTTAGGACATGACTTGAAAATGGCCTGTGCAAAATTTTATGAAAATTGGTTGATAATTGACAGAGAAATCGATGAAAAACATGCGCTACCTAAATAATTGTGTCCTAGACTATGGTAGTCTACATCTCACACAGTGTATGCCTAGGCCTATATAGTCTACTATTATAGCGAATTTTATAAAAAATAATAATTATATTTTGCCTAATTATAGTCCGTCAATGAGCTCTATACATTGCAATGTATTATCTGTCGATACAAGTTTCGCCATATATCATCTCATCCATACCTCCAACCAAAATTAGGAAGCTTTCGTACACACACCCTGTGTTTCCAGCCATACCAAACCAACAAAGATACATTTGAATACAGCTTTTTTTCCAAGAACAATAACAATATGGAACAACTTGCCACCTTAAATCCCAGAGGCCTCCACAGTTGATGCTTTCAAAGTCAGCATCAATAGCCTTACTCCCACCGAATAAAATTATAAATATTTATACAAATACCATGCCATTTTTTATCCCTGCACAAATGCACATCACTGCATGTTATCAGCTGCAGTCAAGATACACAATCACTGTTTAAGCACTTTTTTGTGCGACATAATGGCCATGATAGCATTTCTTGTTCAACTGTATTTCTTACAAAGTTTGGCCAGTACTTGAAGGAGAAGAAGACAATTCAAGTCATTTAATTTTTGATGATGTCTTTTTTATATTTATAATTTCGGTATAATACATGGTTTCCATGGGTCCTTGAAAAGGGAAAAGTCCTTGAATTTGAAAAAAATACAGGTCTTGTAAAGTCCCTGATTTTTGTAAAAACATAAATAAACTGGGAAAAGTCCTTGATTTTGATCAACCTGTGATGTTTTGCTGTTGATCTTGAAAGACATCATGCAGCAGCGACAGCTGGTGATTTAATGAAAAAAAAGTTGCACCTAAATAACGAAGTGGTTAAGGAATGTAATGTGCCTATTTTATCAATATATAGTCAAAAGACAAATATCGATAGACAATTTAGGCGTACATTTCATATTTGTACAATATTGTAATTTCACTGATATGCATGGTCTGAAATTTGATAAAAGGGTTAAGTAAAACTCGAAAGTTGCCATTTTCATACTTTCTAGCCTAAACTTATTTGTGTAATCCGCGAATCACTTTTTTAACATGCACAAAAAAGGTCCTTGAAAAATATTAAAAAGTCCTTGAAAGGTCTTCGAAAAATTCCTAAATTTTGTATTTGAAAAAGTGTGGGAACCATGATAATAGAAATATTTTTTGTCCAGCTGGAAATTACCTTAACCATGCAGGGTTTTCTGCAGGTTTGGGAAGGACTTCTTGATTTTTTTTTTTTGGGGGGGGGGGGTGGGGAAACAAATGAGGACAGTGAAATGCCTGCATTTTTTTTGGTGGGGGCAGGAGGTTAGTAACCAAATTTTAAGGTGGAGGGGGGGTGAGGGAAAATGCATGGTAATTTATCTATCTTTTTTTATAGCTGAACTCTCAACTCGTGAGCTAAATTCAGTTAAAGCTGGCTAGTTCAATCATGTTAATCAAGGAGATTTTTTGACTTCTAGCAATCAGATTTACCCCCAGATCATCATGTGTTTTTATTTCATAAGTTTATTTCAACAGTTTACTTTTCTGTATGTTTGTTGCAGGAACTGGATAAAAGGTTGGAAAAAATTGAGAGACCTAGCCAAAAAAGTAAAAGCAAAGATAGGTTTGTCATTTTCTAATTCCATGTACTGGTACTTTGCTTTACAATGTTATGTTAACTCTTTTGCCTAGAGCTAATTGAGCCTATTAACCCTCGCTCTGATTTAGGATTGGCCAATTTTTAGCTCAATCCGATTTTTCGAATGACTTTTGAACAGACTTTGAATAACATCTTCTAACTTCCATCATTTTGCAAGGATATGGCTCAAATACATACATTTTTACAATTTAATAAAATGAATATTAAAAGTTATTGACATGGATTTTGATTTTACTCCCCCCCCCCCCCCCAATTTCACGACAGTTGAGGTTTCTGGCTTTTGAGCCCTGTCCCTGTATATAGCCGATATGTTTTAAACATAGCTCTCACTGCGAGCAATGTCTACTTCCAGATCATACTAATTTATGCCAATACATGTATAATTTATTGACTTGAACAGAATGAGAGTTGGAAGCTATGGGAAACTAGCACATGTTTCACTTTTGAAAGCAAATTTATTATAATATCGATACAATATTTGGAAAAAATATATAAATTGCCTTTCAAAATCTCACCTTCAATCCTAATAGCATCTGTCACCATAGCTATATTTGTGGAACATAGGGTCATTCCATGCCAAATCATCAGATTTTTTGGACTTTTCCCACACTTCATCTTACTTTTCATATGCAGAATATATTGGAAAATGTCTTTCACCGACGTCAGATTCTGATGTATGAAGAATCATAATATTTCTAATGGCAGTAGACCCAAAACATCTATGTATTCAACTGAAACGGAAATAGCTAACTAAGACATTTATGATGATTTCAAATTGGAAAAAAACCCTTTGGTTTCCATGGTTTGTACAATTGACCCAGCGTTGCAAGGGTTAAGAAAACTACTTATTTGTACAGTATGTATTCAGCGGTCAAATGGTTAAATGTATATGATGTAGGCATTTGGGAGCTCTGATAACATTTCCACATGAAATATTACCACAAAATGTGGGTGTAGTTGCCCTATTTTACATATGTACTACTTAGTCGATTGGGCTGAGAGCCATTTGTACGTCATTAAGTACACATCATTACCGCTACAAATTTGAAAGAAAATTCACAATTCTGCTCCCGGCTAATATATTGTGTTTGCATCCTTTTCTTTTCAGAAATGAAAAATCAATGGCTGTGGTTGTTCCTGATAATCAACATAGTTATCAACCACAAGTCCGCATCTTGAAGCGTGAGCCTGCCAATTCTGAACAGGACGAATTAGCAGCAAGACAGTAAGTATCAGGCATGGGCATATTAGGAATTTAGCTCTGACTAAGAGGCTGACTGATGAATTTTGTTTACTTTTTACAGACATGACCTATGTGCCTGGGCAATTTTTCCCATGTATTTTTTTTCGCAGCACACCATAAGCGGCCATTTCCGAAGATGGCCGTCCAAAAAGTTTGTGGGCCCGATATCTTATTAACTGTTGAAAGCATCCTATTCAAATTTTATAGGGTGGTTCTCTGGATATTTCTGACGATCCAATTAACTTTTGGGAAGAATCCAATTTAATCAAGATGGCCGACAGAGGACATTTTGAAAAAAATAGCCACCCAAAAAGCATGTGAGCACGATATTTTATGAACCGTTGATTGGATCGCATTTAAATTTTATGCTGAGGTTCTCTAGTCATTTCTAATGATCTGAATCATTTTTTGGGAATAATTGTTAAAAACAACATGGCTGATGGAAGACATCTTGAAAAAAAATTACCTGTTAGGGGTAATTTTTCCACTTAGATTTTTTTATTGTGACAATCTCTTCAAGTTTGAGTCATGTAATGGGAATGCTTTTTGTGCTGAAAACAGTTAATCTAGTTCCTTTAATATGTTAAAGCTGTTAAAGCCTACCATGTTATTTTTGTATCTAGAAATGCATCAAATAGACCTGGAAAAACGTTGCAAGAACGTGAGGCAGCATATGCTGAAGCCAGATTGCGAATTCTAGGATCTGCTACGGCAAAGAGTGAAGATGCAGTTGCAAGTGGCCTCTCATTGGCTGCATCGGGTGACACAAGGTAATTTAACCTTAAAAGCACTAAATTAAATAATTCAAATTTTCAACCACTTACAATTGTGTCTTGCTTCTGCGACCCGAACTTGAAGTGAGTAAATATAACAGTGATGTGATCCACTAATAAAACAAATTTAAAACGACTATAGTTGTTATTAGAGCTCTAGTTGTGGTTAACCCTTTAGCCGCCAAATTATTCAATTTGAATTTTCAACCACTTGAAGTTGTGTCTCGCTGACGCGATCCACAACTTCAAGTGAGTGAAAATTATTCAGATTTAACAAAATGGAAGTCAACTTTTTTTCAAATATTGCTGATTGATGTCACATTTTATCTTTAACATGTTTAAAAGGTGGTACTTATTATGCTAATAAAAAATGAAAACCCGAATATATGCCGCACCGGCGGTTATAGGGTTAAGCAGTGGGCCATATAATAGCACTAGGATCAATGTAATAGTAGTCAAAATACAGTACAGTCAAAATCGCAAACCGCAATTTGAAATATTTCGTATGAAGTGAGTGTTTGCTAAAACTGTGCTAATTTTCATTTGAATAATTTTTAAATTATTTATTATCACTCACATATGACACAGGCTTTTATATGGATGTAAAATATTTTGTTTCTGATCAATGACAAATGCACAATATAGCTTTAAGTTGGTATTTTAACACGTAATTTTACCCATTTTCATACTTATCCAGTAAATAGACAAAATACTTTTCTCTCAGCCGATTTTTGTGTAGTATAAATGTTTAGTTTTGATTCAAACATGTTCTAGAACTATTGTTGACTTAAAATTAACCCATTTGGAATAAAAATAATGAGTTATGTGAACATATTACTCGCTTTTTTGGTTAGACGTAAAATTAGCTCGCTTTTCTTCAGGCTCGGGAAAATTGACCATATCTCACATTATTGCCCACTGAGTAGTCAAATTTTGAGCTATATCAATATATTTCATATCAATAGAAAGCTTCTGACACAGGCCTTCACATGGATGTAAAATATTTTGTGTCTGAGCATTGACAAATGCACAAGAGAGCGTTGGGTTGGTATTTTAAAACGTAATTTTACCCATTTTTCATACTTTTTCAGTAAATAGACAAAATACTTGTCTCTCAGTTGATTTTTGTATAGTATAAATGTTTAGTTTTGATTCAAACATGTTCTAGAGCTATTGTTGACTTAAAATAAACCCATTTGGAATAAAAATAATGAGTTATGTGAACATATTACATGCTTTTTTGGTTAGACGTAAAATTTGTGCGTTTTCTTTGGGCTCAGGGAAACTGTATGTATCTCACTGTTTTGCCGTATGAGTAGTCAAATTTTGAGCTATATCAATATATTTGATATCAATAGAAAGCTACTGGCACAGGCCACGGATGTAAAATATTTTGTCTCTAATCTTTGAAAAATGCACAAGAGAGCTTGAAGTTGGTACTTTAACACTTAATTTCACCTATTTTTCATACTTTTTCAGTACATAGTCAAAATACTTTTCTCTCAACTGATTTTCGTGTATAATAAATATTTAGTTTTGATTCAAACATGCTCTAGAATTATTGTTGACTTAAAATAAACCCATTTGGAATAAAAAATAATGAGCTATTTGAATATATTACTCAATTTTTGGGTTGGATGTAAAATTTGGGCACTTTTCTTCCAACCCGGGGAAATTGACAGTGTTTCACATTTTTGCCCAATGAGTACCGGGTACCCAAAATAAAAAAAACTGTACAAACATCTTTGATATCAGTTAAAAGTAACTACCAAGGGTTTTAACATGGTTACTTGACGACTGAAGAAGTAATCACAGCCATTTTTAAAGTTATCTCTGCCACTACAAAAGTTATCTTATAGTCACTGGAGAAGTGATCATAGCAACTTTAAACGTTATCTCAGCCACTACAAAAGTGATCTTGACCACAAACAAACTGGTGTCAGCCAATTTGAAGCTTATCTGAGCCACTACAAAGTGATCTGGGCCACTCAAGAAGTGATCAAAGCCACTTTTTAAAATATCTAAACAACTACAAAAGTCATCTTGGCCACTGACGAAGTGGTTACAATAACTTTGAATGTTATCTCTATCATTATAAAAACGATCTTAGCCACTGGCGAAGTGCTCATAAACGACTTTAAAAGTGATCTCAGCCACTACAACAGTGATCTTGGCCACTAACAATCTTATATCAGCCCGTTAAAGTGGTCTTGGCCACAAAAAAACGATCTTGTCTAATGAAGAAGTGATTACATTCACTTTAAAAGTTATCTCAGCTGATACAAAAATGATATTGGCCACTAATAATCTTATGTCAGTCCCTAAAAAAGTGATCTGGGTCACTACAAAAGTGATCATGACCACTTGTTAAGCCATCACATCCACTTCAAAAATCATCTCAGCCACCACAAAAATTATCTTGACCACTGAAGAAGTGATCACAGCGACTCTAAAAGTTATCTCAGCCACTACAAAAGTGATCTTGGCCACTGATGAAGTAATCATAGCCACTTTTAACGTTATCTCAGCCACTACAAAAGTGATCTTGGCTACTGAAGAAGTCATCACAGCCACTTTAAAGGTTATCTTAGTCATTGCAAAGGTGATCTTGGTCACTAACAAACTGTTGTCAGCCACTGACAAAATTATCTAAGCCACTACAAGGTGATGTTGGCCACTGAAGAAATGATCACAGCCACTTAAAAATTATCTCGACCACTACAAAGTTCACTTCTTAAGTGGTCAAGATCAATTTTGTAGTGACGAGATCACTTTTAAAGTGACTGAGATCACTTCTTCAGTGGCCAAGATCACTGTTGTAGTGGCTGAGATAACTTTTCAAGTCGCTGTGAGCAATTCGTCAGTGGGCAAGATCATTTTTATAGTGGCAGAGATAACTTTCAAAGTTATTGTAACCACTTCTTCAGAGGTCAAGATCACTTTTGTAGTTGTTTAGATATTTGTAAAAGTGGCTGTGATCACTTCTTCAGTTGCCCAGATCACTTTGTAGTGGCTTAGATAACCTTTAAATTGGCTGACACCAGTTTGTTTGTGGACAAGATTACCTTTGTAGTGGCTGATATAACGTTTAAAGTTGCTATGATCACTTCTTCTGTGACCAAGATCACTTTTGTAGTTAATGAGATAACTTTTAAAGTCGCTGTGATCACTTCTTCAGTGGCCAAGATCACTTCTGTAGTGGCTGAGATAACGTTTAAAGTTGTGATGATCACTTCTTTAGTTGACAAGATCAGTTTTTTTGTGGCCAAGATCACTTTTACGGGCTGACATAAGACTGTTAGTGGTCAAGATCACTTTTGTAATGGCTGAGATAACTTTTAAAGTGACTGAGATCACTTCTTCAGTGGCCAAGATCACTGTTGTAGTGGCTGAGATCACTTTTAAAGTCGCTGTGAGCACTTCCTCAGTGGTCGAGATCATTTTTATAGTGGCAGAGATAACATTCAAAGTTATTGTAACCACTTCTTTAGAGGTCAAGATCACTTTTGAAGTCGTTTAGATATTTTTACTTCACTTCTTCAGTAGCCCAGATCACTTTGTAGTGGCTTAGATAACCTTTCAATTGGCTGACACCAGTTTGTTAGTGGCCAAGATTACCTTTGTAGTGGCTGAGTTAACGATTAAAGTTGCTATGATCACTTCTTCAGTGACCAAGATCACTTGTGTAGTGACTGAGATAACTTTTAAAGTGGCTCTGATCTGACCAACTACTGAGATAATGTTTAAAGTTGCGATGATCACTTCTTCATTGGCTAAGATAACTTTTGTAGTGGCTGTGATAACTTTGAGAATGGCTGTGATCACTTCTTCAGTAGTCAAGATAACTTTTGAAAAATGGCTCCAGAGAATGTAAAAGTAAAAACAAACATTTATACCATATAAAGTTACCATGAGCGAGAAGTCTTGCTGATATTCACTGAGAAAACATTGGAAATTTGTCAAATGGAGGGATAAAATACAAAGTTAGCCCTTAATTGTTGTACATTTCGTATTTAACAGAAATAAAATATTATGTATCCACGTTAAAGCCCTTGATAGTTCCCTACTTTTAACTGATGTCAAAGATGTTTGTACAATTTTTTTTTATTTTGGGTACCCGGTACTCATTGGGCAAAAATGTAAAACACTGTCAAATTTCCCGGGCTGGAAGAAAAGTGACCAAATTTTACATCCAACCCAAAAATTGTGGAATAAGTTCAAATAGCTCATTATTTTTTATTCCAAATGGGTTATTTTAAGTCAACAATAATTCTAGAACATGTTTGAATCAAAACTAAATATTTATTATACACAACAATCAGTTGAGAGAAAAGTATTATGACTATGTACTGAAAAAGTATGAAAAATAGGTACAATTAAGTGTTAAGGTACCAACTTCAAGCTCTCTTGTGCATTTTTCAAAGATTAGACACAAAATATTTTACATCTGTGGCCTGTGCCAGTAGCTTTCTATTGATATCAAATATATTGATATAGCTCAAAATTTGACTACTCATTGGGCAAAACTGTGAGATACATGCAGTTTGCCTGAGCGTGAAAATTTTACGTCTAAGCATAAAAGCATGTAATATGCTCACATAACTCATTATTTTTTATTCCAAATGGGTTTATTTTAAGTCAACAAAAGTTCTAGAACATGTTTGAATCAAAACTAAATATTTATTATACACAAAAATCAGCTCAGTAAAAAGTATTTTGACTACTTACTGAGAAAGTATGAAAAAAGTTCAAATTAAGGGTTAAAATACCAACTTAAAGCTCTCTTGTGCATTTGTTAATGATCAGACACAAAATATTTTACATCCATGTGAAGGCCTGTGCTAGTAGCTCTCTATTGATATCTAATATATTGATATAACTCAAATTTTGACTACTCGTGGAGCAAAACTGTGAGATACATACAGTTTTCCTGAGCCTAAAAGAAAAGCATGCAAATTTTACGTCTAACCAAAAAAGCATGTAATATGTTCACATAACTCATTTCTTTTATTCCAAATGGGTTTATTTTAAGTCAACAATAGTTCTACAACATGTTTGAATCAAAACTAAACATTTATACTATACAAAAATCAACTGAGAGAAAAGTATTTTGTCTATTTACTGAAAAAGTATGAAAAATGGGTAAAATTACGTTTCAAAATACAAACTTAACGCTCTCTTGTGCATTTGTCAATGCTTAGACACAAAATATTTTACATCCATGTGAAGGCCTGTGTCAGTAGCTTTCTATTGATATAAAATATATTGATATAGCTCAAAATTTAACTACTCAGTGGGCAATAATGTGAGATATGGTCAATTTTCCCGAGCCTGAAGAAAAGCGAGCTAATTTTACGTCTAACCAAAAAAGCTAGTAATATGTTCACATAACTCCTTATTTTTATTCCAAATGGGTTAATTTTAAGTCAACAATAGTTCTAGAACATGTTTGAATCAAAACTAAACATTTATACTATACAAAAATCGGCTAAGAGAAAAGTATTTTGTCTATTTACTGGAAAAGTATGAAAAATGGGTAAAATTACGTGTTAAAATACCAACCTAAAGCTATATTGTGCATTTGTCATTGATCAGAAACAAAATATTTTACATCCATATGAAAGCCTGTGTCATATGTGAGTGATAATAAATAATTTAAAAATTATTTAAATGAAAATTAGCACAGTTTTAGCAAACAATCACTTCATACGCAATATTTCAAATTGCGGTTTGCGATTTTGACGGTACTAGTGTTTAAAGGGTTTTTACTGTACTTTTGGACAGGATGATTTTTGTAAGACGCGCAGATTCGGATTCCTGAGAAATTTTCACTATAGGTGGAACTCTTAGATCGTATTGACCTTTCAACACAAATAAAACCCCCCTAGCTCTGGGACTATAGGGTTTGTGTGTTTGACTTAAAATAAAATGTATATGTTTTTTCTTCTGCTGAAGGTTGTCATTAAATTAATTGATAGCTTATTGGATGATATTGTGGACATTATTATAATGTTTGTACTGGTAATCTACATGTAGTTTTATGATGTTAAATGTTCCCCTATTATTTATATACTTATGTAGTTACAGCATGTACAAGAAGACTGAAGATCGCTTACCCCGGTAGTTAGAAATACATTATGTAAATAAATATGTTTTGTCAATTCATTGCAAATAAATGTTTAATCTTTTCAGACCTGAACGAATTATTGAACAATTCAATGAGATGAAGACAACAGAGAATGTTGTTCGACTACCTAAAGGACCAGATGGAACAAAGGGCTTTCATGAGAGATCAACTGACTGAAGCACAGTTTACAAGAGAAAAAATAATCATGTATGAAGATCTGGAAACACATCCTTCTAATACACATACTTTACTTTAACTAAATTCTAAGTAATCTAACTGTTTTCTCCACATCATTTGCAAAAACAAAAACATAAGAACTATTTTGGACCGTAATTACTTCTGATCAGTTTTGAGAGGTTTTTCTTGATTTGTTGTGATTCAAGTTTTTCCTGGAAAGTTTGGTTGCCCTTAGAAGTTGATGTGTGACTATTTATTGTGGCCAGGTGTTGGCATTCTGATGTCGTCAGAATCACTGTGGCTTTCTCTGTGATATGGTTTCATGTGATTACGAGGAGATGACCCCTCCAGATGAATGCTTGTGCTGTTCAAGGACATGCCATTGGTGGACTGGCAAGATGACCAGAAAACAGCCATAGAGAGTAGAGAATCTGCCTTTCAGGTTTGTTTTCTTTTGTTGAGATGAGTTGTGAAAGAAACTGAGGATGGAGCCATTGCTTTCTTTACATTATTGGGGAGACTGCGATCCTGCATCTCTGAAGAAGTCAAGTAGCTATAGCAAGTGAAAATCTGACAATGTTTTGTCAGAGGCTAGCAGATTCACATAGCCAACAGCTCAACTGTTTTTACTCTTCAACATGGTTGAGCAATATTTCATTCTCCGGGGATTAAAGCGTGATATATGACCCCTCTATCCCCAGGTGATGGTATTTGCTGTACTAACACGCCAAATAGCCCTTCTTTAGGCAAGAAAAATGCATTGGGTTAAAGGTACGTTAGGTAAAGCAACTCAAATTTGGAAGTTTCTTTAGTACCTGTATCTGAAACTGCATATTTAATATCAGTTCCAATTGACAGAAAATACTAACATTTGAAAAATGTATTTTTTTAATGTGATTGTTTTCTATCAATTGAAGCTGGAATTATATTTCCAGCCTTATCTACCAATAAAATATAATATAACCCTCCTAACACTGGTTATTTCTTCTCATTTTGTTTTATAAAGAGCTTCAGGAGTTAAAATGTAATATTATTTGAAAGTAAAGAGCTCAAGAATCCCCGTATTGTTACAGATTGTAGCATTTCTAGTGGATTGATTTAATCCTTAAAGCGCTGAAATATTTTTGCTTAAGCCATGGAGACTGGAGGGTCTATGACGATTATAAATATTTTGTCCTCTTACGGTGCCGGGGTCGACTTTGACATGTAAAGTTTTCAGATTTTGAGGTCTAAAGTTGATCCCCCTGCCGTAAGGGTTAGAGCACTAAATTAAATAAGCACAATTTTCACCCGCTTAAAGCTGTGCCTCGCTACCACGACCCACAACTTAAAGTGGATTGGTTTATTTTGAATTTTAAACACATTTTCATTCCCAATAACAGTTATTCAATCAGCTAATTAAACAAATTAAAAACGATTTTAGTAGTTCAACTCTTTTAGTGCAGGGACCCACTTTAAACGTCCCAAGTCGATCCCGCACTAAAGGAATTAAAAAATTATATTGGCTGTAGATCCATAACATCGGTTTTCGAATGAATCAGAAAGAGCTAGCAAAGACATTTATGATGATTTCAAATTGAAAAAATAAACGATTTAGTTGCGATGTTTTTTACAAATTAATTCAGCGCTTTAAAGGTTAAAAGGGTGAATACTGCTCTGCAAAGCCATAAGACAGTATCTGCTTACTTGACAAGTAAGCAGATACTGCCTTTTGGATTTGCACGGCAGAAAAGTTGATGGTGTGAGTGCTTGAATCACAAGCGGAGCTATTGGGTAGGTGTGGATAAAGTGTGCAGTTATCATCAAAACGAGATAAGAGATTGTGAGGCTGAATCTTTGAGTGTACTGTTACAATCAGTGTTGTGGGCAGTGTTTGGAACCTTGGCAAGAAGAATGGTGCCTAAATGAATCCGATGATAATGATGACAGGGATGCAATCACAAATGTTCAGGGCCTGAAATAAAGGACGGTTTGTCCTGTGGACTTTCTTACCAATTTAGGTTGTAAAAAATTTTCAGTTCGCAAAATGGCCCAAAAGAAAGTGTGTGTCTCGAAACCTTTTTTATTAAACAAGATATTGTACAATGTAATTCAATATAACTGACATAATGTGCCACATAAATACAAAACATTTTTCATGTCTAATACTTTGAATTTCAAAATGTGTTGTCTGTCGACAACCTGTTGTTGAAATGAGTTTGTCTGTCACAAATTTAGGTTGTCCCAGAAACACTGAACGCCTTATTTCGGTCCCCGATCTTATTATCTAGTATATGTTAATCTGGGCTGTGAAATGTTATTTTTTTATATTCTGCTGTATAAAATCTAACTACCTCTGTGTTAATTGTAAGTTGCGTTCTGCTTTTTTGTTGGTGTATTCAAAGCTCAATACTGTGCCTATCAGTGCATATCTGAAAGCCCTGCCACAAATGCTGCCAGCATAAACTGTTAACTTTTCGTTGTTTTAGTATTGTGAATTAAAATATATATTATGACCGTAGACCCATAACATAAGTATTTAAATGAAACAGTAAGAGCTAACTGGGACGATTTTAAATTGAAAAAAACCTTTGGCGGCATAGTTTATACAAACACTATTTCGGAGTTGTAAATGTAAGCGATAAGCCCACATTGGTTCAATGTCAAAAGGTAAATATTACTATATTTTACCAAATCTCCTCAGTGTTGATATATGCTATGTCTGCAATGTTATTCATTTTTAGCCTCCATCCACCAAGTAGAGTGTATAGGGCCTACTGCTGTTCAAAGACAAAAGGCAGTATCTGCAGAAGCATTAAAGTGATCCTCAGCTTTCAGTCAGGCGATTGGGCGGGCGAGCTTGTAAGCACAAAAACTTCACAATGCTATGACTTAGTTTATTAATTTCTTGGCAACATTTGGCACTACACTAAATATCGTTTAAAGTCAAGTTTAATTTTTTTTTTCTTTTATATTTATCTATAGTGAGTTATATTTGCCCCCCCCCCCTGATTTACTATTGATACATGTATGACAGATTGCTAGTCGTATAATTGCTTTGTCATGTATCCCAATGGTCGATTTTGAATTTTTATACATAGGATGGATTGAGTGATGTGTTTAAGCAATGATATAACACACAATCAAGTCTAGTGCTACAAAACATTATCATTTAAGCTGTATTCTCATCTTTTTTTATTGTTTTATTTGGGGTAAATAATTGATAGAACTATTCCTAAGCAAAGTGGTATGAATCTACTTCTAAGCACGACTATAGTTATTTTCAATTTGTTTTATTGATCAAATCACTGTTGATGGGAATGAAATGAGTTGTCTAATCATCAAGATTTGCAAATGTTGGTCTTTTTCACCCACTTCAAGTTGTGGGTCGCGGTAGCGAGACACAACTTCTTGTGGGCGGAAATTTATATTATTTAATTTTGGGTTAATATTTTATACAATTTGTCCCCACTTATTAGTACTCTACTGTAAATTTTAATTGATGACCCATTAATCATTGCAACTCCTAATGCTTTGTGAAAATGGTTGTGATATTTTAATGCGTTTTCTGAGGCTAGCGATGTTGATACAATGGCTATATGGTCATTTACGTGTTAAAGACTTATCTTCCATTTTGTAAATTGGCAGCCATGACCCTTTAATACGGAGTTGACAATATATCTTCCACTTAGATATGAAAGGGTGTATCTGCCACTTTGCAAAGTGGCAGATACACCATTTCATATCTAAGGGGACGATATATCAGAGGTTATATTTTCAAGTATAAATTGATGATATAACTGTGTGCCATGTTAATAATTAGGGCTGTGTGATTTAACCCATTGACCACTAGGGCCCATTTTTGTGTGGTTGATGCTGAATACTTTGGCATGCAGCTGACACATGTGGACTTTTGTGGTGAAAGCGTTAAAGCAGAGCCAATTTATTCTTTGGGATAAATGTTGATAGCTCTTCATTTTGTCTCGGATATATGCAAAAGTGGTGTGTTTAAATGTGTTAACCGAACAAATATACAAGATTTTATGACTGAAGAACAAATTGTTGTTATATAATATGCTAAGTTTTATAGTTGTTAAAATGGTAACCTCAGTATAGATGGCTAAAAATATTGTATTATTATTTTTAATATGATAAACATAAGCTATTGATCCCAAATTGGTTTAATTTTGGGCCAGCAGATTTTTGGGCCCATCCTGACGCCAACACAGCAACACTTTGAACCAATATTGTTTCATTGTTGGTCTTCCGTCTACCACTCCGACAGAACATTAGGCAAAAATTGGTATTCGTGTTGAGAACATCGTGCTGATGCTTTGTGGTTGGCCAGTGTAAAATAAATGTTATCTTTTGATAATAATCGGCATTCTGCAGGTAGTGATATAGTTTATTTACAAAGATATATGATCACAGTGTCTGTGTGTTCACAATGTTACGCTTTCTGTACTTGTTATAAAATGTTTGATATGCTTCAAGTCTTGTTTTCTTTATTATCGAGAGTTCCTGTTTGTGATCGATTACAAATATTATACATGTAGTTAAATGTACAGCTATGATTAGTGATTTAATACTTGCCTCCAAGGCCAGACATTTGTCTCCTGCAACTTCAGGGAGGGGTGTGATTTGAATAAAATTACCCTTAATCTGTCTGTATGTTTGGGCACAATTCCTTGTAATCGTGATGTCACCCGCAACTATATCATGTATGAGTCATTCTACTCCAAAAGGGGTCTTTTGTGTCCACACTTATTTTTTCTTTATATTGAATTTTGTTTGTAGTGCCAATCGTTGTAGCTCTACCCAGACAAACATCGGAGTTCCTCGACTCAACCAGTTCTGGGGGACAGCAATTAAATAATTATATCGTCACTGTCACATCCTGGTGCAGTATGTCCGAAATATGCTTGGGCAAGCTAATAGTTCAGTTTTCAAGGCTCATGTTTCGTCTCCTGTGTGCAACAGCGCTGTCAAAAGGCTGTAGTTGCTCATTTATAAATCGGGTATATACGTTCTTTTCCCTGGTGTCAGTACCTCCTTCTTGAGTGTAACAGAGCTTCCAATAGACAGTATCTGAACACTTGTAAAATAAGCAGATACAGTGGGGACCCGGTATCGGACCGCCTCACAAAGCAGACCTTCCCTGGATACGGACCACCTTTAGCCAGTTTTCGTTGAGTCCGCTATTGGGACCAGCACTGCAGCATCCGCTAAAAGACCAGCACTGGCATAATTCACTAAGTGTACCAGGCCTGGAAGGATCCAATAAAGGGACCAGCTCTGGTTGAATCCACCAGGGGGACCAGTTTGCTGGATCCACTAGAGGACCAGAGCTGGCTGGATTCACAAAAGTGGCCAGAGCTGGCTGGATCCACCAATCTCAGACTGGATCACGTAAATGATTAGCTCAGATGAGATAAATCATACCATGTTATTTCAACATTCAAAACATCGTCATTAGTGCTAATTCCAATCACTCGCCTTATCATGTTATGTCCCTCCCTTGAGTCGCGTCTCTTCGCTTGGTTGCGTTCTGAACGGTGTAGTGTTTTAGCTCCTACGACCGTCTGTATTTGTTTTAATAAAGTTCAAAATGATAGTGCGCGAACTTACGACGACAGCTTAGTGTGAAAGTTTATGTTGCCAAGATAAAACAACCCAGTTTAAGTCAATACCTTATATCTTATAACTTGTTAAATTATAGGAAGTTATATTAGCACTGTTATAGCAGTAATTGAGCTACTGGTCTATGGGACCACAAGGTTAAACAAAGATGCATTTGATTTTTGACCAGCTGACAAAAATAACGTTCGGCGTACAACAATCATTTAACTACGCAAGATATGCAAGGTTTCTGTGTGTTTATTAGTTTGTCGACTCGACAAACTTTTAAGCTGGTTTTCCGAACAAACGTCTGTCGTTAACTTCCGTTACTATCTGTTCTGTCTGTGCAATGTCAGAAGGCAATATCTGCTCCCTGGTATACTAGGCATTTACTGCTTTTTAACGGGCGTCCCGTCTCTTCCTTCCATAGCGCTGCCAAAAGGCTGTATTTGTTCACTTGTAAATCAAGTATATACTTTCTTTCCGCTGATGTCATTGCCTCCTTTTGGCTTGCACTGACCCGATGCTGGTTAGATGTTGTGCCAACATTGCATCAACATTGTGTCGGTATTTAGTTGCCGGTGTTCCCTGCAAAAATGAGACTTTTAGCCAATGCTGTTTTACAGCTGAGCCATGGTCGTAGACGATGGGCCAGCAGTAAGCTAGCATTTGGTGAACGTTTATCTTGTTAATCTTGTTATATACTGGTATGCCAATGCTGGGCTAATGCCGGTCCAGTGTTGTAAACGGTGGGCCACTATCAGGCTAACATTGTGTCAATGACTGGAGTTTGCTGATCAGCTGTGACCGCAACCCAGCAGACACGAGGCATTGACCCAATGTTGTTCTAATGCTGGCCCGCCGTCTTCGACGTCGGCACAACATTAAAACAACATTGGGTCAATGCCTCGTGATAGCTGGGTAGGTGTTCATGAATGCCAGCAGTCTGTCGCGGGAGGGCTAGCCACCTTCTCTCACCCCTCTCTGCCTCGCTTGACACAACCGTGTTATGTTACGCAATATAACAATTAGGTCTTGGCTAAGATATTTATCTTCAAAAATTGCAAATTTTGTATTATTAAAATTAGATTTTTGGACTTGGCAGTAAAAGGCATTGCACATTGATATAATTTATACACTTCTGGTGTGAAAAATGACCGAATAATGTAATTTATTGCGATGCCCAATCATGTGGTAAGTTAACCCTTTCATTACGACCATCTGACATGAAAAGGGGACAAAGTATGATGAACTATACATTTTTATTTATTAAGTTTATTTTGCCTGAGTTGGTGTCCTATTTAGGGGAAATAGGGGTGCTGTGTGTGAGAAACGGTTGATATTTCTGTACACCAGTCCTTGTGAATATGTCCAATATAACGTTTGGGGTCCCTAGGTTAGGTAGGCCTACTTTCGTCTTTGAGAAGTGTTCAGATAAAATATATGTTCAAGATTAAATATAGTGATTAGACCGTAAAGGGTTTTGATTGAAATAATATTGGCCAAGCGTCGCAGACAGTGGCCCAGCATTACATCAGCATTGGGCCAATGTATCGTGTTATCTCGTGTTTCTGGCACCTGATGTGAAGAATACCCAGTGCATGACTTATAAAGAGTAGGCCTAATTGTGGGATTCCCACAAGAAATAAAACTAGCCCAACATCATTCTATCGCTGCGCCACACTTTGAGCAATATCTTTGTTTTTGACGCAACAAGTTAATTTTAGTGGGCCATAGGATTTTTGAAGATATGACCCTGCCTGCTGAATTAAAGGGACTGGCTCAGGCTAAAATCATAAAAAAATCAGTGATTCTATTTTGGCTTATTAATATGACCATATAATGTAAACATGTCCATAGAATAGAACTGCAAAAGTTTTTTTAATTTTTGTGCTGTGCATTTACCAGTTAGGCTAGATATAGAGACGAAATTCCCGTATTTCTTATTTTTGACATGGTAGTGCCGCCAATAAATGCCCATTACGGCGCACACTGTCAAATTGTGAGCTGTGTATCGCTGTATTAGTTTCAGTATTAGTATTCAGCGTTGTTAGAACAGAGTCAAGGTTTGGCATCCCATGATCCAAAACATAGGCCTATATGCTTACCAATACAATTTAAATGAAGTATGGCAGAAAACGAGCTACTGAAACCAAAATGTAGTTGAAATGTTGCTGATTCCAACGAAATATTGGACTGTCACCTGTAACCTGACTGTAACCTCGCCACAAGGTAACCTCGCCACAGGTAATCTCGCCACAGATTTGGTAACCTCGCCACAGAAGGCTGAGTAACCTCGCCACAGCTTTGGTAACCTCGCCACATGGGGCTAAGTAACCTCGCCACAACTTCGCCACACCTGTTGTATCCACATTTATCAATGTATTTTCAAAGGGAAATCTCTACCTTGAACGTGGTGTGGATGTCTATATAGACTATAATAATGTGCCATTAAAATCAAAAGCAAAGAAATTCTAAAAAAAAATGGACCAATATATAATGAATAGGCCTACAAATTTATTTTGTACAGCAAATATTGTAGAAAATTTGTTTATTGTGACTAATAATAATAATATATTAACCCTTAAACCGCTGAATTGAATAATTTAAATTTTCACACACTTGGTTTTGTGTCTCACTACCTTGACCCACAACTTTAAGTGAGAGAAAACAACTCGTATTTGATTAATTTGTAATTTAAGACTAAACAATTTACAAATCTTGTTGTTTAAATGGCTAATAAAACGGATTAACGCGGTTTAAGGTGAATAGGTGTAGGCCTAGCGGCAACAACAGAGAAAGTTGATAACACTGCCCCATACCAAGAGATCCGACAGCACCCGAGGAAGACAATGAGTGGCACTCAAGCTATGTGATCGACTCCAATAACACTCGATATTGTTGACGAAATTGATTGACACAAGTGATATTAACTCATGTGAGTGCGTGGTGACGTGAAGTCGATTGGGCCTACTTGCAAACGCTGAATGGTAAACCATTTTTTCAACTTGGAGACAGAGTCTCCAAGTTTTTAGTTTGACTTTCAAGACAAACGTCTGTCGTTAACTTCCCCTTTACACTGCTCTGCCTGTGCAAAGTCAAAAGGCATTATTTGCTCCCTGGTAAACTAGGCATTTACTGCTTCTTAACTGGCTCCTCTTGCCATGGCGCTACCAAAAGGTCGTATTTGCTAACTTGTAAATCAAGTATATACTTCCTTTACACTGATGTCACTGCCTCTTTCTTGTTAGTAACAGCATGTTCAATAGACAGTATCTGCACACTTGTGAAATAAGCAGATACTTGGTTTTGCTGTGAGCAGAAGCGTTCTATGTCATGCTTGTTCTAGGCGGTCAACAAAATGCACTGACCCAATGTTGGTTAAATGTTGTGCCATCATTTATAACACTGTTCCAACATTAAAGTAACATTGTGTCAGTGTATCAAGTTGCCTGTGCCTCCCACGAAAATGAGATGTTTAGCCAATGCTGTTTTACTGTTGAGCCAGGGTTGTAGATGATGGGCCAGCATTAAACTAGCATTGTGTGAACATATATTGTGCTAAGGCCATTCTACTGGTAGGCCAATGCTGGCCCAGTGTTGTAAACGTTGGGCCACCATTAGGCTAACATTGTGTCAATGTCTCGTGTTTGCTGTGTTGCTGTGGCCG
Organism: Flabesymbios commensalis; assembly: GCA_964017125.1. Lineage (NCBI taxonomy): Eukaryota > Metazoa > Annelida > Polychaeta > Terebellida > Flabelligeridae > Flabesymbios > Flabesymbios commensalis. Next base: position 35,454,569 of record OZ024917.1, on the reverse strand, counting down.
GGTGACACCAGAGAGGCTGATTTATGGTGGGATGGGGAGCCCCTCGCGCCGAGAGTACCTGTAGGTGACCGTCGGAGCCTCTAGTGTGGGGTCACAATGGCCGACGAGGGAATCTGGCCGATCTCACCATTTAAACTCAAACTTCCTTCCCCGTCGAGTCGACGGTTCCAAACAAATCATAAAACTCATTCTCCACTTGTCATGTTTATTCGTATGACATTTCGCAACAACAAAGCACAACCTCCGCGCACGGCACGTCCTATCTGACCTAGCGAGAGCGAACTACGGCACGTCCGTAGTCGCCGAGTGTAACGCCTGAAGTGCGGGAAAAATACTAAAGCCGCACTGTTTGCAATTGTGTGCACCCGTCACCAAGGTACGGAAACGAGGCGGTCGTCCACAACCTCCCGCGTCCGAGAAGCCGGGGATAACTGCCACCTTAACAGAACGAAGTCAGGATCCTACATTACCCCCGGGTGAGTGATAACGTAGGACCCAACTGACGTGTAGGAGACTGCTTCGTGCAAGTAGCGGGGTTGTTAAATATGTAACCTCTTATAACTAAGCATAGTTTAAAAAATATAGCGAGTGTGGTTACAGCGTGGGTGGTTGAAATCGCAGCATTATACATGAATTGTCCCATCCTCTTAACACCAACTGTCCTTTATGTATGTATTAATTTGCTGCAAGCTGCGATCAACTATGGCACGAACCATCTGCACGAACCGGGCAGGAGTCTGGATTATTTGTCCGACTCTAGTTTTTCGCGCTGTTGGTCGTTTTGGTCGAGTCGATTACGGCGTCAGCAGCACTCGGGGTTTTACCCCGTAGATGTAAAGGTATGCGGGAATACGTTCGTAAACCACCGCCGTTCCCGTTAGCGCGGGACACGGCGGGGGCTCGCGAATGCGGCGCTACATAAGTATTGTCTCTGTTAGACAAGTTGACTTTAACATCTATTTGCTTTGGGACTGTGGCCGATTTTTTACTGCTTCTGACTGCCGTCGACTTTTTCGTTTTAACTCTCGTCCCGTTGGACGTCGGAGTGTCCGCACTACCAGTTCTAGGTGGACCCTGTGGATTCCTACTAGATGTCCTGGTAGCCGTTGATCTCCGTGGTTTGCTTGGCGTTTTACGCTGTATTGTCGTAGCTGTCGTAGGCTCGCACTCAAGATGTGCGGGTTTAACGCGATCTAAAGAGACCGTCTCAACCTTGCCTTTAATTAGGATTTTCATTACTCTGCCACTCCTCGCGACGACCTTATATGGTCCGTCGTAAGGGGCGGTCAGAGGCGGCGCAATTGCGATTCGGCGCAAGAATACATGAGTACATGTAGCTATTTCCTTGAATTGGAAAATGTGTGTTGTTGTGTGTCACGTGGCGGACATAGACGGACACGCGACATGGCCACGCGTAGCTTGTCTGAATAATTCTCCAAATCAGTGTTGTCGTCGACGGTGTACTGTTTAGTAAACTCTCCTGGGAGTCTAAGGGTTGTCCCGTAAATCATCTCGGCAGCTGACCTGCCTAGTCTCTCTTTAACGGCAGAACCAACTCCTAAAAGCACAGCGGGTAACGTGATAGTCCACGGGTTCGGTGACTCGTGCGCCATAATGGCGGCTTTCAATTGACGGTGGAAACGTTCGACCATGCCATTCGACTGAGGGTGATAACTCGTGGTACGATTCTGAATAATCCCGAATTGATTACAAAAACTATCCCACAATTTGGACTCAAATTGAGCGCCCCTATCAGTGGTGATAGTGGAAGGGGTACCATAACGTGCTATCCACCCGCTGAAGAAGGCATCGGCGACCGTTTCGGCTCTAATATCTACCATGGGTATAGCTTTGGGCCAACGTGTAAAACGGTCGACGCAAGTCAGCAGATATCTAAAGCCATCAGCATCAGGTAAGGGTCCGACTATGTCTACGTGGACATGATCGAATCGCTCGGTAGGTTCAGTGAACTTTCCGAAAACTGGGGTGTTATGACGTGAAACTTTAGCAGTCTGACAACCCTTACAGGTACGACACCATCTAGCAATATCTATATTCATGCAGTGCCATACAAATCGGGTATTAATCAAAGGTTTGGTAGCTCTATGCGATGGATGGCCTAAACCGTGCAAGTTTGAAAAAACTTTTCGGCGAAATTTCGCGGTAAGGTACGGCCGGTTGTGTCCCGTGGACACATCACACCAGATCAATTGATTATCGAACGATTTTAATAGTTTGAACTTCATAATAGATGTAGTCGAGTGTCTCAAACGCGTGAATTCCGCGTCATTAGCTTGGTCGAGACCTAACTCTTTATAGTCTATTGCTGGTCTATCATGTATCGCTGACACTGATGGTTGTGACAGCGCATCAGCGACGAAATTTGTCTCTCCTTTTACATATCTAATATCGGTGGTGAATTCAGCGATGAAAGCTAAATGACGTGTTTGTCGTAGGGACGCGCGCTCAGTCACGGATGACATTACGAATGTCAACGGTTTGTGATCTGTATTAACGAAGAAATTTCGTCCTTCTAAATTGTGTCTGAAATGTTTAATTGTAGCGTATACTGCCAAAAGCTCACGATCGAACGCGCTGTAGCGTGTCTCTGCTGGTTCAGCTTCTTGCTGAAAAACGAAAGCGGCTGCCACATACCGTTTAGAAATTGCTGCAAAACGCCACCGACGGCGAAATCACTAGCGTCGCACGTGATGTTAATCTGGGCCGTAGAATCTGGGTGCACCAGAAGCGTAGCGTTTGCCAATATCTGTTTTGACTCAGAAAATGCTGACTTTGCATTTTTATTCCACTTCAAATCGAAATTTGACATCGGTGACAGTCTGGTATGTCCTTCGTTGGCAGCTGTCAGTAGATTATTGAGTGGTGTCAACTTCGCGGCGCAATGCGGTATGAAACGGTGGTAGTAATTCACCATTCCCAGATATCTACGCAATGCTCGTTGCTTTTCGGGTTTAACGAAATTAACAATCGCGTCAACGGCGCTGGGTAACGACGAAATTCCTTCGGCGCAAACGTGGTGACTTAGAAAACTTAATTCAGTTGTACCGAGCTGACACTTTTCAGGACCAATGATAATTCCGTATTCAGATAGTCGAGCAAAAAGAATTCGTAGATGTTTCTTATGCGTTTTATGATCTGGGCTGGTTACCAGTAGGTCATCCAAATAAACAAAAACGAAATCAAGTATGCGTGTAACGTGGTCTATAAAACGCTGAAATGTTTGACTGGAATTTCTTAGACCAAACAGTGTTCTAGTGAAATTAAACAAGCCAAAAGGTGTAGTAACGGCAGTCTTGTGTACGTCGGACGGTTCCACCGGAATTTGGTAATAAGCCCTGACCAAGTCGATCTTTGAAAATTTTTTCGATCCGGCTAAACGCTGCGTGAAATCTTGTATATGAGGAATCGGATAACGGTCCGGTACGGTCTGTGCATTCAATCTACGGTAGTCCCCGCATGGTCTCCAATCGCCGTTTTTCTTTGGCACCATGTGAAGTGCTGAGGACCACTCACTGTCGCTGGGTTCAATGACCCCTAGTTTTATCATCTCATCAAACTCGCGTTTTGCGGTAACCAGCTTATCGGGTGCTAAACGTCGTGGTCGTGCAAACACCGGGTGTCCTTTAGTCACTATCTTGTGTGTTATACTGTGTTTAACGGTCTCACCCTTTGTCGTAGGGCGTGTCAGTTCCGAGAACTGGCCGAGGAGTTTTGTGTACTCATTCTGAACGGTGTCAACTCTGTTCAATGACAGAGGTTTAATCGATGACAGTGAAGCGGCAATAGCTAGACCTGTACGCATGTCCCGGAGGCATCTGCTTCTCAAGTCTACGAGCAAATTATAGTGGATTAAAAAATCAGCCCCAATTATGGGTTGCTGCACATCTGCCACTATGAACGTCCACGGATATTCGCACTTTAAGCCGACATCGACGACGCGTTTACAGGTGCCGTAAGTATGTATAGTACTGTTATTAGCTGCCACCAGGGGGAGACTGTCAGCGTCCGAAATCCCGTTAGCGCAAGATTTCGGCAGAACACTGACAGCTGCGCCCGTGTCAATTAAATATCTGCATTTATGTCCTTTATCTGCGACATATAATAATTTAGAGTGTGATAACGCGATATTTGCTACTTCGCGCTGACCTAATGTGACATAGTATGAACAGGGTTCACTGCACAAGCGCGCCTTTTCACCATAAGTGTGGTGGTAATAGCAAACCTGTGCAGTGGCTGTGTCGGTCGGTTGTGCGACATTATTTTGCGGCGGCGGTGCGAAAGGTCGAACATTTTGTTGTGAATTAGTACAATTATTTGATTCATAAACAAACTCAGTGGCCTGTGCATTCGGCGGCGGGACGAAAGGTCGAGCAAGTGGTTGCAAATTCGTCGGAGGGGCGAAAGGTCGAGCATTATCCTTTTCATTTCTATACTGACTAGGTTGGTTGCTAACAAAACCTGAGGCCTGAACATTAGGAGCAAATGCAGGCGCATGAGCATAGTTATTTGCTCGTCCACGTCCTTTATTTCTTTTCCTCTCTGATGTAGTCACGGTTTCTAGTTTCTTAATTCGCCTAGGCAAATCCTCCAACAAACCAACTAGTTTGGTGGTTTCTTCTACCTTAATCTCTGCGACCCCCGTCTTACTCTCTTCGACGTCCTCTTCGGCTGCCAGTGCCCGGTCGGCCAAAACGGCCAAACTTTCGAGGGTGGCACTGTCGGGTTGAGTCACCAAATGAGTTCTTATTGAAGCGGGCATCTGCCGGATGAATGCTTGACGAATTACTGCTTTCCCCACCACGGCTCGTGGTCCGGAGCCAGCCGCCTTTTGTAAACGCCGCATGAAATGCGAGGGAATGTCATTACCAATCCTTTCATCAGAGATAACTTTGTTAACCCTTTCGGGTGTGGTCAAACCTCTTCTCTCTATCAAGATCGCTTTCAGGCTTTCGTATTTATTGGACCTGAAAGGCTGAAGTAGCACGTCCCTCACATCCGATGCGACCTCGCCCGAAAGTGCAGCGCAGGTTAAGCTGTACCTCTCATCATCATTGTTGATCTGGTGAAGAGCAAACTGAGTCTCAATTTGGTTGAACCAGAGTTCAACATTCGAAGCGTAGAAAGTGGCGATTCTGAACTTTGGAAAGTTCGTAGCACGTCTCTGCGACTGTCTACCGAGCGGTGAAGAACTCCTTGAGGAGTCGCTCCTAGAGTGAGAAGTCATACGTTTAGCTCGGGCAATTCGAGCGAAATCAGCTTTGAGGCGTTGATATTCTTCATCTGCCTCTCGGAATCGAACCTCATTGTCCTCACTGTCTTGACGATAATCATCTTTAGGTCTAGCACCCGAACCTTCTAGAGGCGTTGACATGAAGCCTTCACTGTCGTACTGCTTCGCCATTATGAAGTAGTGTTTTTAAATTATCTAACTAGTGATGCATTTGAGATAGCTGGCCTATTGGCTCTATGTCTATCTCAAATGTGTTTAAAATGGCATGTCGTATTAACACATGTCAACTATTTTGACGCGACGTGCGCAGATAGGTTGTGCGTTGCCGTGTAAATCAGATGAAAAATGTCTGTAATTTGCTGAATCTTAGAATTGTAGACTGTAGAAAATGTTCATGCTATGTCGCATGTTGAGAGAAACAGGGGTTGCAGATTAGTTGAAAATGCGTCGCTGAGGTTTCACCTAAATGCTGTGCACTAATTCACAAAGGTATATATTAATTGAAGTGAAAACTGAAGGTCTATATTTAACATAAAACGTTTTCACTTATTCACACACATGCATAATGGTATAGTGAAAACCGTAGGTCGAAATGGTACATAAAAAAAAATAATATGCCAGATACAATTATGACATGCTATGCTAAGCTAGGATAATAGTATTTTGTAAATCGACCTGGGTGAAAAAAAAAAAAAAAAATTCACGCAAGTCGAAAAACACATTCAAATATTTGCAATGTTTCGCAATAGCGCAACTGTCAAATCGAATATTTCTGTATTTATGAAAAATTTAAACTTCAGAAATAAACTATCGTGAGAAAATTTCGTTCTCAAACTGATAGACTAAATGTGACTGCGAAGAAAAACAGTTACATTTATGATTTTAGAATAATATTTAAAACGTGACTGACAGTAGTCTATGCTGATTAATGATATAGTATATCATTTCGCTGAAAAATGATGTCTGTGATGAACATTCCACGTTTTTTTTTTTATAATGGTACGTTCATCACCGAGTCATTCTCATAAACGTCCGAATCAATCGCTCGCATCGATTCATTGATTGACGTATAAACCGACTGTCTTCGTAGCGGTTGCGTTTATGTCGTCTGTGGTGGGTGTGTGCATGATGTATTGTCGGTGCTTCCAGCCTGTGCGGCAGGCAGCATGTGGCTTACAGTCTGTGACGGCATGCTTGGAACGGTGTGTACATAGTATATGGTCAGCATCCCCGTCTCGCCTCACCTTAGTATATTCATTACCTACTGCGTTCCCAAATAAGGCGCTAAATAGGCTAGAACGATTACAAGCACCGAAGGGCGTTTCAAAGTGAACAAAAACCTCACACAATTAGTGGTACAATTTTGTTTTCGAAACAACTTATTTATATTTCCTCTCCCTCAATCGTTTTGAAAAAGAAATTTTTTAAACAATTTAAAAAAAATTATTACAGCCAGTCCGTGTAAAATTTTGAACACGTGAGAAATGATCTCCACCAAATCAAAATGGCGGCCTAATTTATGCTAATGTGATGTGGCGACACAGGTTCACTGTCCAGATGCATGCCGGTTATGGCGGGACACGTGGGTGCCCACGGCGGGCGATCAGCTAAGTAAGGGACACCAGCGTCCAAAATGGCGCACACCTACCAAATACATGTACAATATTCAGCATTCTCTGAAATAACATATGATAATAGTACAAAATATTGACCTACGGTCCTGGGAATATTTTAAACAGACCAAATAAGACCGTTTATTGACATTCATTTAGGGAAACAATTTATTTTGGCCCTAAACCTATTAAAGGTTACCCGAGTCGAAGCGATATTTATAATTTCTGTCGATTTTGCTGAAAAAAATTGGAAAAATGACGAGACTTCGTCTATGGACTTTAAAATCGTGTCACCCAATTATGGTAATCAACGATAAAAATTGAGTTACCAAAAATACCCACTTCCTACTCGCCTACAGTGGCATTAATAGGATGAAGGCATTAAACAAACTCTTACATTTAACAAATGATAGACTAAGTCTATGAGAATAATTTTCTGGATTCTTCTAGAGAAACCGACAAGGTCGCCATCTTGAAAAGGCGCCAAACACGTGGGATTTCGTTCAAAATTTAGAAATTTACGCCGTTTTCGACGTAAAGAAACGTGCTTCTCCTCTGATAACTCTTTCTGACTAATTTAAACTGGCATATAAATAATGACCTACAGTTTTCACGTACCAAAAAATCCCTTAAAATTAATCAAAACTATCCTTGAAAACAGTGGTTTTCAACTGGCGTCTAGGTGAAAACACTGTTGCGTAGACGATCAGTCGTCAGGGGTCACCAGTATAGTGGGATGGGGAGCCCCTCGCGCTGAGAGTACCTGTAAGTGACCGTCGGAGCCTCTAGTGTGGGGTCACAATGGCCGACGAGGGAATCTGCCCGATCTCACCATTTAAACTCAAACTTCCTTCCCCGTCGAGTCGACGGTTCCAAACAAATCATAAAACTCATTCTCCACTTGTCATGTTTATTCGTATGACATTTCGCAACAACAAAGCACAACCTCCGCGCACGGCACGTCCTATCTGACTTAGCGAGAGCGAACTACGGCACGTCCGTAGTCGCCGAGTGTAACGCCTGAAGTGCGAGAAAAATACTAAAGCCGCACAGTTTGCAATTGTGTGCACCCGTCACCAAGGTACGGAAACGAGGCGGTCGTCCACAACCTCCCGCGTCCGAGAAGCCGGGGATAACTGCCACCTTAACTGAACGAGGTCAGGATCCTACAGATTCACTGGCCGGCAGTCTGTGGTGGAGGGGTAGCCCCCACCCACCCTCTCTCCAACAACTGACATCTAGAGGAGTGTTATGCAATATAGAAGTTAGGTCTTGGCTAAGATATCTATCTTCAATAATATCACATTTTGTATTATTAAAAGTAGATTTTTGGCCTTGGCAGTTAAAGGCATTGTAAATTCATATAATTTATACATTTCTAGTGTGTAATACGACTGAATAACGTCTTTTTTGCACTAGTGTGTAATACGACTGAATAACGTCTTTTTTTGCAATGCCCGTTCATACATCATTTAGTTATCAGCGCCAATACGCTGTCGTGCAAAAGCAAACGGCAGTAACTGCGTACTACGAAAGTATACTGTTACTGCTGTTTGCCGAATTGTAATTGCAGTCTGTGCTCTGGTCAAGACCATGATCTGCTTCTCCAGCGAGAGAAGTCGTTCAGCCAATGTTGGTTTAATGTTGGGCCAATGTATTAGACGTCAGGACAATATTAAATATACATTGTGAAGTGTCTGGCGTTTCTGCCAGTGGTGACGACGCACTCAGTCCCGTTGATGTCATCACAGGATGTGATGATGTTCTCGTAGCTCTACCGTATATTGCCGATTAGTAACCGCGGTTTATCACTGGAAATATGTTGGTAAAATAGCTAAAAAATCGACAGGTGCGGTTTATAGTCAGACATTCTGTGTGAGCCTTGACGATTTCCGGTGAAAATAAGAGTGTTTGCCCGGTCTGGCAACCAACTGACAGACAGGCTCGTGGTCATTCTTTGCCGAAACGTTCCGGCATCGATTACGTCATGTACCCTGGCGTTAGGTGTTAGGGTGGGGGGCTACAGCAATGGCAGGCCTACTGACAGGGTGGGGTATCAGAGCTAACAGGCAGGAGAGGGGTGCTAATCCCCCTGCAGCCTGAGCTGCAATACCCCAGCTGCCCGGCGTTGGGGGGGGGGGGGGTAGGCGTGGTTTAATTACAGCAATGAAAACAACAAGAAACACATGAGAGTTATAAATGTAATTTTAATTTAATGCAACCAGTTTAGTTTATATTAATTATTTCTTATATCATTTGTATTTAGCAGTTTATGTGCAACATATACATAGTAATAAACATGATTACATTAGCATTCACATTAGCATACGATGGAAATGAGAAACACACGATGAATGATGACATACAAGATATATAACAATTAACAATTATATAACATATTGTATGAAATGTATGCAAGTAATGTAAAAAATCTACGGGTAATTTTCTGTAGGAATATGATTATTTAGTTGATGATGTTTAAGTTCTTTTTCTGTTACAAATTTGTTGATTATACCTTTTTCTTGAAAGCATAAACCGCAGACTATGGTGGCGTGCACTGCTTTTAAATGAGCGTCTATATCTTTTTGATAATTGGCAATAAATGGTGTTACATTCCCCTCTGCAATGCACGCACTGCATATTAATGTCGGTTTAAAATTTTCTGAAATATTTTCCTTATTAACAACTTCACGTGTTCCTAAACGCCGACGTTTTTTTTTGGGCTCTACATTATCATCATTATTTAATTTAGTATTTAAGGCGTTAATTGCATGGTCTTTTAGTTTTGACATACTTACCCCACGTGTCGCAGCTCTAGTCCGCTTTCTACCACAATGACGTTCTTGTGCAGATGATGGGAAGTCAACTTTAGGACTATAGGGATCATTTGTTGTAAAATCTTGTTCTGTTAAAGAGTAATTACTTTCTTTTATGGGACCCCCCACCCGTCGTTTACCACCGTTATGCGGCGCGCGTTTAGCAGGAGTTCCAAGAAAACTAATTTTTTTAATGTCAGAGTGCTGAGTCTGGTTTAATTTCTGTAATAATTTCCCTTGCTTGGCTAATTGTAACTCTTCTGCAGTTGCCTCATGCGATTGGCTGATTAAATTTTTAACTAGATCTAACTCGCTATGAGAAAATAGTGGGCTCGGATGTTTAATTTGGTAAATTTCAGCTAGATATGATGTTAGTGACGGGGTAATATATTGGCAGTATTCCACTATCTGCACAGGCGAATTCAGTTGTCTTAGGGCAGCGTGAATGGCATACAGATGCTTACAGAAATACGGTTGTCCCTTTTTCAGAAAGGACCTACAGCTACAAATACCCAGATATAAGTTGCAAATATGTTGGTAGACAGGAATTTTTACATTTTGAAGAGGCAAGTGACTTTCTAATTCAGAACGCCACGCTATGGAAGCAGTGAAATCTAAATCTGCTAGAAAGTTTCTGGGTTTAGCCTTTACGTCATAATCGTGGTCGCACTGAGAGATAGGGTCGAAAAGTGGAGGTTGAACGTTCATGTTATCACTTTCTATATGGTGCTGAGACGTTACCAGGACCCACCCATGGACATGATAATCAGGCAGCCAACGAACACCGTCATTTTGTATTATAAAAAGAGCCTTCTTAACACATTCTAATTCCACACCTTTTTCCCATATACGTTTATGTTTATTATTTTCAGAATTCTCATAGCTTAATTTCACATCTCTGTACATAACGCTATCTATGAACAGCCAGACAATGGAGGACATTTTCTTATTTACAATATTATTTAAATCGGTGCTGTCTATTTCTTTGAATTTACGTTCTGTAGTATTATTTGTTGAAAGCAAAGGATTTGAGCGAGATTCAACAGGAATACGAAAGAAAATATCTGCAGACATAGCCTCTTTCCATGGGTAGGAGAACCACTGTTTGTCCAAATAATTTAATAATTTAAATTTTGCACCGTCTGGTATAGTCTGGGGAGGTATGTTTGAAATAAATAGTTTATAACTCATTATCAAAGAATCTTGTACTCGAGGTCATCCGTACACTTCAAGAAATCCTCAAATGTATATCCTGAGAAGGACTCTACATAGCAATCCGGCAGGTAACCAGACAAATACTTGCATTGCGAATCTCCAAGGACGTAGGTATCCATGATCAGTGAGTAAAATAAAGATATAAATATGCAGAATAACTTGCAACGTGAAAGAAGCAAATGAGAAAGTCTTCTAAAGTCACCCTGCCTTATATATCTGCTGGTTTCACCACCGCCCATTATGTGGTCTTAAACACCCTAACAGTTATATCTAACGAGCAAAAAATGAACTTCGCTACACAATGCATGGAGCAATATTAGAACTTCGTAAATGTGATATGGCTTCTACACACCAATCTCTGTGATTGACCCTAATCAAAACCATAAGCCCAGCGAGCAAGGAATGGACTTCCCAAAATGCGACAGGTCTTCTTCACACCAATCTCTGTGATTAAACTTAATCAAAACTATGTGATATATGGCTTCTTCACACCGTTCTTTGTGATGAAGCTTGAAGTGTTATACCACTAACCTTTACCGACCTACGGCGATACGTATTACTGCAGTATTTACATGATTAAAGATAATTGTTATTCACACATTTTTATATTTCTTGCTCGATCTGTCGTATTATTTAGTTTTTCCTTTCCAAAGCGATATATGTTTACATGATTGTAGTTTTTATGTTTGGTGCTCAATCTACCGTATTCTTATTGTTTGTACGGGCTTCTCAGCAAAGTCGATTATTAATTTTTATATTTATTGGAGAAAATGTTTCCGACAATTGTATGCATATACCTTATATAACGCACAATAATTTGAACATTGCATCTCATTTGAACATTGCATCTCATTTGCAAAGGCCAACCAATAGAAGTAAAATTACACTTACGAATAATGATTTTTATATGGACACCTTACCCTAAATTAATATACCTTATTTTGGCTCACAATTGTGCTCTTCAAACGAATACAAATTTATAGTTATTATTATTAAAATTATTATTGTTATGGTGTGTATATTAATACGATAAGCCTACATAGGCCTCATATACGAGGAATTACTTTATAATTTATGCATGTCTCTAATTGGTTATGACCAGCTCAGCTCGGTTTTGCTAATGTCCTCGTGATTGGACGTTGTGTCATTGCTGTCGACCTGTTAAACAACGATGACTTATTTGTGACATCTAATTGGTGGGGACAGAGCTGGGGTCGAACTTGTGAGCCAGTGAGATTAACGAAACTTGGTACATGCCTCACCCACCCCACCTCTTTACCCTACACCCGGACCCGGATAGTAGCCGGGCAGAGACTAGTGGGGTACACCACACCCCTCCCTGGTAATCCGCCTCGTCTTCTCTACCGGGAGGCTCGATAGCCTGCAGCGGCTCCCCCTCCCCACTATAGGTGTGAAAAAAGAGGGGGGCTGCCTGCCTGCCCGCCTGCCTACAGGCAGTAGGTGTGCCGGAACGTTTCGTCCAACTATCCCCTTTTGCCTGGTAATCCGCCTCGTCTTCTCTACCGGGAGGCTCGATAGCCTGCAGCGGCTCCCCCTCCCCACTATAGGTGTGAAAAAAGAGGGGGGCTGCCTGCCTGCCCGCCTGCCTACAGGCAGTAGGTGTGCCGGAACGTTTCGTCCAACTATCCCCTTTTGCGACAGACAGGGAAAGCCTATCGTCACCTGCGCTGGTGTGAGCTTTGACGCTTGACTATGAAGTCAATTAACCATCTGCGTCCCAATGTGAATAATAATAATATGGACTATATGCAAGCAAATTTAACTAATGTAAATCATGTAAATTGAAACATACTTGTCGGCTGAAAGCAGGAAAAATTAGTTCTAAATGTTAATGAAATTTCACGATGGTAGATGATTTTAAACGGCACATATAATAGAAATATCACGGTATTGTTATCGTCCATAGGGCTGAGATCGTCGTCATAACAGACTAATTGGAGCTGTAGAAGTACAAAGGGAAGGGCGGCGATGGTGCCGGGGAAAGCTAATAGGCATTAACTGTTCACTTGTGATCACTTGTAGTTACTGCCTTATGGCTTTGTAAAACGTTATACTACTACCCCAGCGTCTAAGACGTTGGGCCGACGTTGTTTAAGTATTATACAAATGTTTTGTGTTTACTGGGACAGTTGTCCACCAGGTGCTGTTCTCTTCGTAGACACAGCCGGCCGATATTGGGTTTAACCTTCATAACCCCCTCGATCCCCTCGAACCATCACCCACGACCCTCGACCAACAAGTCCCTCGACCCACAACCCCTCGACCCACAACCCCCTCCACCCACAACAACATATTTTTTTATCCCATTAGATGGTAACCAAATAGCTGGCAAGGTCGCCAGTCACAGCCCGAAAATGGAAACGAAGTGTCAGACAGGCTAGTAACCAAATATTTATACTTCAAGTAGGCCTAATAGGCCCTATATCGAGAAGTTCCCATGTTCAAAAGTTCCCACGTTCCGAGAACTTCAAGTCACCATGCATATGAGACCCACTGCAGGCAGTTAAATTAATTATATAATTGTTGTCAACAAAACTGTTAGGGGGGCAGTATTCAATCACCGGGGGGGGGGGGGAGAGGGGCTGGATTATTTTTCCCCGCATAATTTCAACACGTAGGGCTCGGTGACGCGTGGAGAAAAATGATTAGGTCAGCTAGTCCAGGTCTTGAAATATATTATTTATTTTATAAAGAGCCTGTGCGGGATTTGATTTTAAAATACCCCCGCCCCCCCCCCCCCTCCCCGCCGATTGAATGGTGCATGACCCTCTAGAAATGTAGGCCCACCTTTAGGCCTATTCTGTGAAACACAGTGACGTCACCGAAATTCTTTTTAAATGGCTACTCGGTGAAAAAAATGCTACACAAGACCCCCTCCCCCATACTTCATTGTATCAGCTACATGTAGCTCCGTGAGTGTGCTTTATAGATTATGACCCCAGTGTCGGAAACATGGGCGCTGTGGCTGGCACCAAACCCAACACACGCACTGACACGGGAAATTCACCCAATGTTGTCTCAATATTGGGTCAGCATCTCCACAGCTGGCACAACATTGTCTGCACAGGGACGCTTTGACATGTAAACGCGGCACGTATATATGAATAGGATATAGGTCTACCGACAGATAATTTATTATGCCCTATTCATTAATATAGGGCCTAATATCACAAATTAGGCCTATGTTATAAATAAAAAGGGTCCACCAATAGGCCTTACACGATTATAAACTAAACCTAAACCCCCCATTTTCAATTTTGGGTCGAGGGGGTAATTCGGAATGGTTGTGGGTCGAGGGGGTCGTGAGTCGAAGGGTTGTGGGTTGAAAGTTGTGGGTCGAGGGGGTTATAAAGTTAACCCCGATATAGACTTGATGTTAGATTAATACAGTTGGGCTAGCGTCGTTTATGCGCATCTAACATTTATGCAATGACGTTGAGCCGAACTTGTATGAAATTATACAAATTATGTTTTGTGTTTGCTGGGAAACAGATTTTTCGGCTATATAGGCAATCAACAAAAGAATTAAAATATATGAAAGCCAAAATCAAATATAATAACAATACATTTGTGACCCGCCACGCGAGAAGGTACCTCCCCGCGGCTTTATTCAAATTATTTATGACGTCATTTAAAATTCAATTTTAATTATTACATAACTGAATTCAAAGTATTAAAAATCAAATTAAACAAAAACTGATAAGGATTTTTCAAAAATTCTTTCAAAATTGAGACAGGAACTATACGGCTATCAAATCAATTGAAAAAAAATCAATTTTGACAAAATTGGGCTTTTTCGCGTGGCGGGCCTTCTGACTAATCATCCTTACTGGTTTTCTGACTAACGGGCCTTCTGGCTAATGGGCCTTCTGACTAACGGGCCTTCTGACTAAAAGTCGGACACCGGGTGGACGGATGGAAGGGTGAAACTATTTCCACTATCACGGTATGTGCCCTATAGGCCTAGTAGAAATACAACACATTGAAAACAATGTATTATATATATGTGAAACATTTAGTCAGAAATAAGCATTCGGTTTCATCTCATTCCAAAACATAACATGGGTATCTTATAAGCTTAAATTAAAGTTCTTTGGACGTTATCTTGTGCCAAAGCATAAAGTATCCAATATGTCAGCTATAAATAATATTGAGTTTAAGACAACCATTAAAGTTAAATCATATTTTGATGTTTTAAATTAGGCAAATAATAAATTATCGTCACTTGAACTGTCTGTCTCGTCACTTGATGATATAATATTGTCATCCCCTAATAACTAAAACATCTGTATTATATGCACGAATGCCCAGATCATTATATAGTCCTACATTGTCAATCGCTTCTGTGCTACATAAGTGAGTTTTAACGACACATATGAAAATATATATATATATATTTAAACCAATATAGTACATCATCAATGTCAATTGGAACCGTTTTGCTAGTCAGCTTATAGATACCAGCAAGAATACATAGCACATCATCTTGATATCAGTAATCAGGTAATGTGTTTGTATACATGTCAGTGGCGGATCCAGCATATGGCGTACCCGGCGTACGCCCCCCCCCCCCTTATTGGTGAAAATATTGCATTTTCATGAATTTTTTTGATTAAAGTGAAGCTAACAATCTTTTTCAGCCAAAATGTGGCTTACGCCCCCTCCTCTTGCACATTCTTGATCCGCCACTGTATGTAGCAACAATACCGAAGGGCGGGGGCCTGGTGCCTGCTTGGAAAGTCAGAGATCGCAGATTCGTTTCCTGCTTTGGCATTTCAAGTTTCAAAGAACAAAATGTTTCCTCCCTGCTCAATCGTAAAGATTGAATATTGTGGGCAGCCTACATGACCGAGAGATAACGTGCTTGGCCGCAGACCAACAGGGCTCAATTTCAAATCATGTGTCTGGAGGGCAGTGTCACCTCATTCATATCACCATCCCCAGGAGGTTCTTCTGGCCCAGTTTAGCCTATATGTGAACAAATATGGCGTAAAACCCCATTCATTTAATTTCATTACATTTGATAAAGCCAACTAACACCTGACCTGATAACATTACAGTAACATTGCAGCAAAGATCGTGTGAGTTGAGGAAGCCTTTATTGGTCTTTATACTTGGGTCGATCTACTGTTAGTATTGTGATTTTCGTAATTTGCATTACGTAAGAGGGTGTAGTAAAAATGCATTACGGTTACATGTAAGAAACATTAAAAGTTGATATTTTACAACTCCGTGACGATTTTGTTAGGCCTATTTAAGGCGGAGGAGTTGAAATTGAAGAATAAAGACTTCGTTAAAATTCCTGGCTAACTGGGGCCTATTAAAAGACCCAGAATAAATAATAATTGCACATCTACTCTTGTATGTAGGCCTACATAATTTTTACATTGTAGTCCTGTAAAAAAGATTTTTTGTCAAGCATTTTTCATTACGTGCAATGGGCCTACTTCAGAATGTGTGTAAAATCAGCAAAATGTATGATGGGAATCGAACATATAATAAATTCCAATGATGGATGAGATATAAATATATACTACCGGCCTATACATATTTTATTTTCATGATAATGCAATTTAGAGCATAGATATACATTCTCTGACACACCTGTAGCTGATATTTTGCAATGCTGTTGACAAGTTTCAAGGCCCCTGGGCCTCTTGTCTTCTTTCGGTTTCAATAATAGCATAACCGCCAATATGAATCTTTGATATTTCTATCAGCATGGACACCTGATGAACGTTTAATATGGAATATGAGGTGATATGAATGACCCTTAAGTGTTTTATTTGTTGTTGGGAAAATGCCCCCCCCCCCCTTTTGAAATAAAATTATGTCACATGCCCCATCGTCTAAGGCCAATGCCCCCCCCCCCTCCGAAAAATATCATGGGCCCCTTGGCCCCCTTTTTCCAATTTATAAATCGGGCACTGAATATGTAATAGTACCAATCTCATACATATAATTTTAACTATTTATATTGCCGTATATTAACCGTCTGCGTCCGTATGTTTGGGCTATATTTATGTTAAACTGAACGTAGATTTCAACCTAAGTCTATGCTAAAAACACAAATAGTAGGCCTAATTTATGTTCTTGTATTATGGACCCTATCGATGGAAGCTGATATTCAACATCACAATGTAATAAAGGCCTAAATATCACGCTAATAGGGATCTAATTAGAAGTTACTAAAATGTGTGGTACCAAAGCCATAACTTTATTTTGAATTGAATTTACAAATAGTAATATTATTAATAAATGATGTTCCTTTAATGCTGGGTGAACGATGTAGAGGGCGGCACAACAATAAACTAAATATCCAGTTATCCCTGGTTTAATGCTAGTCCACCGTCTCCACTGCTGGCCCAACATTAAACTAACATTAAGTCGATATAGCTACTGTGGAAAGTATAGCGTATATAGCCAGTGTAATATATTATGAGATTATGCTTTGTACGCATCGCGTTGACTACTACAATGAGGCAATACCGCTGGGGTACAATCACACGTGTCTTAACTCTATATTTGGTCTGGCTAAACTTCTGAAATTCGAAACCTTTGAGTGTTGATCCACTGTTCGCCGTATCGTATTTGCTGGGATGCACCTAAAAGTATGCATACTTTAGAAGTGGATATATGTATATTAAAAACATGCCTCGAAGTAATAATATGTAGGGCTATAAAGTGTCTATAAAGCAGCTGGGCCAATAGTGTTTTTATCCCCCGCCCGACGAAGTGGAGGCGAGGGGTATTGGCGTCGCCTCGGATGTCCGTCCATCCGTCCCGCGTCCGGATGTCCGCATTTCGTTTCCGGGGCAGAACTCGGTTACCCGTGCATGGATTTCTTTAATTTTTGACACACACATCCCTTAGGGGGTTTAGATGTGCCTTTTGGGGTTTTAGAAATTTTACCTGCTTAATTGGCCGACCATCGGCCATAAATAACTTTAATATGCCTGATATCTGACAAACCGTGCCATATAGCTAGACCATTACTACAAAACAAAATGTGCGGTTTCAGGTAGGTATATGCTCTGAAAATTTTCAACTTGATCAAATTCAAAATGGCCGACTATCGGCCGTAATTAACTGTAGTATGCCTGATATCTGACAAACCGTGCCATATAGCTAGACCATTACTACAAAACAAAATGTGCGGTATCAGGTAGGGATATGCTCTGAACATTTTCAACTTGATCAAATTCAAAATGGCCGACTATCGGCCGTAATTAACTTTAATATGCCTGATATCTGACAAACCGTGCCATATAGCTAGACAATTACTACAAAACAAAATGTGCGGTTTCAGGTAGGGATATGCTCTGAAAATTTTCAACTTGATCAAATTCAAAATGGCAGACTATCTATCAGCCATAAAAAACTTTAATATGCCTGATACCGGACAAACTGTGCCAGATAGTTAGATGCTCTAACCTTCAAAATTGGCATAATTTGGAAAATGATGATGATAAAAGTTATTTGTACACTTCTTTAATTTTTCTGATCCAAAAAATAATATTCATTCTGTCCAAATTTGCATAAATTCAAGATGGCAGACAAAAAACAAAACGGCCAATTGCTATCAAAGTTTTTGAAACGTGCACAGGAGAAGCAAAGTGAGTCATCGTCTCAACTGTGTACAATCACCGTTTACGGCGAAGGGCGAAGGGGCTGTGCCCCTTTTGAAACCCCATGAATATAGTTTTAGAGCAGCCGCGCGCGAAAAATGGGTCACCTTTTACATGTTTTAGGGTAAAAAATGTTTTTTTTGCTAGAGAAAAACACATAAAATTAAAATCTACCAACGAAATTCAACATTGATAAGGCATTGAATCTATTCACAGCATCAACCTTCGGAACAAGAATTCCATAGGATATGTACCAATCCAATAAATACTATAAAACGAAATGCATGGTTTCAGTGAGGGATATATATATATATATACCCTCTTAATGGCAACTTGCTCAAACTAAAAAAATGCTGACTTGCGACCAACATTGACTTCAATATCTGTAATATACACAGTAATCTAGATAGGTGGATCATTATTGTAGAACAGAATGTGAGACTTCAGGGAAGTATGCACCCTGTAAAATTCCTATCACGCGGGCGGGGCGGGGGATTTTTAATGACACAGCATCATAGTTGAATTCACGCTTTCCCATTCGTTGATTGTTTTCTACCAATTACTGGCCAACCGTCAATGATGAAGACGAGGACCAACCGTGCATGTGGATTATAAAACTTTAAAATATATATTTTTTATTTTTGCAATAAATGAAAATCAAAGTGGAACAGGGAACACTATATTATGGCAGAACCAGAGTAAAAGCATACCTGTCAAATATAACAGGTAAGGGATAGCAATGACATGACCAATATATATTATGCACATTTAATATGTTGTGCAGAATAAAATATGAAAAAGGTTGGGCAGCGCCCCTGACGGTGAACCAATATTAAATCCACAGGTAATGTGTTTGTATATATGTAATAACAATACCGAAGGGCGGGGGAGGTGGGGGGGGGGGTGGCTTGTGCCTGCTAGGAAAGTCAGAGATCGCGGATTCGTCTTCTGCTCTGGCATTCAAGTTTCAAAGAAACAAAATGTTTCCTCCCTGTTCAATTGTAAATATTGAATATTGTGGGCAGCCTCCGTGACCGAGAGTTAGTGTGCTCGGCTGTGTGCTCGAATCCTGTGTCTGGAGGGCAGTGACACCTCATTCATCTCACCATCCTCAGATCGTGTGAGTTGAGAAAGCCTTCATGGGTCTTTATCCTTAGGTCTGCTGTGTGTATTGTGATTTCCATAATTGGCATTACGTAAGAGGGTGCAGTGAAAGTGCATTACGTCCACATGTGATAATGATGGATTAGGGCTACTGTATATTTCATGGCTGAGTAAGAAACATTAAAAGCTGATAATTCACAACTTTGTTAGGCCTATTTTACACAGAAGAATTAAAATTGAAAATTAAAGATTTCGTGAAAATTCCTGGCTAACTGGGAATTATAAAAGTCCCAGAAGAAGTAATAATTGCACTTTTGTAATATTAACATTGTAGTCCTGTGAAATTATTCTCTGTCCTACATATTTCATTAGGTGCAGTGCTTCAAAACGTGTGTAAAATCAGCAAAATGTATTATGGGAGCCGAACATAATAATATAAATGCCAATGATAGATATAAAGGATATACATCTTTTCATGATAATGCATCTTAGAGTATAGATATACATTCCCTGACAGATTTATAGCTGATTTTTTGCAATGCCGTTGACAAACGTCAAGGCCCCTGGGCCTCTTGTTACAGATAGGCCTAGCGTATGAATATATACTGAAATGGGAAACTATTTTGTTTGTTGTAATCGTAAACAATAAGAAGATAATACATTGTTAGATGCATACATATGGTGTAGTTGAAAAAAAACGTAGTATAACATTATTTATTATAATCACATATTTAACAATAACTTATCATAAGACATATTTTTAAGAGAGGAAGTGTATATTATATCCAGTGACTATTGTATACCCATTGACTATAGAAATTGAATTATTCATGGATATGATGAATGAATAAGAATGATGTAAATTACAGATGTAGTTGTTGTTTTTATAAATGATCAAACTGATGTGAAAAGTTTAATTTATTATTTAGAAAATGCCGTGCAAGCACTCAAATACCCTCGGCTGATGCAGTGACTCCATATATGCCAGGTTTCAAGGCAATTAATTGAAAATAAAAGTGATTTATTAAAATTGATAAACCTAAATGGCCGCCGCAGCCTTGTTTTCAGTCTCACATGAAAACGGACAATACTAATAAGACTCGCAGACCCCGAAAACCTATATTTACCAGGTTTCGAGGGAAATCTGAAAAAAAGTAAAAAAAAATAATTTAATCGCCAGGTGGCGGCCATTTTGATTATCGGTTGAAAGCTGAAAATCTAATCAGGGTATCTCCATACTCATGGGCAACATCACATAAAAAATTGGAGAGATCCAATGATTATTTTTCCAGTTATCGCGTTAACAAGGAATTTTGTTTTTAAAAAATAAAGATGGCCGCCATAGCCTCGTTTTCGGTTGCAGGTGGCGGCCATTTTGATTATCAGTTGAAAGCTGAAAATCTAATCAGGGTATCTCCATACTCATGGGCAACATCACATAAAAAATTGGAGAGATCCAATAATTATTTTTCCAGTTATCGCGTTGACAAGGAATTTTGTAATTAAAAAATAAAGATGGCCGCCATAGCCTCGTTTTCGGTTGCACGCGAATACGGACAATGTCACCAGACTCGCAGACCCTGAAAACCTATATATACCAGGTTTTAAGGGAATTATGAAAAAAAAAAAAAAGTAAAAAAAAAATTTAGTTGCCAGGTGGCGGCCATTTTGATTATCGGTGGAAAGCTGAAAATCTTATCCGGTGATCTCCATACTCATGGGTAACTTCACGTGAAAAATTGGTGAGATCCAATAATTATTTTTCAAGTTATCGCGTTAACAAGAATGTTTTTAAATCTTTGACTTTGACCTTGTGTAACCGAGTTGGGTTCATATAGCAGGTTCAACGACAACAACAGTGATGGTTCATCTATACTTTATTAATGTTCAGCATATTACATGTTGAAGAACATTCAAAGTCCACAAACAGCACCTGTCAGTAAAAATAGAATATTCAGTTATATTAAATATCAGTGATTAATTTCTATCGCA
This sequence comes from Flabesymbios commensalis, assembly GCA_964017125.1. NCBI lineage: Eukaryota > Metazoa > Annelida > Polychaeta > Terebellida > Flabelligeridae > Flabesymbios > Flabesymbios commensalis. The sequence continues at coordinate 35,432,929 of OZ024917.1, read as the reverse complement.
ATTACAGCAAATAGAAAATCTACATGATTTAATACAATTCACACATTTTATCTGTACATTTATATCGTCACCACAAGGATGAAAACTAACTCACCCCTGTCATAAACGGCTAGGGCCAGCGCCGCTGCATTACACATAATGAGCGCTACCAATGCATAACCATGATAACAGGTCACCAGCATATTTTCCTGTACAAAAGCAATTACTTACACCATTATCAATGCACATTTCGCTTAAAACCTTTGATATTTATTTATTATTAAATAAATCAATTTCACGTTTTATACTGTAAATCCGTTAAAATTCAGTTTAATTTCAATAACTATCATTAGCTTTTAATCACTATCACAAGCTTTTAATAACTATCATAAGCAAGTAGTTTAACTTAAATTTGAATTGACCACTCACCTAATGTGAGGCGTAACAAAACTTGAGCAGTCATGAAAGGAAAAAGCAGAAAATCAATATGTCTGCCGTTGGCAAAGACGAGATGATAAATGATTCCAATGATCTCCACTGACCAGTTTCCCACCAAGATCACGTGACCGGCGATGTCACGTATTCGTGGCCAAGAAATCCTGGAAGTCAATTTCTGATTACTCTCAAAATATATTTGAAAACCTAGTGATCAAATCACTCGGTCACACTCCTACCAACTGAAATGTTTGGCATCCATGACAAAATATTAAAACACAGCAAGCTCAAAATTGTACTCGTCTTACTCATGTTTAACAATATTTATAAACTTTCATAATATTTACAATAAACAATATTAAAATAATTCTACAAAGCTATCTTTTTATTTTATTAGCCTTGAGCCAACTATCTTGCAAAACATTGCCAAGATTTGAACCAAGGTCTGTTATTGCTTTACCCAACTCTTCAAATGTAATTTGTCCAGGAGCTGTCTCTGTAGTTAATTTGTTCTGATTTACTGAACGATTTAATCTATGCGGGTTTGAGTGTTCACCTGCATTTTTACGTGTAGTTCTACGTGGAATGGCTTGATTTGTGACCGTTTCAGAACTTGCATCATAGTCCAGTGGATTTTGACTAAAGCGTGTTTCGCGGTATGGACGATGTTTTATGATTGATTCTGATACTATGGGGCATCCCGAGCAGAAATCAGCCGGGTGCCACTTTGGCACCCTTGGGCGGAATTTTTTAAGGGCAAAAACAAAATGGCCACCAGATATTTCAAGGTCAAATATGTTTTTTTCAACAAATGAAGCCAGGAACAAGTATAATACCTCATTTTCATGTGATTTTGACTGGGCAATCCATTTCTTGTATTATTTTTATGATATAAGGTCATCTTCAAGGTCAAAACGTCAATTTCAAGGTCAAATAAGCAAAAATACCCTTTTTAACAAATAAAGCTAGGAACATGTGTAATACCTCTCTTTCGTTGGATTTTGTCTGAAAAATCTATTTATAGTATTATTTCGGTGATCCAAGGTCATCTTCAAGGCCGAAAGGGCATTGCCAAGGTCAAAAACAAAATGGCCGCCAGATATCTCAAGGTCAACTATGATTGTTCAACAAATGAAGCCAGAAACAAGTGTAATACCTCATTTTCGTGTGATTTTGACCGGGCAATCCATTTCTTGTATTATTTTCATGACTCAAGGTCATTTTCAAGGTCAAAAAGTCAATTTCAAGGTCAAATATGCAAAATTACCATTTTTAACAAATCAAGCTAGGAACATGTGTAATACCTCTTTTTCATGTGATTTTGTCTGAAAAATCCATTTATGGTATTATTTTGTTGATCCAAGGTCATTTTCAAGGTCGAAAGGTCATTTCCAAGGTCAAAATGTAAAAATATGACCTTTTCGAAACAAAATAGGAAGAAGTGTAATACGTTTTTTGACGTGTTTTTTGACTGATTAATCTATTCTTGATACTATTTTGATGATAAAAGGTCATCTTCAAGGTCAAAATGTCAATTTCACGGTCAAGTAAAGGAGAATATGATTTTTAACAAATACAGCTAGAACATGTGTAAAAAACTTTTTTTATGTGGGATTTTGAGCGGAAAATGTCTTTTTCCTATTACTTTGGTGATTTAAAGTCATCCTCAATGTCAGATATATGTTTTAGCGTATAAACTAGAAATTGGAGCACGTATAATACCTTGTGTTGGGTTTTATTTTGACTGGATAATCTAATTCTGTTGGGTTTAAATGATCAAACAAGCTCAAGGTGAAGACATCGGCTCAAAGGCATTGAATGGCAATTAACAGAGATGTGTTAAAGAGTGCTGGAAAAGTTCTAACGGTCGATGAGGAGGTATTAAAGGGCAATGAGAAGGCGATAAAGGACAATGAAAAGGCATTAAAGGGCAATGAGGAGGCATATCATAGAGAAACGAGGAGGCGTTAATGGGCCGCAAGAGGCGTTACAGAGCCACCGAGGGCCTTATAATGTGAGAGAGAGGCATTATGGAGCCATGGAGAGGCACTAAAGGGAGACAATAATGCGTCTTCATAGCTTTTAGTTTAATGCCTCTTCTTTGCAATTGAAGGCCTTTCTTTTGCCCTTTAACGCCTCTTCTTCGCCATGAACGTCCTTTTAGTTTAACGCCTCTTTATTGCAATTGAAGGCCTTTCTGTCGACCTTTAATGCCTCTTCTTCACACTGAACGCTTCTCCATTGCTCTTTAATTTAACTCTCCGTCACATTTTAAAGCTTTACCATCAATCGTTAACGCCTCCCCATGGTCCTTCGATGCCTCCCCATCGCCATTTATCGTCTCTCATTGCCCTTCAATGCTTTTGGGTCTACCTTTATATTTTTTCTTCATCCTTTAGTGCCTTTCCATCACCCTTTACCGCTTCTTCGGTGAGATTTAACGCCTCCTCATCGCCCTTTACTGGCTTCTCATCACCATTTAATGCCTCTCCATCACCATTTACCGCCTCTTCATCGCCCTTTAACCCTTTAGCATCACCATTTAACGCATCTCCAGCATCTTTTTAACGCCTCTCCATCAACCTTTTAGTGCATCTCTATCAACCTTTAACACTTTTTCTTGGCCCTTTAACACCTTTCTGTCTCTCTTTGACATCTCTCCGTCATAATTTAATTTTTCTCAGTTGCCCTTTAGCGATTCCCCGTCATCTTTAACGCTTTCTCATCGCCCTAAAACACATATCCATCACCCTTTAGCACCACTGCATCACCTGTTATTTAATGCTTCCTCGTCACCCTCTAACGCCATTCAATAACCCTTTCATGACACCCACCAACACATCCCGTCACCCTTAGCGCCTCTTCGTTGTCCTTCAACGCCTCCTCATTGCCCATTAACGCCTTCCCATCGCCATTTAACTCATCTGCAGCGCCTGTTAGCGTCTCTCCATCACCCTTTAATGCATCTCCATCAACTTTTATTACTTTTCCAATGCCCTTTGACGTCTCAGTCACCATTTAACGCTTCTCTGTCGCCCTTCAGCAATGCTCCGTTGTTTTAACACTTTCTACTCACCCTCACACGCTTATCCAGCACACTTCAACTCCTCCCCATTGCCCTTCAGCGCTTTTCCATAGTCGTTTAACGTTTCATGGTTGCCCTTGAACGACTCCTCATCACCCATTACCGCCTTCCCATCGCCATTTAAAACTTCCCCATCACCATTTGATGCCTCACCATCGCCCTTTACCACATTCGCATCGCCATTTAACGCATCTGCAGCGCCTATTAGCGCCTTTCCATCGCTCTTTGACGTCTCTCCGTCACCATTTAACGCTTCTCCATTGCCCTTTAACGATTCTCTGTCTTTTTTAATGCCTTCTCATTGCACCCATCCATTGCACCTATCCATCAACCATTAGCATCGCCCCATCACCCGTTAACGTACTTCCTTGTCACTATTCCATAGCCCTTTCATGCCACCCCGCCACCTTTTAATGCATCTTGTCGCTCTTAAACGCCCCATTTTTGCCCCTTAACGCATCCTCGTTGCCATTCACCGCCTCCTCAATGCCCTTCAATGCCTCCTCATTGCCCTTTACTGACTACTCATTTTCTTTTAACCCTTCTTACTCGCTCTTTAGCGCCTCTGGGGCGCCTTTTAGCAACTCGTCGACATCCTTTAATGCCTCCCCATTGTCTTTTACCGCCTCTCTGTCACCTTTTACCGCCTCTCCATTGATCTTTTATGCTTTTTCGTCACTATTTGACGCCTCTCCGTGACCCTTTGATGCCTTCTAGTTGTCTGATCATTTCACTCTGATGATGTTTATTCATTAAAACCCTACTAGAATTAGATTATCCGGTTAAAGATACACCAAGACAATTTATTATGTGTGCTCCAATATGTAAAATACTACGTTAAAATAATATTTGACCTTGATATTTACATTTGACCTAGAGGATCACCTCAAATAACCAAAATCATACCAGAAAGATATTGTCCTAGCTTTATTTGTTGAAAATCATATTTTCGCTTACCTGACCTTGAAATTGACACACTGATCTTGAAAATGACCTTTAATTATAAAAATAGTAGCAGAAATGGATTATTTGTCAATATTAGACTAAAAAGACGTACAACACTTTTTGCTATTTATGTTTGTTAATTGAATTTTGATGACCTTGAATTGAAATTGACCTTGAAGATAACCTTTAATCACTCATATAATACTATAATTGGATTTGTCAATCAAAATCCCATAAAAAGAGGTATTACACACATTCCTAGCTTTATCTGTTAAAAATGATGATTTCTCTTACTTCACCTTGAAATTGACCCCTTTGACCTTGAAGATGACCTTGAATAATCAAAATAATATCAGATATGGAATGCCCAGTCAAAATTGCATGAGGTATTACACATGTTCCTAGCTTTATTTGTTAAAAACGGTAATTTTGCTTGATTGACCTTGATATTTGACCTTTTGACCTTGAAGATGACCTCGAATCATGCAAATAATACAAGAAATGAATTGCCCGGTCAAAATCACATGAAAATGAGGTATTACATTTGTTCCTAGCTTCATTTGTTGAAAAATCATATTTGACTTGAAATATCTGGCAACCATTTTGTTTTTGACCTTGGAAAGGACTTTCGACCTTGAAGCTAACCTTGGATCAACAAAATAATACCATACATTCATTTTCAGATAAAATCCCATGTAAAAGAGGTTTTACACATGTTCCTATCTTTATTTGTTAAAAATTGTATTTCTGCTTCTTTGACCTTGAAATTGTCTTTTTGACCTTGAAGATGACATTGAGTCATCAAAATAATACAAGAAATGGATTGCTCAGTCAAAATCACATGAAAATGAGGTATTACACTTGTTCCTGTCTTCATTTGTTGAAAAATCATATTAGACCTTGAAATATTTGGCGGCCATTTTGTTTTTGCCCTTAAAAAATTCCGCCCAAGGGTGCCAAAGTGGCACCCGGCTGATTCCTGCTCAGGACATCCCTTAGAACCAGAATCAATCATAAAACATCGTCCATACCGCGAAACACGCTTGAGTAAAAAATGCCATTTGACAACTGGACTATCAGGCCGAGTATGATTTATACTGTCAATACCCTTTCCAGGCGAATCCCCCCGAGCTTCGTCCGAAGCCGCCGCTGGACTTACCTCAATTTCAGCTGCCGGTGTGTCGGCACTGCCTACCGCTTCTCTGCTTACCTCTATCTGTCGATGCCTCTGTCGCGCGTAGGTTCTAGTTGGAACTTTAAATATTAACTCAGAATCACTGTCTGACGAGCTATTACTATTAACATTTGGGCTCGTCCCGCTGTGTTTACTTTGAAGGGTGAAAATGGCATTTTATTTACCTGACAACTAAATACTTTTAATAACATGTGATAAAAATAATTTATACCTGATATAATCACTTATGTGCAACTATTCTCATAATTAATTACAGGTTGCATATTAATATCATATTGATGATTGGCAAAACTTATGACCCTGCATTAAGAACATACTAAAAGTTACTAAGTACCGTATTTTTTGGGTGTAAAACCCCCTACGTTTTACTCATTATAAGGCCTGATGCGGGCTATATAAGGAATGGGGGCTATACATTGTTGAAATCGGATTTTTTTTCGCATGGTTAAATTTCTAACTGCCGTACGTAGATGTGAATATGTTAATATTGCTTTACGTCGCTTTCTGCACAATCATGGCAATATCGCCACAGAAGGAAGCCCGAAGCCAGACTATGCCCTACTCTTATCGAATGGATTCAAGAGTTCCTTATAGTGCACAGTACCATAGACAGCACTGCACACTCCAGGCCTTTAAACAGTTTGGAGCACTGTATATGCACAACCCCGATGACAAATATCCGACCCGGCCGGGATTCGAACCCAGTACTTCTGAGTTTCAAGCGACAACCGAATCGAATGAGCCAGCGGGCCGGCCTACTGCCAAAGATACCCGTCTCTCAAATGAGATGGCTTGGGCCCTGGTGCAGTGGTTAAATCTGCCTGCTTGAAAAGTCGGAGATCGCAGGTTCGAACCCTCCTCTGGCCAATAAGTTTCATTCATCTCACCATCCTCAAGAGGTTCTCCTGGCCCGGTTTAGCTTATATTTGCACAAAGATGGCCTAAAAACATATTCATATTATTTCATTTTTTTACTAAAATACGATATTTGTATTTCATGGACGGGCCGCCACTCGGCCGTCAGCAGGCTATGTGAGCAGGTGAGAACACGCTGCATATAGCCACGTCATTCCCCAACTCTAACTGGTACCGCCACTCGTTTATCAGGTAATGCTTTATTGCAGATGTGACGTTTTAATGCCACGAACCGATAGACGAGATCAACCTGCCTATTAAATGATTAACCATTGCATTTTATCTACCAAATGTTCCCATATGGGAACAGCTATTTATCAACAAAACGTTGCTTGTATTTAGATACACTGGTATGATAATCAGATAATTAGTCGGCGAAATATGAATAGACTTATATTAGAAAAACGTAACTGATTACATTTCCCATGTCAAATTTCGCACGTGCAGCCCTCTCAATATCCTCGTATTGCGCCCACACTACTCTTGTGGTGGTTGGCGCTCTATTCAGTAATTATTATTGGTAGTATACATTATTATTGTCTCCCGTGGACAGCCATGCGTACACGCACTATAGGCCTACACTAACGCGCCTGGGGTCCTAGATCTCGTCATTCATCGTGGCTTATAATCGGCCGTTAATAGACTAAGACCCCGACATGTTTTTAATTATTTTTATCGATAAGTCCCACTTGAAACATATCAGATTTTATTCTATCGCCAAAATCAGCCGTAGCATGCAGAAGATGTCAATTTTATTGTTGCAGGGGATAATTCGCCGCAGAAAAATAACAGTTGCGAATGTCAAAACTACTATTCTCCGTGCCAAAAACTGCTAAGGCAACATTATTGTGTAGAAATAACCTAAAATTGGGTAGCAAACTGCCCCGCTACACCAGATAAATTATTCTGTACTCTTAGAATAAATTGCATATCAATTACCTGACGAGGTGAATATTTTTAGTAGGAATTGATAAAAAAAGTTGTTTTTGATATGCTCGCATATGTCATCAGGTCAGAAGTGTCGTGGCTGACATGGCATGTTGACCTGTTTGGCCCCCACCAACGATCACCTGCACAGCCCTGTGTTATACGGGCCTGTGAGTGTGAGTTCACAAGTGCGCTAATAGTAGGCCTAATACACAAGCTGTCCAGCACGCTCTAGCCTCTTGTAAGTGAGATGACCTGTTCGGCCCCTATCAGCGATAGCCTGTTCGCCCCTCAGTCCAGCCCTTAGCGCTGATCGGTAAGCGGAGCGAGTCGCCTGGACCACGGCTATCCAGCCCTGTGTGTTAGTGCGCTAAGCTGTCTGGCACACTCTTGTTAACCTGTTCGGCCCCCTAAATAAAATATTAAAATTTATAAAACATTGTCGTAGATCTAGTGTTGTCAATTATAAGTAGCACAACTATTCATAGTGATGATTAATATGTGAAATATTTAAATACAATAGGCTTTATATGTAAATCAGCAGACAAAGTGTCATGCGGCACTTAGGCCTATAGGCCCTATGTGTATAGATGGCGAAAATCGCAACTGGCAACTGAGTCTGGCGTAATGCAAGGTAGGTCTAATTTACTGACAACTAATCATGTTGTATAAAGCTGGTTATTGACGATTCAGAGTCGGTACCGGTATTTTGCATGAGTAAAATCGGCCGGGCATTGATTAAATTATGTGTATGTCTAAGATTAGAAAAAAAACACATTTTATATAAAACATTATTTTATTTAAGCATATCAGAAAAAAATATTAAATACATCAATATGAAATTGTCCCAGCATTGGGTCAACGTATCGTGTTTGCTGGGATATACCTTACACGATACACTGACGCTTTGTTGGCTTAATGTTGGCCCAGTGTCGCAGACTATGGTTCGCCATTGAACTAGCATTGGGTCAGTGTATCGTGTTAGGGTAGGGCATCCTGCGTGCAGGGTGTACTTGTTTTCCCAGAGTGAGAACGATTACAACTGAAGTCTCTACAGGGTGGGGTAAGGCAATACCATGTGAGATTTTAACTAATATTTCAATATAGATCTTAAATATAACATTTTTTTTATATAGACTTATGTTAAATTAAACACTTTGTTAAAATTAGCCTATATAGTCACCGACTTGTTCTTCACTTCATCCGTGTTACTCAGACATGCATAGACATATATACAGTTGACATAAATAGACATAAATAAACACTCGGTGAGCAGTAGGCCAACCCTGTACAGATGACACAAGTTGAGTTGTTAACAGAGCGATACCTCGGAGAAGGTGAGTGTTACCAGTTGTCAAGGCTGGAGTGAAAGCTTGGAATGAAACTGTGAGTGATAATAAAAACTGGGTACTTCAAATCAATATAATTTTTATAATATCAATGTAAGAAAGATCGGAAATATATTTAAAATTAGTTGTTTCAAAATATATGAAATGATAATAACCGCGGCAATGTCTACACCCGCGATAATTTGATCGTGCTAAGAGGTGAAATGACCTGCTTCATTTGTTTACAAATTGTGAATTATTGTATAATTTTAAAGGATTCATAGATAAGTAAATATGTTGAAGGCCTATATAAAGGCTCATAATATTATATCAGTTCTAGTTTTCAACGCGATAGACCTGTTCATCATAGGGGGCCGAACGGGTAGAATGTACGTAGGGGCCTACTTGGGGGCCGAACAGGCAATGCTTGGGAGCCAAACGTAAGGATAGAAATGTTAAATTCGTGATACAAAGAATCAATAATATAACAGTAAATTGAACTAACATTGGAAGGGTTGTTCTAAAACTTCACGACGTTTCGACTCACTTACTACGGCATTTTTTCTGTAATTTCTGGACTTTCCGATTTGTTCTAGATTGTTCTAGGGCTGGGGCTGAACATAATTAAGGATATCTCGAAAACCCCCTCGACCCCCTCGCCCCTCGACGTTAATTTTTTTATTGTATTTTTTTTGGATAGACCAGTCTTTTTTTTAAATTCGGGAAACAATATCAGGTCGATGTTGGTTCACCGTCTGCGACGCTGGCCTAACATTGGCTGAACGCCTCCTCTATATTTTGGGAGAGGCACGATACGCAATATATGCGGGCACTTGATTAGGCGTATAATAGATTGCCATCTGAGTCCCACCACTGTCCTACATTAACGCTGGCCCAACAGTGTTCCGGTCCAATGATAGCTAAGCACAGCAAGCACTAAGCATTGAACCAATGTTGGATTTTTGCTGGCCCAAAGTCTGTAACGCTGGCCCACCGCTTGCGATGCCGGTGCCAAAGCGTGTGACTGAATGAAACTGGCGAGTGACATGCCAGGTGATATGACTGGCAAGTGTTTTTTTGCGCACCAAAAAAACAAGAGGCATTCAATCCCATGCTTGGGTTAATATAGGCTACATAACAAAAGTTAGACAAGCGTCCTAAACAGTGACTCAACATTAAAATGTGTTGGGCCAGCTGTAGGCCTACGTGTATTGATAAAAATATAATCGATGGCCACTCATTAAACAAGATACATTAAACCAACGTCGGGTGGATGCTGGACCAGCGTAGCACACGGTCAGCCAACATCACTTGATAGCCAGGTTAGCATCACAGTAGGCCTATATTATAATTTCCAGAATGTTATTATTATACAAAAGTTATAATTATATAAACAAATAAAAACTGTTTTTAAAATTAAATCGAGGGTCGAGGGTCGAGGGTCGAGGGGCGAGGGGGTCGAGGGGGCTTTCGAGATACCCCATAATTAAAGAATGATTCAACTGCAAGACGCTCATGCCTGGGACAGTCAAGTGTAGGCCAACAGTAGCCTATTGAGTACAGATTGACGGCATTAATATAGCCACTGAACTGATTACAAGATACTACTTAAACGGGACATTGATCCAATGCTGTTTTAATGCTAGGCCAACGTCTGCGACGCTGGCCCAACATTGAACCAACATTGAATAAATGTACAATGTTTGAGAGGAAGTCACCCTGCCCAGCAAACACAAGACATTTGTATAACATTTATACAACGTCGGCCCAACTTCTTCGACGTTGGTCCAACATTGCATAAAGTCATACAAATGTTTTGTGTTTACTGGGCATGTCAATACAAGCTTGGGTCAAGCAGTTTCAACATCCCCGCAGTAATACAGTCAGTTTGTTTGCAAGCAAGCGACCAAGTAGGGGTAAGGGCCAAGAGCTTTGAATTATAAACTCATAGATGTCGCTCAAGTATATATGAACTTGCTGTGATTTGAGAACTTGCTCTTAATGAGGCTTTGGGTATGAAATGCATATTTAGTATTATTATGGAATAGGGACTTGGCCTACCCACGGGCACTATTGCCTTCTGGGGGACCCTTGTCTCGCGAATTTTACCAGTTGACTACACCTTTAAGGATAAACAATTTTAATGATTAGGTTATAATTATGTCATCTGGTATTATTCCGGCCTGTTTTCACAATGTAGGCCTAAGAGCAGATGAGCAGGCTGTTCGAACAAGTATTTTTCAGCCACTTGAAGTTGTGTCTCGCGGTTCAGTGTAGTAGTAGTAGGCCTATAGTATAGCTGTATGTACCACGGTAGGGGGGCGAACATGTAACGCTCTGACGACGCTGACTCAGTGACTGACAGGCCTGCATTTTATATTAGAGGCCAAACGGTTAAGAGGCCGAACGGGTAAGGGGCCGAACGGGAGGGGGCCGAACAGGTAAGAGGCCGAAACGACCTGATACCGCTCACATATGTGCAACTATGATCGTAACCAAGTAGAGGTTGCATATATTTATCATGTTGCAAAATTTTATGACACTAGAGAACATACTAAAAGTACCTATGTATACATGTGGATACCAATTTTACTCTTGGAACAGAATTCATACGAAAAAATGTTTACTTTAAAGAGTACAAATTGCATTACCTGATGAGGTAAATATTTTAGTGAGAAGTGATACAAAAAATGGTACCTGATATGATGATCACTTATGTGCAACTAAGTGATCAAAATCAAGTATGGAATGCACATTTTTATCACATATTTCAAAACCTTATAACATTGCGTTGACAACAGACTAAAAGTGACCATATAGATGTCAAGTTTACTCTTATAGCCGATTTCACGCAAGAAAGTGTTTACTTTAAATAGTAAAAACTGAATTACCTAACGAGGTAAATATTTTCGGCAGGAAGTGATAAAAAAAGTTTTACCTGATATGATCACTTAGTTGCAGCTATGATCATAATCAAGTATAATATGCATATTTTCATCACATATCTCAAAACCTTATGACATTGCATTGAGAAGAGGATAAAAGTGCCCATATAGATGTCAATTTTACTCTTAGAGCCGATTTCATGCGAGAAAGTGTTTACTTTGAATACTAAAAATTTAATTACCTGACGAGGTAATTATTTTTAGCAGGAAGTGATAAAAAAGTTGTACCTGATAAGATCACTTAGTTGCAACTATGATCATTCTAGAAAATATTTACTTTGAAGAGTAAAAATTTCATTACCTGATGCGGTAAATATTTTTAGTTGGAAGTGACAAAAAAGTTGTGCCTGATATGATCACCTATGTGCAACTAAAATCATAATCAAGTATAATATGCCTATTTTTATCACTTATTTCAAAACCTTATGTAATTACATTGACAACAGACTAAAAGTGACCATATAGATGTCAATTGTACTCTTAGAGCCGATTTTATACGAGAAAGTGTTTACTTTGAAAAGTAAAAATTGAATTACCTGACGAGGTAGATATTTTTAGTGGGAAGTGATAAAAAAAAAGTTGTACCTGATATGATCACTTATGTGCAACTGTGATCATAATCAAGTATATGAGTATAGTATGCTTATTTTTATTTATTATATTTCAGAACCTTATGACATTGCATTGAAAACAGACTAAAAAAGACCATACAGAATTCTATGTCAATTTGACACTTAGAGCCGAAATCAGGAGACATTGTTTACTTCGAATACTAGAATTGAATTACGTGAAGAGGTAAATATATTTTAGCAGGAAGTTATAAAAAAAGTTGTACCTGATATCATCACTTATTTGCATCTATGATCATAATCAAGTATAGTATGCATAATTTTATCACATATTTTAAAACAGTGCATTGAAAACAAACTGAAAGTTACCATATGGATGTCAATTTAAATCTTTGAAAACAATTTCATAAAAGAAAATAGTTACTTTGAAGAGTAAAAATTGCATTACCTGATGAGTTAAATATTTTTAGTGGGAAGTGATAAAAAAAAAGTTGTACCTGATATGATCACTTATGTGCCACTGTGATCATATCAAGTATAGTATGCTTATTTTTATCACATATTTCAAAACCTTATGACATTGCATTGAAAACAGACTAAAGTGACCCTATGGATGTAAATGTTACTCTGAGAGCCGATTTCATGCCAGAAAGTGTTTACTTTGAATTGTAAAAATTGAATTACCTGAAGAGGTAAGTATTTTTAGCAGGAAGTGATAAAAAAACTTTTACCTGATATGATCACTTAGTTGCAACTATGATCATAATCAAGTATAATATGCATATTTTTATCACATATCTTAAAACCTTATGACATTGCATTGAGAAGAGGATCAAAGTGCCCATATGGATGGCAATTTTATTCTTAGAGCTGATTTCATGCGAGAAAGTGTTTACTTTGAATACTAAAAATTGAATTACCTGACGAGGTAAATATTTTTAGCAGGAAGTGATAACAAAAGTTGTGCCTGATATGATCACTTATGTGCAACTATGATCATAATCAAGTATAGTATGCATATTTTTATCACTTATTTCAAAACCTTATTTAATTACATTAACAACAGACTAAAAGTGACCATATAGATGTCAATTGTACTCTTAGAGCCGATTTTATACGAGAAAGTGTTTACTTTGAAAAGTAAAAATTGAATTACCTGACGAAGTAAATATTTTTAGTGGGACGTGATAAAAAAAAGTTGTACCTGATATGATCACTTATGTGCAACTGTGATCATAATCAAGTATCTGAGTATAGTATGCTTATTTTTATTGAATATATTTCAGAACTTTATGACATTGCATTGAAAACAGATAAAAAACGACCATACAGAATTCCATGTCAATTTTACACTTAGAACCGAAATCAGGAGACAGTGTTTACTTCGAATACTAAAATTGAATTACCCGACGAGGTAAATATATTTTAGCAGGAAGTTATAAAAAAAGTTGTACCTGATATCATCACTTATTTGCATCTATGATCATAATCAAGTATAGTATGCATAATTTTATCACATATTTCAAAACTGTATGACAGTGCATTGAAACAGATTGAAAGTTACCATATGGATGTCAATTTAAATCTTTGAAAAAATTTCATAAAAGAAAATAGTTACTTTGAAGAGTAACAATTGCATTACCTGATGAGGTAAATATTTTTAGTGGGAAGTGATAAAAAAAAAGTTGTACCTGATATGATCACTTATGTGCCACTGTGATCATATCAAGTATAGTATGCTTATTTTTATCACATATTTCAAAACCTTATTATATTGCATTGAAAACAGACTAAAAAATGACTAGATGGATGTAAATGTTACAATGAGAGCCGATTTCATGCGAGAAAGTGTTTACTTTGAATTGTAAATATTGAATTACCTGAAGAGGTAAATATTTTTAGCAGGAAATGATAAAAAAAAGTGTACCTGCTATGATCACTTATGTGCAACTGTGATCATAATCAAGTATCTGAGTATAGTATGCAATTTTTATCACCTACTTCGAATACTTAAACGATTTTGTGACGGCGCTATAATATATATATGCCTATTACACGATATGATGATAATATGATGCTCCTGTTATCATGGTTATACCACGCTAAAAGCGCGATATATCTTCCCCCAGGATATGAAAGGGTGTGAGCCCTATCTGTCTCTTTTAAAGTGGCAGATGCACCCTTTCATATCCATATGTTATCGCGTTATGTGCGTTATGTGTATGGTCATCCAGTTATTACGCGAAATGGGAGATGGCATGATTGTGTGTATTCTATAGGAACATTTACTGTTAGTTCATCGTCGCGGAATGTCGCCAATTGCGCGCCTACCGGCACATGTTGAATGCTAGGTTTTTATATAAATTACATGTATATTCAAATGTAAGTCCCATTAATGTTTTTCTTATATGCCTCAATTTTTTTTTGAAATAAAACATGTCGGTCTACTAATTTTGTCTAGCAGTCTATTCTATGTGTCACTGTAAGTATATCAAAGTATGGTAACAGATAAAGGGGGCTAATTTGGGGCATATATTTGTTTGGAGTGATCAAAATATTGGGTTATAAGAAATTAGAGACCATTTGAAATTATGACCTCTTTTTTTATATTTTCCAGGCAGCACTAGACTGCCAGTGTCAGCTATACATATTATATGTGATATAAACAGTAAACAACATGATTTAGGCCCTATGTGTTTGGGGATAAAGATATATTATAGAACTATTGACTTTTAGGGTTAAGCAGCGTGTGACAAAGAAATAGTAGGGGCCTACTTAGGAACCTATCATCAGTTACTCTCAATGCTTCTTTTTCATAAGGCTGTTCAAATATCTGTCCATGTAGTGATTTCTACAAAGAGGAAAAATTTGATCAGTTCTCTAAAATTAGTCTTTTCTGACCAGAGAATTCTACTGGTTAAGAGTTATCTGGTCTGACACCTAAATTTGTAATAAATAATGGAAATAATTTAACTCTATGGCCTACATTTTTTTATTCACATAATTTAATTCCTTACCATTGTTTTAGACTATTAGGCATAACTCTAATCTTAAATTTCAGATGTCACTAGTCACCACGAGATCTGTTTAATCTGGTAATCACTGCTAATAGCATGATGTTGTGGTTGAGGCCATCTGCATATGTTTGTTTAATGTGATATGGCCTACAGGCATCTGGGACGTCAGTCCAGCCTTCAACCAACATATCATAGCCCTACACGAGATCTGCATCATTGTGACAGTTTACTGGAAATATTATAGACTATGTTACACCCTACGTACATATCCCAATAAGCACGCATCATAAGCATTCATCATGGTCATTGACTAACCAATAGGCAGCGTCGAAGATTCTGACACTCTAGGCCTATATCATATGCCTATTTATCCCTGCAAACACGAGACGTTGAGCCCCGCTTTAATGTTGGGCCAGCGTTGCAGACAATGGGCCAACATTAAATGAGCATTACGTCAACGTCTCGTGTTTGTGGGGTTAGCCAGCTACCCGCTGATAAACCAGCGTCCCGCTACATAGGCCTACTGACCACGTGCGATGACGGCGCTGATGACTGCGCTTGCGCAAGCCATGCCACACACGGCCGCGGCGACAATGCAGTACTGCTGAGCTGCGATTTTTGTGACACCGCACATCAGTGATTTTACGGAAGCATAACGGCTCGGGATCACGGCATTCAGCAAACTGTCTGTTGGCTGTTGCGTCTGTTAGGCTGATCCAGCTTTAAAAAAACATTGGCTAAACTACTCCAGTCGCTGTAAAACATGTAAAAGTAGTTAATCGTTTCTTTTCAATCCAGACTCCCGAGCAGAAACTGTTATCAAATTTCGACAAACAGCAGTAAGCATAGCCTACATTCAGTAAGCAGTTGCCACTGTTTGGCTTTTGATGGCACCGTAGTGTCGCCGTAGAGTCGTTTGACTGATCAGTCAGCCCTCGTAGTTTGTAAGCGTGTGCCGCTATCGTCAAAGATGACGGGAATATAGATTCGCAAAAAACATTCGCTAAACACTTATTTGTGTAGCAAATCGCATAAAATATTCGCAATTTGACAGCTGAGCTAATCACTGCCGAAAAGAAATACATTCAATCCTTGCCGGGAGATAGTGATCGATCGACAATACCGGAAGGCCCGGGCAACTTTATCCAGGGCTAGCTATTTGGTAAAGATCATCAAGCCGACAGTTGACAAAAACATTTTAATAGACAAGTCTATTTAAAATGTGTAATTTCAGAAAGTTACGTCTTCAAGTAAATAAATTAAGACTCAAAATTAGAGCCCCCTCTGGTGAATGGAAGGAGTATAATTGTTTTTGCAGGCCCGCTCAAGTTCATGTCGTATTTACCTGGCGATGTAAATATTAGTTGAACAGTGCTACGTTCAAAACCATTTTCGAAGCATAAGACAGTGTGCCGGTTTTAGGGTCCTATTTTTTTCTTATGCCGGCACACATTTCTATATCGATACATTAAAGGGAAAATTCAGGAAATGTGTTCCAAATGTAAGCAATTAAGCTTTTTTTCATCAATCTTTCGTGTTTCTTGCCTTATTCCAGATTATAGAATTACCTGTCACTTGACAAAAAGTTTCACCAAACAAGTCGTATTCCCTGTAGTCTTGCACAACATGCTACATGTCTTTATAATGACATAATGCAGCTTTTACTGTGAACCGTGCTTTGAGGATTAATTTATTAAATTTACCTCCTGGAGTAAATAAAATACTTACCTGAGGGCATCACTTTCTCTGACTGTGGTTAAGCAACTGAATTACCCCGCTAAGATGTCAATGGTACATCCCTTACCAACTTATAGTCATGTTTTTGTATAGGCTGATCATCTCACAGCCTCTTAAAATAATAACTAACTCGAATAATCCAGATCCCATTATGTTTGTGTGACTTATCAAAATGTGATGTGTGTAAAGTTGCACCATTTGATTTGAAAATTTAAATTTTAGGGGGGGGGGGCAAACATTTTTACGCTAACAACGTACAAATACGTGTATTTTCAGGTGTCTCCCATCTTTAATTGGATAAGGACATTCAGATCTAGCTTTCCGCCAATTTTGGTGCTTTTATCATCAAATGCACAATTCATCTGAAATATGTTACTTAACCGCTGCACTATATATACCAGGTTTCAAGGAAATTATAAAATAAAAAATAAAATTAAAAAAAATTATTCGCCAGGTGGCGGCCATTTTGATTATCAGTGGAAAGCTGAAAATCTAGTCAGGTGATCTCCATATTCATTAGTAACTTCACGTAAAAAACTGGAGAGATCCAATAATTATTTTTCAAGTTATCGCGTTAACAAGAATTTTTTTAAATCCTTGACCTTTGACCTATGACCTTGCCCTTGGGTAAAAAAAGTGCAGTCAGGGGTTGAATGTTTATATGCATTATGAATTTAATCTGTTGCACCATGTTGGTGTAGTAGCCAAAAGAGTGCGTGCGGCAGAGGCGGTGGCGCACGAAGGGGACGACAGACCCTGAAAACCTATATATACCAGGTTTCAAGGAAATTGTAAAAAAAAATAAGGCAAAAAAAAATGTAGTCGCCAGGTGGCGGCTATTTTGATCATCGGTGGAAAGCTGAAAATCTAATCAGGTGATCTCCATACTCATGGGTAACTTTACGTAAAAAATTGGAGAGATCCAATAAGTTATCGCGTTAACAAGATTTTTTTTAAATCTTTGACCTTTGACCTATGACCTTGACCTTGGGTAAAAAAAGTGCCGTGAGGGGTTGAATGTTTGTATGAGTTATGAATTTAATCTTTTGCACCATGTTGGTGTAGTAGCCAAAAGAGTGCGTGCGGCGTGAATGTCTATCTAAGAAAAATGGCCTTAATCCTTTAACCGCCGGTCACGATTTTCTATTAACACATTACATACCAGCTTTCAAACATAAAACGTCACATCAATCTGCAAGATGTCAAAATAATTGATCCCCATGTAGTCTAATATAAAACAATGTTCACTCACTTGAATGTGTGAATCTCGTCAGCGAGATACTACTTCAATAATTGAGTGAAAATTCCAGTTAAAAATGTTGAAAAATTTTGGAGAAAAAAGAAGAAGAGGGGTTTGTCAGTTAAGCCGAAAAACGATTGATTACAGACTCCCAAACTTTGCACAAAAAAATGCACAACAAACCAAAACAGATTATAGGTCTTAAACAAAACATTTTGCATAAAGTAGGGTTGCCCAATGGACAAAAAAAATCAAGATGATTTGTTTTGTCAACTGTTCGTATCTGTTAGGTAAAAACGTCATTATTTTGTAAATTTTTAATTCTGACCTCGCTCAAAATCTAAAACTTTAATAAGGTGCCGGATCTCTCACGTCACATAATACAGTAAATGTCCTTGTGACGTTTAACCCTGTCACTGACAATCACAATTATATTCGTTTTTTATCTGTTTTGTTAGCAGGCTAAATCCTAACCTGTGCAACAGTCCTCTCATGGCTTTTCACTGACAGCCAGCGAGCCCTAGTGACGGATTTTCTGTCTAGCTAAATCCTAATTATTAGGAATGATCGAGATGAGTGCATTGCAAATGTATGGTCCATGATTAATTAAGAAATTTGGGCTATTTTCACCCATTTGAAGTTGTGGGTCACGGTGGCGAGACACAAGTTGAAGTGGATGACAATCTTAATTAGAAAACTTGGGGTGTAAAGGGTTAATGTACAGAATTTTTTGTTCTTTTTTTTTAAAAATTTGTCATTGAAATCATAGTGACAAAGTAGGAACGAAACAAGACGTCTACTGCAGGAGATGGAACCTAAACTGGGTGTAACAGTTGACATGGATTGGGGTTGTCCTTCCTCTGTCATATCAAGGTCATTTCAAAGTCCAATCAGACAATTTCATTGTCAACAGCTCGACGCCTACACGCGAGACTGAAATAGTATAGGCCCAGAAATTATCTGAAATATTCTTGGGGTGGGGAGGTCAACCCCCTTTCAAAAAATTCTTGATCCTTCCTTGTCTTCCTTGCGGAATAATCTCATATTTGTTGGCTACTTTTTCTGGTCTTGATAGCCGCCGCACCATACCTCAAATGAATCAGAAAGTTATTACCGGCATAGCGCAGTTTCACGTAGGCATCTAACGTAGTGTGCCCTATTTCGGTCATAGCCCTAATTCGGTCATAGTAACTTTGGGATCCCTTTACCACGTGCTTGGCGCCTTTAGCAGACAGATAAACAACGAAACGAAAACAAAGACCATATTACAGCATAATGCCGGCATTTAAAGCTTTTTATATACATTTTATTTAATAGAAATAGCCATTTCAAAATGGGTCGTACCAAATCGTATACTTAGCATATGTACTACATAAAAATATTGTACCCTTGCACGCCTTAGAAAAATACTTTGTGATCGATATTACACCTCAATATGAACGCTAATTAATTCTCAATAGATCGCCAGAAGGCCTACTAACGCTGAGAAGCCGAGAGAAGTCATTTTATTCACTTAAAACACTGCTGAAAAATATGACTGAATTGGGACCCGATAAAAGCTTGTTTTGACCGAATTGGGTCACCATAAATACTCAAAGGTCCCTTAATCGGTCACAGGGGCTTAATTCAGTCACAGGGTTTCCTAATTCAGTCCCACCCTATAACCAAATAAATCAAGTAGACCTACAAAATTACTTCTATAGATATAGATATGTCTTCACCCGTGTGACCTCGATATTTATGGGAAGATGAAAGTCAAAGAATATACGCCAAATTAGGATGCTAATGGGAGACAAGTTTGTCAGCAAAACTAGAATTCCCGCTGTGTTTCGGGGGTTTTGGGCAACCTTTGTGCACATAAAGCTAAACTGAGTCATCCTGAGGATGTTGAGATGACACTGCCGTCAAGACACAGGATTCGAAAGGCCTGATGCCGAGCACGCTACATGTCGGTCACAGAGGTTCCCCACAATATTGAATCTTTACGAGTGCGCGAGGAAGAAACATTTTGTTTCTTCGAAACTCGAAGGCCAGAATTGGGTTCGAACCTGCGATCCCCGATTTTCCAAACAGACAGCTTTAACCACTGCACCAGGGCCCCCGCATCTGTCGTGAAGGAGTCATTCAGAAAGTTCAATCTGAATGCAATTGATCAGGAACTACCTAATACATGTTCAAGCTCCACAAACATCAGCTTCAGACCAGCTAGAAGAACTTTGTAGCCTACCAGAGTATCAGTTAAACCATGCACGAAGGATAAAAAGACCTCCTGGGTTTAACAGACAGCGGACTGAATGACATGGAATCGGTGTTTTTTTTTATCTCATAGGCTTACTTATGTGGTATCCCCGTCTGCCATCCCTGCTTGTTCAGTAGTTGTAACTGTTGAAATATTAAATATTTCGTGTATACACCTACTGGAATATTAAATATTTCGTGTGGACGTTGTCCGCCAATTGTGACACTTCAAGCTGTGCAAAGGCCTTAGCTAAAAAAATCAACTTTTCTGATGATAGACGCGAAAAGTCGTGTTGATGATAACTACCCAGTGTAGGCCTGCACGCAACATGGAGTTTTCTCAAATAGTCCATGGGCCATAAGGTTAATCAGTAGGCCCTACCAAAAAAATTGAAATTTTCTAATAATAATGACCATGTGAGTATGTGTATTGTGATACATTTTCAGTATGATAAACATTTCAGATGAGTAGCTTAACAAAGATGGCGATAAATTTCAAAATGGCGCGAATCTAAGCTAAATTGCATGTGTCTACATGTTTGAAGAGTTAATCATACAAATCAAATGTATATACATAATTATTGGTGTATTAGAAGCAGGAGACCACTATGTTAAAATACCGTTTACAACCATCATAGCTGACTTTGAAATCAGTAAATATGCTATGGTTTACTTATATGTCGATCACAATATATTTGATCACAGCTGACAAGTATCACGTCCCCCTTATCGTTTTTTTAGCCCGCTAATTGATGCATTGTTTGATGATGGGCCTAATCAGGGGAAATCTATTAAGTTGATGAAAATTTTAAAACCTATTGCAAATCCTGTATGTCAAGGGCTAAATGATTTTGCAAAATATTAATTTGATCAATCAATGACAAATTGGTCTGTATAACCATGAAAAAACAAACAGAATTTTTTTTTTGGGTTATTGTGGTGTAACAGATGACAAGATATACTTTGTTGTTCCAGTTTCAAAATATGTTTTCCTTGCAACTCATAGAGACGCAGTGTTGTGTATGTGTGTGTGTGTGTGGGGGTTGGGGGGAGGGGGTTGGGGTTGGGGGTGGGGGGTTTCCGTGACCGAGACCAGGCGTGTTTGCCTCAGATCGCCAAAGCTCAAATTCCAAACCCTGTGCCTGTAGTGCAGTGTCATCTGATTCATATCACCATCCTGTTCAGTCTGTATGTGTACAAATAGTTTTAAACATATTATTACAATGAAACAGCGCTCTGCAAAAGTATTATTTCAGGGTGGTATACTCCCAGACCCTCCGAGCAGGGCGCTTGCTGGCGGCGAGCGTAGGTTCTGGGCTGGAAACATAAATCGCACTCTTTTCATTTAATTTAACTTAGCATCCCTGGGATAATCATGTTGAGCTCCGCAATAGAATGGTTCACGAAATATTGATGCATGACGTCCGCCTTCACCTCGATGAAAAGTTATTGGGCTGTGGAATAACAAAAACTCGGAAAATCAACATCTAAGATATCAACATAATTATGCATGCCAATTCTCACCAGGGTTTGAGGCAGGGACACAAATTAAATCTGCAGAGATTTAACAGCAATACGATAAATAAGTTATAAGTATAGTCCAATCAAATGATTAGGTCCACATATGTGTGGCGCTGTTCGTACACAGTGGACTAACGTTACTCCTCTAAGTTTGATTTCCAGTGGAAGAACATGATGTGCATCGAAAAATATGCTAATTCTAAATTAGGGGAAATATGGATTCAATGACTTCCTGCTTACGTTGGACACAACAGCATTGTAGGCCTACAGTAGTTGTAATTTTAGGGGGCCACCATTCAACTAGCAGGGGGAGGGGGAGCTGAAATATTTTTTTTAAATACATATTCTCAGGCTAAATGTTCGTGAAATAAATAATTGTCTGAAGGATATGTTGTAAAGAAATATTTAACTTTAAACTAAATATAAAATAAATAATTATATAAACTCCTGAGCATCAGTTTAATGGCCGTTAAAGCAATTTTGATTGACTGAACCTTAAATGTGTTCAGCAGAGCGCACCGGAAAATCAATACTACGCCTAATTTGGCATCTAAATTTATAGACAGGAAAGTTTTAAGGAAGTGAAATAAATATTTGTCTCCACACACAAATGGAAAGAGATATTTTGCTTCAGGCGGAGTGTGAAAGTCTGAAAGATTGAAAATAAAATAAATAAATATGTCCGAATAAAAAAACTCCATCCCCCCCTCCCCTAGAAATTAAAGGGTGGCTCTTTTATCGTGTGTATTTGGGATACAATATTATTATTGTCAATAATAAAGTTAAAATATGTACACTGACCGAATAAGGACACCATGACCACTTTAGGTCGCCAACTATGACTTATTTGGGACACCAGGTCCCTATTCAGTCACAACAGATTTATTTTTTACAAACGTTCATAATTTTAGCTTTTTTTACCATTTTCTCTCATTTTCAAGAGAAATGTTAATACAATGATGAAAATTTCAATTTAAAAACATTTGTTTTCGTTGCTAATGCACTGTGAACTAGAGATATTTGAAATTGTGAAAAGTATGACTGAATAAGGGCACCTTACGTTACTGTGATTATATTATTTTAGCCTACCGTCGCTGTGCGGACTCGTAGTGAAAGGATTATATATGCCGAAACGTCTTGCAAACATGTCCTGGTAATAGCCAATAAGACTTTATTGACGAGATGGTCACGCTATCATTGGCCAGCCAATCAGATGCCTTGTTACAATATATGGCTTTTCCCATTGGTCAAGATACAGTCAATAATAGCAAAAAAGTTATTATTGACAGGAAATAGCCTGTATATAAAGGCTAATGATGTACTTATTGACAGAATTATCCTATCAATAAGACATAAACAATCACTGTTGACAGAATTGTCCTGTCAATAGCCTCGGCCTAAACCTATATATATTTTTTTAATAATCAGTTGGCCTTCATACTACGTCCAGCTTTTTTTTCTGTTTTCACATGGAAATGCCATATCCTCATCTAGTTCTTTGGAGTTTTTGATACACGGGAACTATCGAATGCAGCAGGGACTACATTTTATTTCAATCTTTTCCGATTTCAGTTTTTAAAGCAAGAAATTGTCACCCAATCTAAATTAATTGGTAACAGAATGATATCAATTTAATATTCACACCCAAGCCTGCTGTAAGACGCCACATTTAAAAAAAGATCGTACCTCTCTCACTTTTTAAACTTTTTAATGATTTGTGCGTATGAATTTGTGTGGTGAGATCATACATTTGGTCGGCCATTTAGTGAAATGGCCGCCATCGAGGTCACAGGTCAAATTTTAGATGGCCGTATAGAACTCAAAACATTATTCATGGTGTTCTCTTACAGCATGTAAAATCATGCTTTAATCATTAAATGAACAATTCCCTTATATATAACCACCAGTCAGCATAACTATAGTAGGAGGGAAACCCCATTTTATCACTCACAGCCTCATAAAGCAATCTTGGTTCAATGTTGGCCTAATATAATGTATTGTTGTGTCAGCATTGGGCAGTGGCGGATCTAAAGGGGTTGGGGGTTGAGAGGTATATCCCCCCCCCTCGAAAAAAACCCTATAGTCTTATTTAGGGGTTTCCTTATGAATTGGTGACACACACAAACAGTGCCCAATATGCCTTAGATCAGGAATATAAACACCATCTTGCTTAGATTGAAATTCAAACATTTTCAAAGGTGGCGGGCAGCCGGACCCCCCATCAGTGGAATGTTCCTTTGTCAATATTCAAACTCAATGTGTTTTGTGTTTTCTGCTGCAACACAGCAGGTCCCAGCAAACACGATACGTTGAGCCAATGTTTCCTTTATGTTAGGCCACCGTCTTCTACGCTAGCCCAACATAAAGCCAACATTGGTTCAACGCCACGTGTTTGGTGGGATAGTTGACCGCCTTCTACGCTGGCCGTATATTAGGCCAACATTGGTTCAACGGCGGCTGTTTGCGGAGTGTCTGACTGCAGCAACTGGAGATGTGCCAGGGCAGTCCCACAGCAGCCTTGGCAAAGCCAAAAGGCACTTAGCTGCTCACTTTACAAGTGAGCAGATACTGCCTTTGGCTTTGCAAAGCAGATCAGCCCTGGCAACGTGGGTCGTGCAGACAGCGTCGCCGGCATGCATGGAGCACTCGGCGCCAAACCAGACACCAAGCACGGGTGGCTGCAGCAACAGCAGAGGAGGCGGTCAGGTGATGAAAGCAGCAGCCAGCCATCGCAGGGCGAAAACTAGACAAAACCGATAAGACAATAGCAACAACAGGATTGCCAGTTATGCAGCAAGCCGTCGTCATATAGGCCTACATAGACATTTTGTGAGATCCGCGTGTGTTAAGATTGATATGGGATTAGGTGTGGAACTGACTGATAATGTTATAGTCCTGTACCGGGGCCTTGTCATCATCCACTGATGCCTTGATCTGCGGATAAATCCATGGTCCACAGCTGCAGGATCCAGTGACGTAGCCTGCCTGACTGGCTGACTGGGAGAGAACACGCAAATTCCTGACCGGGACATAGCGGCCTGATCACACACTTGGCAGTAAGGACACTCATTTACATTTAACACGGAACATCCCTGCCAACCTTGGCATAGGCCTATTCCAGCAAACGCAAAACATTTGTATAACAATTGTACAATGTTGGACCAACGTCGAAGACGTTGGGCGGACGTTGTTGAAATGCTATACAAATGTTTTGTGTGTGCTGGATTATGCCGTATAAAATGTTGGGCCAGCGTCGCAGACTCTTTAACTTTTGAAGTTATTTAATTTATAAATTATTGGAATTTTCACTCACTTCAACGCGATCCACAACTTGAAGTGGACGAAAATTATTCAGATTTGACAAAATATAGGTCAACCATTTTGAAATCTTGCTGATCGTTCTAACTAGTAGATGTCAGATTGTGACGACTAAATTCTATCTAACGTCTATCCCCGCACTGTAAGAGGAAAAATATTTCTAATGGCCGTAGACCCATAACATAGGTAGCCTATTCAAATTAAGCGGGAAGAGCTAACTAAGACATTTATGGTGATTTCAAATTGAAAAAAACCCTTTGGTCTCCATTGTTTATAGAAGAATATGTCAGGGTCAAGGTTCTACAGACGAGGAACTCTGACATAGCGACTTTAATCCATCAAATATGTCCTAATAGTAGACCTGGGCTACTGCCGTGCAATTCTCGACTTGTAGTGGATGAAGATGAATTGAAATGCGTGGCAAAATAAGATTGCATTTGGCTACCCTTAATAAGCTAAATTAAATAATATAAATCTTCACCCATTTAAAGATTGTGCCTCGCTACCGCTACGAACAACTTCAAGTGGATGAAAATTACCCTCATAATTTGTTTAATTTGGGATTAAACATTTCCAAACACTCATTCCTATCCCAAAAGCTGTGATTTGATCGGCTAAAAAAACTAATTGAAAACGACTATAGTCGTGTTTAGGTTAACCCTTTGAGTGCGGGCGACGCTTTTAAGCGCATTCATTCTGTTTTTCCACAACTAAAATTTGACAGAAATTGAACAAATATGCATGTATAAATCTTGAGTAAAGCCCCCATTGTGAAATTTAGCAGGTTTAATTTTTAAGTGAGGAGGTATTTCCCTTTCATTTGAAGTTGGCAATTGCGTGAGCAATGCCAACTTTAAATAAAAGGAAAATGTTAAGTAGTAATGAAGCACTTAAAGAGTTAAAACATGCAGCTACCTATAGGCCTACCATGTCTACAGCTGTTCGTTCTAAACACGTATGTGTAGGAAATTGAATCAACATAGGGGTTTAAAGGGTTAAAGCAGCTGGGTCGTTTAACTTCACCGAACCATAATATTTACATTGCTCGGACCTCACTCCTCTGGACGTTGACCATGCTGCGCATGCGGGTGGGTCCACAATGCGTACTCATGGAATCATGATGACCCACCTACTTTAAAAAAAAATATTGTTAGATCGACGATTATGTAACCTTCCTCATTTGCTCTGTGTATTTCCCTATGCATATATGCCGCCAATGCCGTGCAAAGCTAAAAGTCATTATCTGCTTACTTTACAAACAAGGACGTTCTATAGGTCTACAACGTTCTTGGTACAAGTAAGCAGATACTATAGTAGGCCTACTGTCCTTTGGCTTTGCAGAGCAATATCCCGGCAAACACGACACGTTTGAACAATGATGTTTTAATGTTGGGCCAGCGTCGCAGAGGTTGGGCCAACATTAAAACATTATTGTTCCAAAGTGTCGTGTTTGCTGGGATACCTCATTGGTAGCGTGGTTAGCTTGGAGGTGGCTTGGGGGTACTCGAATCCCACTGCATATGATGTACACAAAATTACCAATATTTCAAGGCTGAAATGTAAACGGTCAAGAAAATATTAACTGCCTTTATATGAAGTGAAAACGTGACTGTTATACATTGCAAAGAATGATGGCATATCACCCCAGAAAACAGCATTATCATAGCGACAATTGGGATTTTAATAGTCAAGACAAGGCAAATAGCTTATTTATGTCTGATAAATACCATCGAGACTTAATCATACGAGTGAATTACACGTGTACCGGTCATAAAATAAATGTAGGCCCTCATTCCATATTTAATTGCCACAATATGCGCTATAGTTATATAATAATAACCTTTGATGACAGCATGACAAGATTCTGTAACATGAATACTATTTGTAGCTATCATGGTTGTTTTCAGCTGTAGCCCCTTCAGCACAGGGATCGCCTATGGACGTCAGATTATGTCTAAAGTCGATCCCTGCACTGAAAGAGTAAAATATGTTTAACCTTTTGTCTACCATACATGACGGAAATTTCCGTCGTCATTCGTCAATGAACGTAACCATAAAATGACACAATTTTTCGTCAAATATATACTATATTTATGTATTTTTCGTCATTTGAAGCTGGAAATTTCATTAGCAATTCCAGCTTCAAATGACGAAAAATAGAACTCCTACACCAGTATATCTGGATCTTGGCATGCACCCCGGCCTGGAAGTCAAAGGGTTAATGACCGTAGCCCCATGACATAGGTACCGTATTCACATGAAGCGGAAAGAGCTAACTAAGCCATTTATGATGATTTCAATGTTATGGGTCTACGGCCATTATAAAATTGTAATTTTTTCAGTGCAGGGACCGACTTTAGACGTCAGATTCTGAGTCTAAAGTCGGTCCCCGCCTTGAAAGAATTGTTACTCAGGATTATGTCAGCCCGGTCACGTAGGCTAGCACCAGGATCAACCTGTCAACATCTAGTGAATCTAGCGGTCCTGTCACCAGTAGCTTACTACGTGCCAAGCCAGATGGCAATAACTGCTTACTTTTCAAGTAAGCAGTTACTGCCTTTTGATTTTGGCAGATCAGACGTACACGCAATAAACCATAGGCCTATAACTTACAATAAAATTACAACTGAATATCGGCAACGCTGTTATAGGCCTACAGTCGTAATATTACGGTATCTACATTTAAGTGTGAAATATTATTTAGGGGCCTACTATGCATACTATTTCAAACTATTCACACTCGTTAAGTAAGCATTTCGTCGCCTCGGAGCTAAAGGATCCTATCTGACACTCGTCAGAGTGGCAGATAGGATCCTTTAGCTCCGAGGCGACGATTTACATTTATCAGTCCGATAGGGCACAAGCCGGATATATTAGGTATATATTCCCTTGCAGTACATGCCATCGCTATAGTTTTAGCGGTTTGTTGAAAATTACGGCAATCCAAAGTTGAGTTTTCGTTTGAAATTCCTTGTCAAGCAGTATGCAAGTATTCATAAAATGAATACATGTATACATGTAGTTTATGCAGCCCCATGATGCGATAGTACAATTTATATAATCATGATAATAATTAATAATCCTACTACATTCATCACTCACTCACTCACTCACTCACTCACTCACTCACTCACTCACTCACTCACTCACTCACTCACTCACTCACTCACTCACTCACTCACTCACTCACTCACTCACTCACTCACTCACTCACTCACTCACTCACTCACTCACTCACTCACTCACTCACTCACTCACTCACTCACTCACTCACTCACTCACTCACTCACTCACTCACTCACTCACTCACTCACTCACTCACTCACACACTCACACACTCACTCACTCACTCACTCACTCACTCACTCACTCACTCACTCACTCACTCACTCACTCACTCACTCACTCACTCACTCACTCACTCACTCACTCACTCACTCACTCACTCACTTCTTGATCCCAGGACACAATGTAAGCCTATATTGTATAAAACCTGTGCTTGATGATTTTGCTATCTCACTATAAAGCTGTGTTTATTCTGATCTAATGCACACATGACCCCCTTTAACCTGACAACAAAGAACCCTTGCTGGCAAATCTCTCCAACGTCTTTCCGCTGATTGGTCATCTCCGCGGACGCTGCTCCAGATGAGGCGGTACCTCCGCGGACACTGCTCCACCTTAGCTCCAGTGGAGGCGGATATCTACCCAGCTGACACAAGACGTTGAATCAATGTTGGTTTACAGTTGGTCCAACGTCGTAGACGGTGGACCTACGGTAAACCAACATTGATTCAACGTTTTGTGTATGTTGAGTTATAATTGTGGAAATATGCCTACATTCAGTTATTGACTGGCATCACAGAAAACACGAGACGGTGACCCGATGGTGGTTTAATGTTGGGCCAACGTCGCAAACGGTGATCCGGCATTAAACCACCATCGGGTCAATGTCGAAAAGACGAGAGGTTGACCCATTGGTCATAATGATGGTGGCTTAATATTGGATCAACGTCGCAGACGGTGGTACATCATTTCACCACCCTTGGGTCAATGTCGCGTGTTTTCTGGAATCCCACTGAAGTGTTGCCTCCTAAATTGCCTTGAAGACAGTAACCATGGTAACTGTATCCACGTCTGTTTCACCTGTCGTCTCCAGGATAAATTCTGAGACTTCGTACTGCTTTTTTGTATCAGAACAAATCAATACGACCACAAAAAGATTCCGTAATACTACGTCCGCCCAGTCCCCTGATTATCAACTTAGTTGGTCGTTCCATTCCACTTATTTGCATACACTGTTCAATGGAGCAAAGGTCACTGTGCAGAAATGCAACTAGGACACAATACGACACCGTGACTTCTGTATTATAGCGCCAGTAAATTTCTCAATAATAATGAGACTCAATGACGCTTTGGGCTAGAGTCGGTGTTCTGTGGCAGGTTCATTGTCGGTAAAACAAGAGTTCATCATATCACGGTCGTGGATGCTGAGATTAAGGTGCTAGGCCTAATGTAAGAAGGTGTGTTTTTAATTTGTTTCGAAAAATGGTAAGTTTTTTGCGCGTAAACGCATCTTTTTTGCGCCTGTGAGCTCGGATCACCGAGTCTTTAGGCGCTATAGAAGTTTATTATTATCATTATGACGATATAAGTCTGAAGGTAAATTATTCCACCAGCGTGGTGCAGCAACCACGAAAAATGAATGGCCGTAATTCCTCTTTGGCCGCGGTCCGATATGTAACAATGGTAACAGCTTCGTAGTTTCTGATCTCCGTGTTTGCTGGCGATTCTTGAAAAATAATAAATCACGGAGATACAAGGGATTGTCTGTAGTGCTTTATAGACCTATGTGAGAAGATTCAAATTATCTCTTGCTGCCTCTCCGGAAATTATTATTTGAATGGCGCTCACTGATAATAATATTATCTATATAGGCCTAAGGACAAACAAACAAAACAAACAGAATGTTTTTTTTCAATTTGAAATCATATAGATATATATATAATAAGCCTACATGTCTTACTAGTAGTTAGCTGTTTGCGCTTCAGTTGGATGTCATGGGTTCATGTAACGGTCATTATAAATAATTACCTCTTTCAATGTGGGGATCGGCTTTAGACGTCATAATCTGACATTTTAGAAGTCAGATTATGACGTCTAAAATCGATCCCCGCACTGAAAGGGTTAAAGCTTTAACTGTAATCGGTTACTCTGCCGTGCAAAGCCAAAAGGCAGTATCTGCTTACTTTACAAGTAGTGAGATACTGCCTTTTGGCTTTGCAAAGCAGTACTGTTGTCATCCTTTGAATGTCAACACTGGTGAACATTTTTGGAGAATTCAGTTATTTCTACAATGAAACTGTTCGTGAAATATAATATAAGAATGATATATGACGGACACATGACAGTGGCGTATCCAGAATGTGCAAGAGGAGGGGGCGTAAGCCACATTTTGGCTGAAAAAGAATTGTTAGCTTCACTTTATTAAAAAAATGCATGAAAATGCGATATTTTCACCAATAAATGGGGGGGGGGGGGGCGTACGCCGGGTACGCCCTATGCTGGATCCGCCACTGCATGGACTCGAACCTTGTGTTTTATTGATCTATGGAAACGGACACACCCAGCAAGCACAAAACATTTGTAAAACATTTGTACAACGTCGGCCCAACGTCTTCGACTTGTGTTTTATTGTCAAATATCGGACTAGATGTTGTCTTCGTGACAATAAGATAGCTCTAGTAGTTCGAGCCGTAGACACAAGTATATACATATACATCTTGACATACAATAATGATAAATATTATCGGTACATACACAATACAAGACATAGATAAAACATATTAGTATAAACAGCAATACATAGATCTACACACCATATTATACAATAGGCATGCTTAATGATAATGGCCCTTTAATTATATTCTGATTTTTCGTTTGTTTAACAACTTCAGCGTTATAAAGCAATTCATGTTTTAAAAATATCTTTGAATTATGAATATCCACAGTAATTTTAATTGTGTTGCCTAAAATCCAGAATTTTAATATACAAAATGTTACAATGAGATGATGTAGCTTTCAGGACAAGATAATTAATGACCATATCTAATATCTGAAAAATGTATATCTAATATTAGAAAATTGGACACATGTTTCCATGCTTCTTTTGCAAATACACAGGTAGGCCTATATATAAAGTGAGCGAGGTCATGTTTTTTTTGCCAGAAAATACAGTTAGCTGGTACTGATTTGTCCCATTCGAAACAATATATCCACATCGCAATATAGTCGTAATTTAAAAAAAAAAATCATCTTAACCTTAAAAGACTTTTCTGTCTTTTTCAGAGATATCCCCAATCAGTTGTATTCATGTATTCATGCTTTGTGGTATAGTGTCTAGATCTCTCAAATTGTTTTACGGTAGTGTTTAATATCGGACTAGATGTTGTCTTCGTGACAACTTCGTGTACTCTGTGCCTGCAGCCCTGTGGGAATTATTTGGAAGGTTAGTCTAATAATATCGCCCCCCCCCCCAAACATCAGCAGGCCGTAC
This sequence comes from Flabesymbios commensalis, assembly GCA_964017125.1. Taxonomy (NCBI): domain Eukaryota; kingdom Metazoa; phylum Annelida; class Polychaeta; order Terebellida; family Flabelligeridae; genus Flabesymbios; species Flabesymbios commensalis. Next base: position 35,400,979 of record OZ024917.1, on the reverse strand, counting down.
CCCAGCAAACACAATACATCGAATCTGTGTTGGTTCAATGTCGAGCCGCTGTCTACGACGTCGACCCAACATTAAACCAACGCAGGTCCAACGTTTCGTGTTTGTTGGGACGTCACATGTGGTAATAATTACAGTAGGCCCCTACTCTATAAAACCAAAAGAAAGTATCTGCTTACTTGTAATGCCCCAGCCACACTGGCGCGAATCATGATGGCGAACTGATATGGATGTGAATCCGTATTAGATCGCCAGCTGATTCACCACTGTCGTCTTGTTCCGTGCTAGAGCTGGTCAATTCGCCCCGAAAATCCGTACATGAAACCCATTCGCTGTAGTTCTTACAGTTCGTTGCAGTTCTAATCGGTAGATCCCAATGTGAATGACGGCGATTCACAATGAATTAGGACGATACCAATACAATGCAGGACGAATGGGATATATTTACATAGCGCTCGATAAATATATAAAAATGTTTTTTGACTCTATATCATTTTAAGAGAAGTACATGTAGTCCAGGAAATCTAGCCTCAAAATTATCTCAGCCTGGAATAAATTGTTAACAGAGGTATTTCGGGTTTTTATGGTTCAGAAGACCCTGGTGCATCAATTCTGAGCAGCAACCACCTGGCAACCATTTTAATCATATGCTCATTAGCATAATTTGCATAATTAATGAAGAAAACGTAAAATCGCAATAACTTCAAAAATAATCAAGCTAGAAAGTTAATTTTTGTGTCTACACTTATGTTTTCCACCCCGTAGAATTCGATTAAGTTGATATTAAATTCCTCAAAACTACCTAATTAACATAAATTTGCATAATTAATTCAAAAATTTGGAAAAAATGACATAGCTTTTGAATCAGTTTACTTGAGAAGTTAATTTTTGCGTCTGAACTTATATTTTCTACCCCTCTTTATTTGGTTGAAGTATCTTTAGCAAATATTGACCAGTAAACACTTGGTACCAATGTTAAACATATGCTAATTAGCATACTTAGCATAATTTGCATATTTAATGAGGAAAAAGTAAAATGGACTAAAATCACTATAACTTTTTAAATAATTAACTTAGAACGTTAATTTTTGTGTCTACACCCATGTTTTCCACACAGCAGAATTCGATTAAGTTGATTTTGAATCACTCACAGCTTCCTAATTAGCATAAATTTGCATAATTAATTTTAAAAAATGAAAAAAATACATAGCTTTTGAACCAGTTTACTTGAGAAGTTGATTTTTGCGTCTGAAGCTGCACTCTCTACCCTTCTTTATTCGTTTGAAGTATATTCATCAAATTTTGAGCAGCAGCCACCTGGCAACCATTTTGGTCATATGATAATATGCATAATTTGCATAATTAATGAGGAGAAAGTAAAATCGCTATAACTTCAAAAATAATTAAGGTAGATAGTTAATTTTTGTGTTTACACCCATGTTTTCCACCCCGTAGAATTAGATTAAGTTGATATTGAATACCTCAAATCGTCGTAATTAGCATGAATTTGCATAATTCATAAAAAAAATGTAAAAAAATTGCCATAGTTTTTAAATTAGTTTACTTCAGAAGTTGATTTTCGCGTATAAACCTATATTTTCTACGCCTCTTTATTCGTCTGTAGTATATTTATCAAATTCTAAACAGCAACCACCTGGCAACCTTTTTAATCATATGCCAATTAGCATACTAAGCAAAATTTGCATATTTAATGAGGAAAAAGTAAAATAGCTAAAACTTCGAAAATAGTTAAGTTGGAATGTTATTTTTTGTGTCTATACCCATGTTTTCGGAAGTGTTGACATCTATAAAGCAATACCAGAACTAATCCATAGGCTGGTGGGGTTTTCGTGTGCATTAAATATCCCAAAATTGTCTCTCCATATTCGTGAACTAGAGTATCTGATATGACAAAAACGTGAGGGTAAACATGGAAATTAAAGGCAATGGATCATATTTAAATTCCTAGGCAATTTCTGGTCTGATATCTCTCATAGGCAACTCAAAACCTTTCCAAAAACAATATATTCTCCATTGTCAGTCAGAAGTCGTCATTTGATAAGCAGCCTAATGTTTGATTTACTAATGGGCCTACTAGGCTGGAAAGCACGGGGCAAATAAATTTGTCTTCTATTTTTACGAAATAGGGGCCTATTGATGTAAGGGTGTCAAGCTGTAATTTATATGGTTTTAATGTAGTACTCAGATATGTCCTCTTAAAAAAGTCAATTACCCTGTGCCCTGTACCGTGAACTACGCGTGTTGTGGGATTATTTCAAGAGTATGTCTAAGCTTTTTAGCCATTTCAATTTCCTGTGTAGAAGCCTATACCACAGACATGTTTTTACTCTTTTTTGTTTGAATAGGAGTATGTCTAGAAACACCCCCGAATTCAAATTACTCATGTGAGCAATTCAGATCATGCTATGGCTTATTTAGTAAATCAGAATTTAAAATGTCATTGTTAAAGGCCTCAAAGTGAATCTGGTTGAATTTCCTGGACAGGTCCTAAGTGAATTCATTAATTTAGAAGGATAGATTGTAATGTTTTGACTTACCGTGAAATTAAAATAAATATGCTTTCAATTGAATTTGTATCAAGTTTATAAGGTTCTTTAAATGTGTCTTTTAATAAATTATGCTAAGCTATACTTTATAGAATACGAGTTTTTAGGTTTCGTCCTTCGTTGAACGTACACCCTGGACATATATATATTTTCGTCACCCACTATATACCTCACTCACAGCTTTGACTATTAACCTGGGTTGCAACGTATTTAATAACGTTTTAGGAGATGTTTTATACCGTTATTTGGCATTTATTCAATTTTCATTAAAATTTTCAGATAATGTTTCCGTCCACTACAAGTCAGCACGATTCAAACCCAATGCCAGGTCAATGCTAGACCACAGTCTGCAGCGCTGGCCAACATCCCCTTGGCAGTGCATTTTGCTGGCTAGGTGCAGCGTGACTACAATGCGCCATGTACGCACGATACACTGAAGCAATTTCAGCTCAATGTTGGACAAGTGTCGCAGACGATGGCCCAACATCAGTCCAGTGCATGGTCGTTCTAGTTATTGAAACACCCAGTACTAGACATTGAACCAATGCTGGGTTAACGTTGGCCCACCGTCTGTAACGTCGTACAACCCCGATCTAGCATTGTGCCACACAGCGTGTCCACAAACAGGGAGCTGTGCCAGTGAAGGTTGTCTTCAGCGCGCCTAAAACCACGAGGCATTCAATCCCAAGATTGGGTTAATATTTGGGAAGCAGTGCAAGCAATTGCACTAGCACAAAGTTGAATCCCAAACTAGGCTTAGCATTGATGTAGGGGGTTAAAGAGACAAGCGAAGCGAGGCTTCACAAATGTAAAAGTCATTTAATGTTGCCGAGTGAAGCAAGGATATTTTTCAAGTGCCATTATAGATATTTCTTTACAAAAACATGTCTTTCAGACAATTATTTACTTCATAAAATTTCAGTCCCAAAATATTTATTTAAAAAATACTCCGAACCTTTTCTGTATCAGGCCCTAGCTACACAGGTTTATATGCCAGTGTTTAATCATTCACACAGTGGCTTTTGGGGCCTGGCAAAATATTTACAATGGATGGAAAACATGTTACTAGCTCACTGATTCACTGATCCTTATACATTGTCAATATCTATATTTCTATTTCATGTGGTCAAAAACAGGTGTGACTGTAGTGAAATCAACCTTTTTGCGGAGGTGTCATTGTAAAACGCATAGAATTAGTTTTTTTTCATCCAACATCATTTTTTTAAACCGATGGCAGACAATATTTTATGCATTTCTGGTATGACTCCTGAGAATATTTATGTTGTTTGTGCACAGGCTGCATTGTTTCAATTATGTCAGGGCTTGTTACTTACTAGCTTTGGCCGTGCGGAGCTTGGGGTAAAGCTAATTTATTAAAATTAGACAGATCCAGGGTAGTCAAGATTACTTTGAAGGGATTTAGCGGAGTGATAAATATATGATAATGTCAAGACATCAAAATCAACATTTAGTTGCAGTTTTTTTATAGTCTGATATCAAGTCTGGATCTATCATCGGACTTAACATTTTACCCCCTGGTCACTGGACCTGTTCATTCGTGTGCCATTTCAACTCCCCGGGGAGCATACAGTCCTGCAGCCGTTTCGGCGCATTGAACTTATCGTACACATTACCATCTCTGTCCTACCAGGTACTCATTTTCACCTGAGTCAAGTGAAGCATTTGAGGGTGAAGTGTCTTGCCCAAGGACACACCATCTTACCAATGTCCCAAGATTGAGAGGGGAGAAACATGATATTTCTCTGAAAATCCTGCACCAAGCGGGATTCGAAACCGCACAGTAGGCAGTGACATCGACAGAGCGCCACGCACTAACCATTGCACCATGTCCCTCTCTAAAGTTTTTTTAAAGTCAACTTATTTAAAATATTATATAATTTTTAACAATGTCTTCATTAATTATGCACATATATGCTAATTAGAAAGATTTGGGGATTTTAATATCAACTTGATTGAATTATACGGGCTGGACAACTTAATTAAATTAGCAAAGTTTGAGCTTTTTCAAGTTGTTCTTAATTAATTATACAAATTAGACGCATTTCGCATTTTTCCTAATTAATTACAAAAATTAGGCGAATTATGAGCACACTGCTCAGAATTTGCTCAGCAGGAGCCATATAAGGTTAAAATACCTTGGGAAGTTAGTTCATCATTAACTTAAACGAACTTAGCGGGATGGAATACATAGCTGTAGGCTTATAAACCATTCCAAGTGAACGTGGAACAAATGAAGTGAACTATTTGATAAATTATTGAATTTTTAGCAATTTCATGATTAATTATGCAAATTTATGGTAATTTATGCTAATTATAAAGGTCTGGAGTATTCAATACCGACGTATTCGAATGCTACCGGGTGGGAAACATGAATGTAGACACAAAAATTAGCTTTCTAAGTTTAAAATTATTTCAAAAGCTATAGCATTTTCAAGTTTTTTCCAATTAATTTAGGGTAATTATGCTAATTAGCATATGATGAAAATGCTAATTTATGCTAAAAAGACGACTCCAGGGTATTTAAAATGTTTTACCGGAATTCAAGCACGTGAGAAATATTGGCCCAGACAACAAAATCAACATTTAAAGTGAAATATTTAATAAATTATATTTTTTTAGCAATTTCATGAATAATTGTATTCAATACCGACTTATTCGAATTCTACGAGGTAGAAAACATGAGTGTAGACACAAAAAATAAATTTCCAAGTTAATTATTTCAAAGTCATAGCATTTTCAAATTTTTCCTAATAATTTATGCAAATTAGGCTGATTATGCTAATTAGCATATGATCAGAATGCTAATTAGAAGGTTCCAATGTATTTAAAAAAACATTTTACAGAATTCAAGCGGGTGAGAAATATAGGTGCAGACAACAAAATAAATATTTGAAGTGAACTATTTGATAAATTATCGATTTTTTAGCAATTTCATGAATAATTATGCAAATGTATGCAAATTTATGCTAATTAGAAAGGTCTGGAGTATTCAATACCGACTTATTCGAATTCTACGGGATGGAAAACATGGATGTAGACACAAAAATTAGCTTTCTAAGTTAAAAATTATTTGAAAAGTTATAGCATTTTCCCAATTAATAGTGCAAATTAGTGTAATTATGCTAACTAGCATATGATAAAAATGCTAATTTATGCTAATCAGAGGGCTCCAGGGCATTCAAAATATTTTTACAGAATTCAAGCAGGTGAGAAATATCGGTCCAGACAACAAAATCAACATTTGAAGTGAAATATTAATATAATTATAAAAAAAAACAATTTTATGATTAATCATAGAAATTTATGCTAATTTATGCTAATTAGAAAGGTCTGGGGTATTCAGTACCGACTTTTTCAAATTCTACGGGGTAGAAAACATGGGTGTAGACACAAAAATTAACTTTCTAAGTTAATTATTCTCAAAGTTATAGCATTTTCAAGTTGTTCTTAATAAATTATGCAAATTAGGCTAATTATGCTAATTAGCAAATGATCAAAATGGTTGCCATGTGGTTGCTGCTCAGAATTTGTTCAGCAGGCCCCTCTGAGACATAAACACCAAAAATACCTCTGTTAACAATTTATTCCAGGTTGAACCACTACTTTTACTGCACTAATGGCGCAATGGGCGGAGCGCCTGACTGCCTCGCCAGTCATGCATGCGTTCTGGGTTCGAGCCCCGCTCATGCGTTCTGGGTTCGAACCCCGCTGATCCTGTGTGGGGTTTTCAGATAAATATCCTTGTTTCTTCCTTCTCAATGTGACTAGGCGAACACTATAATGGCAGCCTCGTCGAGTTAAGGTTGAGACCTGTGTATCGACGTTAATTTGACGCAGGGCCACGCGCTGTGCGCTCCTGCACTATACCATTTTAATGTTGCCAGAGCAGACTTGTAGATGATATATCATCAATGACGACTCCATTCTTGTTGGGAAAGGACCTGACTCCTATGCAGCGAGCACAACTTTTTTACACTCCCTCTACCAGAGGGCGACTTCAGGAACGCAAAGACTCAGAAAGTTTTCCAAAATCCAATTGCGCCGTGTGGTGTAATCTGAGGCACCAACCCCAGACTTGGGTGCACTTTGCCAAATGTTGTCCTCATGGACCGGTACCACGTCAGCAGCATCTCTCCACTTTCAAGTCCGAGCTCCTTTGTCTCTCTCGTCCCAGAGCTTTTGCTATGGTTGGATATCTTTATATTTTTTGTTTGATTTATCAAACACTTCTGGGTGTTCCTGCACCCACTCAGCCAATACTTCCTCATGATCGCCTGACATGTTTATAGGTGCATGTGACTTCTTCTGATGTCGCTTGATGACAGGTAAACCAGTATCTTGGTGGGGGTGGGTGGGGGGTGGCTCATCAGAGTTATCCGATGGAGTGGGAGGTTCATCATCATGTAAGGCCTACAATCTCTACAGCAGCAGCAGCTGTTTCCTTAGTTGCCATCTCAACTTCTTCCTGCTTTTTGGGCGGGGGCCCTAGTAGTCTAGTAGGAAGAAGGGGGTATCGTGCACCCCCCGGAAATCAATTTCTAATTGATGTTTCTAGATTGGAAAAATACCATAGAAAACGATTTGCTATGTTAAAAAGTTGACAAAATGTCCCACATACCATTTTTATGCAAATTAGTGACTCCATTACCGGGAAATGTATATTTCGTCATATCTCAGCTAATAATGCACATAGCTCAACAATTAAGGTGTCTAACCCCATTTTTTGAGGGTCTAAGATCATTTTAAAACTATTCTTGAAGTGATCAGATGAATCTCAAAGATGCTAGCGTGGCTGATATCTCCGCCATTAGCGAAAAATCTAACGTTCCCCATATCTTCGCGGATATCAATGATAACTGCATTCGGCCTATGGTCATTCATTTCATTCATTTATTTATTATGCTGACATAAAGCGTCTAGACGTATGTTCTGATGCTCAACTAATATAAAAATACTAATATTCAAAAGATCAGATATGTACGAGGCATGTGATAGTATGCACATTAGTGCCATCATTAGCGTATAAAAACTTATAACACTGCACACGCTAACTATTTATACCTAATGTATTTCTGAAGGTTCAATAACACCATAACAGAGTGACACTATATCCTAGTACACGACATGTTGTAGAATGTATACCAGGATGCACATTAGTATGTCCTAGCACATAATAACACTATGATGTGTCGCAGTACATGAAAATGTTGTAGAATGTATCCTAGAATGTATACTAGCACGTTTCACCACATATTAACACTATACATTTTTCTAAACATTTTGTGTATAAAATTGCAATTTCCCATTCCAAATTTCCAGATAAAGTACATGATATTCTATCAGTGCAAAAAACAAAAATTAGATCCAAAATGAACTCTTTTGAGCGTGCGATAGAAGATGAAATTAAAAAAACTTATTTTGAGCTCATCGTCAAAATCATTTGATCTGGACCCCATTCCTACAAACGTGCTGAATTATTATCTTGATATATTAGTAGCTCCATCACTGATATAATTAACATTTCAATTGACACAAGTACATTTCCTAAAAAAATCAAAGAAGCTCATGTAAGACCACTACTTAAAAACACATACCTTCCTAAATTAACTGAAAAATTACAGGTTTGTATCCTATTTGAGTTTCATTTCCAAAATCTGAGAAAAAGGTAGTAGCCGATTGGCTGCAAGCTCACATAAAAAAATATCCGTCTATCTAATCCATTACAATCAGCTTACAGGAAACATCATTCTACAGAATCAGCTCTACTGAAAGTACAAAACGATATCATTATTTGTATGGACAAAGGTGAAGTTACAGCTCTGACCTTGATTTCGACACCATTGACCATGCTACATAACCTAATAGACTTTCAGATTGGTATGGAATATCTACATATGGGCGGGGTCAAATTTGGTTTTCTTCTTACTTGCAAAATGGGCACCAATCCGTAAAAAATAAAGACAGTCTGTCAGATAAAGTCACACTCTCATATGGAGTTCCACTGGGCTCTGTGCTGGGACCAGTGCTTTTTATCCTATCCACTACACCACTCAGCACTATTATCTCCATTTTGACATAAACCACCATCTCTATGCTGATGATACTCAAATTTACATGTCTCTATCCGTTTCCAACGCTATGGAATCTCTTGAGAAGTTGCAACATTGTGTAATGGCTGTGTCGGCATGGATGACAGGGTCTAAGCTGAAACTTAATCCTAGTAAGACAGACTTCTCATTGGGACCAAACTTTAGCGAGAAAAAAATTCCTAAATAATTCCCCATGCCTAATTCTAGGTCAAGACACAAATCCATCTGCATCAGCCAAAAATCTTGGTGTAGTATTCGACAGTAGCCCGGATTTTCGAAAAAAAACATATCTCAAAAAAGTCATATACAGTATATCCCAAACATGTAGGGCATGCTTCTATCATATCAGTGATGTGCGTCGAATTCGAAAATAACTGTCCTTAGATCTTTCCAAGCAAATTGCAGTTGCTACTAAACAGTGCCAGTAGCCAGTAGCAAGTTAGATTATTGTGACTCACTTTTCCAAAATGTACCAGAAAAAGATATCGCTAGACAACAACGCGTTCAGAACTGTCTTGCAAGAGTGGTAACCAAGGCCCCCATGTTTTAGTTGTTACGTTCCTATTCTAAAACGATTACGGAGGCTTCTTGTCAAATTTCGCATTAATTTTAAAATATGCACGATAACTTTGCGAACCCTAAAACACAACCAGCCTGCATATCTGGCTGACTTACTTGTTTGTCCGAAATGCTCAAAATATCTACACTACAATTTCAAATCGATTTGTTGGTCATCGTATAAAAACTAAGACTGGGTCAAGAGCTTTCTCTATATCTGGCCCAGCCTTATGGAACTGTGCCTGTGCCAATGCGTAATATCGAAACAATTTTAACGTTCCGGATATTACTTAAATCTCACCTATTTGATCTGGCTCCCCCCCCCCCCCAGCTTCTCAGCAGCCTGGCTCCCTGTTGGCGAACCTGCTTTGGTCTCGATTATGGCTCATGATCACGCTAACGATTTGTGCTCCTCTGACCTCGGTCCGCTGGGTATGTGATATGTAGAATGTATTTTAGAATGTATACTAGAGCATGCTGTACTTGCAACAAAACAGTTAGGATTGACAAGATGATTCTGAAGGGTCGAGTCCAACCATTTACTCATCACTCATCACTTTCATCGAAACTCATAATAATGTCATCGTATTCATTCTTCATGATCAACCTGGTCATCTCCTTCCCGATCACCAGCATCCAGTAGATCAATCAGCGAGGTTGCTAGGACAGGACAACATGATCACAGTGGTTCCCAGACTCCCAGGTCAGTCTTCATCCACCCATGTTGCTCCTCGTACATGCACGAAGCAACCTGGTGGTTCACATGCTGGATCTGTGGCTCCAAAGCAGACTGGTACGGGGAAGGCGAGACAGGTCGACTCTGGACTTGGAAATTAACTTCTTTTCATCTCTCACCATCTTGTGGGGCAGCTTGACATGGACGGCTTTCACAGAAGATTTACTAATGTGTCCGTACACCAGATACGTATGCAAACTGCTCCAGCTGTTTCATCACATGAGGCTTGACATTTGACGTCGTCACCCATTTGCCTGAATGTTTTGTAGAACCTGGCACAGTACGTTAATTATAGTCTTCTCCGTCAGGTAATTGTATGTTGACAATCTGTCTGTGCTTCCCCGATCCTGTGTCACACAGTCATTTTGATTGAATGAGCATGGTGCAGTAGAATCACAAATATGTGTGGTACTGCGCTTCCACTTGTGTTTTGATAAATTGAAACACTTGGCATGATTGAAACAAAATATTATGGGAATAGACAATGCAGTAGCAAGGCATAACACAAGCTTACCTAGCTAAATGTTGTAACAAATTGATGAATTCTACCCTCCACAATGAGGTCTGCCATATTTGTCCTGTCCAGCCTAGAAGCCAGGCCTGCTTACCACTCCATACAGCATAACTGACATAACTGTTTTTTTTGTGACATAGTTTGCATGGAAGCTCTTGGAATAATATGGCTGCCTGACAGCTGATCCAGCTAGAATGATCTCTGGGCTGCTACGTCTCAACCTATCCTGCGCTTTGATAGACCCAGGATGATAACTGTCAGTCGAGATCGCCGTCTGATCGAGAATATGTATGCATAGCTCACAACAGGTCGGGTGAAGGTTGATAGAAGTATGTAGCAGTGCCATGCCATCCTGTATGAACAAATCGTCAACTCCCTGGGATAGCGTCTTCCAGAAGGTAAGCCTAGTCAAGGAGGGAGACTCTGCTGATTTTCGAGGAAAAGCCATTTGGTAACCAAAGACAAGGAGGTAGGCCTACAGCCATAAGTCATGAGCTTTTCTAAGTCCATTCGTTCATTTAAACTTTTGGTACTGATCCGCACTTCCAAGAATGTAAGCTTGTACAAGAGCATCAACAAGAACGATAGCCAAACTGTGCAGAAGCCAAAATAAAAAGGCAACATGTGTGCTCTTTGGGAATTTCTTGAATTTGACATGATTTTTTATTGAGTTATCCTGTAGCCGTTTCAGCAGTTTCTCAGCTTGATAGTTCTGATTTATCATAGCCATTCAGTTTTTCGACATCGAGCAAGTGCAATGACGATAGCAAGATAACCTTATTATGTTGGACAACATGTTCTCCAGTACGTATACAAGTGCCTTCTCATGGGCATATCAGATCGCTCTGAAAATAGTTTTACTATGTTCTTTGACCCTCAAAACGTAGGTTTGAAAACTTGTTATACTCAGTTATCTTTATTATCGGCTGAGCTATGGCGAAAAATTGACTTTTCGTTAATGGCGGCAAGATTTGCGCAATAACATATATTAGACACATCTGATCACTTCAAAAAACTTCCAGTAATGGCGTCACTAATTTGCATAAAAATGGTATGTGGGACATTTTGTCAACTTTTTAACATAGCAAATCGGTTTCTATGGTATTTTTCCAATCTAGAAACATCAATTAGAAATTGATTTCCGGGGGGTTCTTCCTGCCCAACTATAGGGTAGTGGTTAGCACCGCTTCCTTTCACGCTAGAGTTCGGGGCTCGGTTCCCGGTCTCGGTTCCCGGCGGTTTGAAAGAAACAAAAATGTTTCTTCCCCATCCACGAATTTTGAATCCTGTGTCTGGAGGACAGTGTCATCTCATTCATCTCACCATCCTCAGGAGGTTCTCCTGTCCCAGTTTAGCTTATATGTGCACAAAGGTGGTCTAAAGCCCGATTCATTTTATTTCATTTTCTTCCTGCTTTTTGCTTCGTTTTCCCTTGCCCTCGCCCTTTATTGTGATAGCCCACTTTTAATTATAGTAATTAAATTTTTAATATAATATAACACAGCACCAAAAATTGATAAAGATGATGTTATTTTGTACCCGGTATGACTGGGCCGCTTATTCATTTACTGCGCGAAGCCCAGTCACACTGACCACCATTTTGTAGCCAGCTGTGTAAAAACGACACTCACGCTGCCTAACAAAAAACTCGGATGCCAAGAAATTGAGACGAATATTTCAAGTGCCTATGAAAACTAGGCCATTTTCAGCAGGCGTAAACATGTGATCGTATTGGAACTATTACATTTAAAATGGAGGTCACTGTGTCAGAGCCTTGCGATGTCATCAGGGTAGTTAATTTGATGGACGAAGAAGACTGGCGATAAGACACAGATGATCGTGACTTTTTGTAGTCAGCAGCTCATCCCTATTGCATTACATTGGTCCGTTCCAGGTCGTATCACCGTTCGTGCTGGTCCGCTCCAGGTCGTATCAGTTTGCACTGGCTCCAGTTGCATTATACTTATTGGTTCGTATCAGTTCGCAGGCTTATTCGCATTAGATCGCACTGATTCGGACAACGTTTCGTATTAGTTCGTGTCAATCCGATCTGATTTGTATTGATTCTAGTTCATTATTCTTAGTTCTATTTGGTTTTACTCTATGATTCGCATTCACATCCGTATTGCACATATCGCCAGCATTCTCATCGAATCGCCAGTGGACTCCTGACAGTGTGACTGGGGCATTAGGCAAGCAGTCGTTTGGCTTTGCAGAGCAGTAGGTATATAGTGCTCTCTCATCCTAAGTGGACGAGATGGCACACTTGACATGCTACCTGGTGTTCGCTTTGTGACAGTGTTCTCAAGCAATAGGCCTACCGACCTGCGTCCCACGATTCGGAGGACACAAATCCTTTCGTGAGATTGAGTAATTCCCTTCTTAGGGGGCCCACATTAAATCAACGGGGGGGGGGGAGGGGGTGGACTGCAGTATTTCCGAAATTAATATTTTCAGACTTCATTTCCGTGAAGTGCATAATTGTCTGCAGAATAGGTTGTAAAATTAAATATTGAACTTGAAATAAATATTTATAGAAGCTTATTAGCAACAGCATTAAAATTAATGACCCTTAAATTTGTGAAGCCTCACTTCGTTCGGCTCTTTAACTTCGAGATCAATACTAGGCCTAGTTTGGGATCCGACTTTGTAGACAGAGAAAATGTAAGAAAGTGAAGTATATATTTAGGCCCTCTCCACACACAAACTGAAATAAATATTTTGCTTGAGCCAGAGTCTGACAAAAATAGGAAATGAAATAAATGATTTGACCAATTAAAAAACTCCAGCCCCCCTCCCCTAGTAATTGAATGGTGCCCACCCCTTTATTCAGGCAGCAGTGGCGTAGAAGATAAACTGAGTGGGTCTTGAAATGTTTTAATCGAGGAGGGGGGGGGGGGGTGCTGAAGCGGGGGGTGCTGAACAAGATGTGAATTATTCCATGGACAGTTTTAAAATGTTAGTGTTAACCCTTTCAGCGCTGGGGTCTACTTTAGACAATCTGAATCTGAGGACGTTAGACGTCAGAATCTGAAGTCTATATACATCAGATTCTGACGGCTAAAGTCGATCCCCGCACTGAAAGAATTAAAAAATTATTATTGCCGTAGACCCATAACACAGGTATATATGCAAATAAAGCGGAAAGACATTTTATGATGATTTTACATCGAAAAAAAAGTTTTCGCAATGTAGGTGCTAATGCTTGTTGATGGCATTGGTGATTGCCTTTTGTCTGGAATGGGCTGAGCGTTAATGGGTCTAATAGCCAGGCGGCGTTGCCGAGCGCCGACCACTCGCATCTGCCTTCCATTTACCCTTTTCTCTCCATAAACGCATGTGTGACAATAAAATTATTTGTCCTTCAGAAAATAATGTACTGGCCAGGACTAGCACAGGAGATTAAAAGCTTTGGAAGACAAAATGAAGACTTGAGATTGCTTAAGCAGCAACAAATGCTTGCCAATCTTCCTTGACTTTTAAATCCTATCCTGCTAAGTTAATTTATTCAAATTTTCAACCACTTGAGGTTGTGTCTCGCTACCGCGATCCACACATATGGTTGAAAAGGTTTAACCTGAGACGGAACATTTACAAAGCATGATGTTTAAACAGTCATTTTATTCCCAGGAACAAAAGCCACATTTATAAGCTATTATCGTACTTCTTATTTTGGACATGCATGTCCGAAATTAAATCTAATATTTTTTGGAATTTCAACAACTGTTGTTAGTAAGTCCTCAAAAATTATGCCAACTTCCAGATTGTAAACCTATATCCATCCAGTTTTTTCTTCAGTTTTTTTAATCATGGAGATCGATCGATCGATCTGCTGTAAATAATTGCATCCGCACTAAACCGTTAAGTCCGAAATTAATATTTTTTAATCAGTTTTATTAGCCGTTTAAATTGCAAATTATTGGGAACGAAATTAGGGTTTAAACATCGAGATTTGCATCGAGTAATTTTCACCCACGTTCAATTTAGCGCTTTAACCCTTTAACCGCCAAATTATACAATCTGATTTTTCACCCACTTGAAGTTGTGTCTCGCTGACGCGATCCACAACTTCAAGTGAGTGAAAATTATTAAGATTTGACAAAATGGACGTCAACTGTTTTCAAATATTGCTGATTGATGTCACATTTTTTTTAGCGTGTTTAAAAGGTGGTACTTAATGTGCTAATAGAAAATGAAACCCGAATATATGCGGCACCGGCGGTTAAGGGGTTAATGATTACTGTGAACAAAATATACGTGATAGTATGACAAATAGTATATATAATTCACGTTGATGCTCGAAATGTTTTAATTTTATTTTGATGTAGTGGACCATTTTCTACCAATGGAATTATATAATTGTATTCGCAACTCAAAGTAAATGGAATTTGTGTGATTTAAATAAATGAGTCTCAAATGTAGCACCGGGTTTATAAAGCTCGAAACGTTTGATTTTGACGATTTCTAACTTGGGTTTTAATCATGACTAATTCCCATCCACCTGATGTTGTGTTTCGGGTTTAGCGAGACACAACTTCAGGCGGGTGGAAATTTAAATGATAGGAGTATAGCTTGGCGGTTAAAGGGGTTAAGCGAATGATCAGTCACGAGGAATTAAAGGGTTAGCCACGTGGTAATGACACTGCCCAGACGCGCATATGCCCCGCATAGGCTACGTGACAGAAATACCAGATCCCTGTTTAGGAGTAGCTTCTACAATCATAGGCTCCGCTCTGCACCGGGAATTTGATTCACAATATAATTAATAAATGTTTAATTGTATAATGCCTGCCTGTCGACATCATCATAGCGTGAACACAATTAACGCCTATAATAAATGGCGGTTATAGCTGATACTTGCCAACAGTCCATGCATAGAATTATAACAAGGTTTGCAATGGGCCCACCCCTTCGTGGCGTAAAGAGAGAATAATTAGAGGCCGACTCGACATTTCCCATTTATTATTCAAGTGAATAAACTTGACTGTTTCTTCATTTGTAGCTCCATCCTGTATTGGTGTGCTCAATAAAATATGTGTTAATAACTTACTTCCGTTGTCTAGCTGCGTGCGCATAAAGTGATCTTATCTCACCGGAAGAGGCTTACATCTATGTCGTTTTTTGTGATGAACATGTGTGATATATACGTACATCTAGTGCCACCCCACGATATGGTGACCCAATGTTGGTTCAATGCTGGCCCAGCGTCGTAGACGGTGGGCCAACATTGATCCAACATTGGGTCGACATATCGTGTTTGCTGGGACACGTGTCCATATATGGGCCTTTCTGGCCAGTTTATGGTGATGTGGTGCTGTGTGACTAGCCCCAGTGGCTGAAACAGGTTTCAGCCACAGATTGACCGCGTACAAAATCGTGGGACATTTCTTTGGACTGTCATATCGAAAAATATCGGGGAGTAATCAGGTCAAAAAATTTTTTTAGAATCATCAACATTTCAGTTCCATGCCCGCATGCTCAGCTCAGAGGTCGCACAGTCATTCAGTTATGGACATTTTTCGGACCTTAGGGTCGGGATCGCTCCCAGTCACCGTCATGTTGGATTTTTCGGGTAAAGCAAATACATCCATCCACGTCCTCGAAAAGGACGACACGGCAACTGTGGGACCAGATATCTCTAATATAACAAAATTGCAACTCGTATCCTTATTGGATTATAAAACAGCAGAGGAGCTGACAGAAAGGTCAGATCAAGGTCGGGCCAACGTCTCGGACGTTGATCCAACCTTGGCTCAACCATCCTGCTTTTTGCAGTGGCTGTACGGCAAACTCTCCGGCCCTCGATATTAACCCTTAAAACTATAATCGTTTTTAACCCGTTTGATTAGCTTATCAAATCGCAGTATGGGGAACGAAATTATTATGTGTTTAAACATCAAGATTTGCAAATGTTAGGTCTCGTCGGTCGAATAAAACAAATAATTTTATGAGTAACGTTAATTTTCAACCACTTGAAGTTGTGGGTCGCAGTGGCAATACAAAACTTCAAGTGGGTGTCGGTACCGGTATTCAGGTTTAAAGGACAACGTTTCTTCCTGCTCACCCGTTAATATTGTGAGTAGCATCCGCGACCGAGAGGGTTCGAATCTCGAATGCTGTGTCTGGAAGACCGTGTCATCTGACCACCTTAAAAAGGTTCTCTTGGCCCAGTTGCAGGCTACACACGAGTGGCTTGAAACTCCATTCGTCTTATTTGTTCACACTCACAGCTACATGTAATCAGGTGATATAACCACTGACGTTGTATCCACAGTATCCATTATGATGTTTATAGTTAATTGCATACTGAATATTTCTCACTAATGACGAATGAATGAATAAACGAATGAATGGATGAACGGATAAAGGAAGGAATGAATGAATGAATTAAGAAACAAATAAATAAACAAATAAATAAGTGAATGAATGAATGAATGAATGAATGAATGAATGAATGAATGAATGAATGAATGCACTATTCTAAAAAGTATACTTTCTTAGACTCAAATGACTGTTAACACCGTGTTTAGTTATAGGCCTACATAAATTATAAAATAGTAAGTTAATGTTAGTTTTTGTATGTTTTTCTATGTGTAAATCGCTGTCATAGCAGTATAATAGTATTTTACTTAGACTTCTACTTCTACTTTCTGTCAACACTGTTGGCTGAACGTCTAAGACTCGGATCAAACGTTTTTTCAAAGACTCGTTGATGACCAGTTGGAGATATCAGACGACCAGAGGCTTTGAAGAGACTACGATTCGCCAAATTAGGACGGAGCAGACGAGAATGTCAACGCAGTGGAAGCCGGTCATTAGTCTCTCGCGAGGTGTTGGCGAGGACACGTTTCGCGCCTGCGCACAGACTGTAATAAGCCTGGTTCAGAGGAGCGTGTAATATTATGCGTCAGATTATCTCCGCCTGTCTGTCAAGTACTGTGTGCTTTCCTACAAAAACAAACAGCAGTAACTGCTTACTTTCCAAGTAAGCAGTTACTGCTGTTTGACTTTGCGCGGCAATGTAATTTGGCCGTATGATCACAAATGCCTCCAACATCTTCTGATCGTTATTGCTCTGGTAACACCAGGCGTCGGTAGGCCTATCACCAGTTTTATTTAGAATTTGAGAAACGTGTACTTGCAATGATAGCCTATACTCCTGCTAAATTACTTGATGAAATCCCCAATTTTGATCAAGTAGGCCTACTGATGCCCAATAGCGCTATTGTACAAATGGTGGGTCTACAACTTACACCCAAGTTATTATATTAGGCCTACGCTTCACTATAGACAAGAGTGTGGGGAATTATTTTGGAAAGTCAATTATTTTTCGTTGTTGCAAAATAAAACTATTAGAGTGTGGGCTAATGCCAGATGAGGGTCGATATTTATCGTTAACGTGATCATTAGGCATGGTCTTGATCGAGATCAATGACGCCTCGACCAACTTATTATATTTTTAATACTTTCAAATACATTTTCATTTCGTTCTTAATAATTGTAATACAAAGTTTATCTTAGACATTGTCAATGTCGCTTTGCTTAAGATGTGTAGTCTTACATTGTTCTATGCCATGTATAATCTCCTTTAAAGCATATCTCCAAATATTATTTTGTTTAAATTTTTTTGGAAAATTTGATAGTAAAGTGGAGTAGGTTTACTATTAAACGTTTATTGTAAGAATTGTAGAATGTAATACTTCACTAAGTTGTCTAATAAAGCGAGGCTGTGCCTCGAACATAAAAAGGTGGAAACAGTTGCATGACTGGATATAGATCCTCCAGGTGGGTTCGAAGATAACCAGTTTGAATCATCTTTCATGTAGTGGATATGTGAGGATTTAAGTAATACGTACGATCGGAATATAGACTGGAATGACATGTCTATATAAGATGTTACCTTATCTTAATCAATATATTTTAGTTAATTTACATTGGTCTACTATCTATCTAGGTAACGCCGCGTTAGATAGACAGACAGGTTCAGCGGACCTGGTTGTTATGTAGGCGATGCAAGTAATCAGGTAATATGCCTGATAGCAGAAATGTATAGGCGCATAATATTATGCATTTCTGCTGATAGCCATCACATAAACTACAGAATTTGGCTTGAAAACTCTAAATAAAATATCAGCTTCAGTTAGTCGAGAAAAACCGAGCACGTACTAAATCATTACATTATGAAAACCTGCATACTGCTACATTTATATTGTCTGATTATTTAACATGTTTAACTCACTGTAGAAAAATAAAGCGAATATTACGATAGTGTTTTAAAAATGTTAACGGCAATTTTTACGCTAGCACGAAAATAATGATCAATACAATGGAGTCACGTGAATTACAGTTAGCTTAAAGTAGGTGGGTCGTCAAAATTCGCTGAGTCAACTTTGAAGGCGCACAATGCAATCACACTGATGCGCAGCATAGTCAACGTCTACAGGAGTGGGGTCCGCCGCAATTTAAATATTATGGTTCGATGAAGCTTGACGACTCATGTGTATTCCTTAGCCTGACCATGTGGTTTAGAATGTCAAGGACACCATTTTGGTTAGGCATTTCAATATTGGTCAGATAATAATTAGATCGAAATATAAAAGAACACATTCTAGCTACGCCAGTGGACTGGTAGTGGATCTGATGAATGGTGTAGGGTATACATATATATAGACATTATATAGACCGTTCTGATTACCTGTAAAATTACTTCAAGGAGTTCTGATAGCTGTCCCGTTGACCATGGTGACCCAGTGTTGATATAATGTTGGTCCATGGGTCTACGCTACTGGCCCAACTTTAAACCAACACTGTGTGAACCTCTCATAAGGGTTCCCACGGAGATTAGGAAATGAAATTCCATGACTTTTCCATGACTATTTCTTAAGAATTCCATGACTTCGAAAACTAATATAAAAATGTACATTTAAAACTGGCTTCTTACTTAACCACTTTTTGCATGTAAAATATTTCACAGCTATAGGTGGACTGCCAATGTCATTGTGTGTCAAAAGTGTAGGTAATCAACACATTTTTCTCAAAAGAAATGTTATAAGACTTTTTAAAAAAATTCAAAATTCCATGACTTTTCCAT
Organism: Flabesymbios commensalis; assembly: GCA_964017125.1. NCBI lineage: Eukaryota > Metazoa > Annelida > Polychaeta > Terebellida > Flabelligeridae > Flabesymbios > Flabesymbios commensalis. The sequence continues at coordinate 35,381,406 of OZ024917.1, read as the reverse complement.
GACTTTTTCCAAATTTTTATTTTCCATGACTTTTCCATAACTGGATTTTATTTTTTCATTTTCCATGGTTTTCCATGATTTTCCATGGCCGTGGGAACCCTGCACATCTTTGTTGCGTATGAATGATACACTAACCTAGTGTTGGAACTATGTTTGCCCACAGTCTACGACGCTGGCACAACATTAATTTATACAAACACTGGGTGGGTGGGGAACGTCTTGCTTTTTCTGAGAATGGACGATAAATCATAAAACATGACATATTGACCCAGAGTTGTTTTCGCCCAGCGTCGCAGACTCGCGTTGTGCTGTGATGGTTCGGTCATTCTCTTGCGCCGACGCCATTGTCCGGCGGGAGAGCTGCATGACATCAGATAAGGGTAGTACATGGACCGCTGGTCAGTTACTGCCGTGCAAAGCCAAAAGGCACTTATCTGCCTTTTGGCTCATGTCGCCTCTTGCTGGTTGAATTGCCAGACGAGTTGTTCAGAAACAGAACACAATCGGTGGCGTTGTTTCCACTGGTGGTTAATAACCTGTGGAGGTTCAAAGCTGTCGTAGACGTCCCAGCAAACACGACACATCGAACAAATGTTGGTTTAATGTGTTTGCTGGGGCAGCATTGAGCCACCATATATCAAGCAAACACGAGGCGTTGACCCAATATTGAGGTAATGATGGGCCGACGTCGTAGACGGCGGGCCATCATTACCTCAACATTTGGTCAACGCCTCGTGTTTGCTGGGTAGGTAAAAACCATGAAAGGAGTTCAATGGTTTACTGATTAGGTAAAAAACTGTTACAGAGTTCAGCGATTTACTGGGTAGGTAAAAACCGGTTCAGCGGTTTACCGGGTAGGTAAAAAACAGTGACATAGTTCAGCGGTTTACTGGGTAGGTAAAAAACGGCGACAGAGTACAGCGGTTTACTGGGTAGGTAAAAAACGGCGATAGAGCTCAGCGGTTTACTTGGTAGGTAAAAAACGGCGATAGAGTTTAGCGGTTTACTTGGTAGGTAAAAAACGGCGATAGAGCTCAACGGTTTACTTGGTAGGTAAAAAACGGCGATAGAGTTCAGCGGTTTACTTGGTAGGTAAAAAACGGCGACAACGTTCAGCGGTTCACTTGGTAGGTGAAAAACGGCGATAGAGTTCAGCGGTTTACTTGGTAGGTAAAAAACGGCGACAGAGTTCAGCGGTTCACTTGGTAGGTAAAAAACGGCGATAGAGTTCAGCGGTTTACTTGGTAGGCAAAAAACGGCGACAGAGTTCAGCGGTTTACTTGGTAGGTAAAAAACGGCGATAGAGTTTAGCGGTTTACTTAGTAGGTAAAAAACGGCGATAGAGCTCAACGGTTTACTTGGTAGTTAAAAAAACGGCGATAGAGCTCAGCGGTTTACTTGGTAGGTAAAAAACGGCGATAGAGTTCAGCGGTTTACTTGGTAGGTAAAAAACGGCGACAGAGTTCAGCGGTTCACTTGGTAGGTAAAAAACGGCGATAGAGTTCAGCGGTTTACTTGATAGGTAAAAAACAGCGACAGAGTTCAGCGGTTCACTTGGTAGGTAAAAAACGGCGATAGAGCTCAACGGTTTACTTGGTAGGTAAAAAACGGCGATAGAGCTCAGCGGTTTACTTGGTAGGTAAAAAACGGCGATAGAGTTCAGCGGTTTACTTGGTAGGTAAAAAACGGCGACAGAGTTCAGCGGTTCACTTGGTAGGTAAAAAACGGCGATAGAGTTCAGCGGTTTACTTGATAGGTAAAAAACAGCGACAGAGTTCAGCGGTTCACTTGGTAGGTAAAAAACGGCGATAGAGCTCAACGGTTTACTTGGTAGGTAAAGAACGGCGATAGAGTTCAGCGGTTTACTTGGTAGGTAAAAAACGGCGACAGAGTTCAGCGGTTCACTTGGTAGGTAAAAAACGGCGATAGAGTTCAGCGGTTTACTTGATAGGTAAAAAACAGCGATAGAGTTCAGCGGTTTACTTGGTAGGTAAAAAACGGCGACAGAGTTCAGCGGTTCACTTGGTAGGTAAAAAACGGCGACAGAGTTCAGCGGTTTACTTGGTAGGTAAAAAACGGCGATAGAGTTCAGCGGTTTACTTGGTAGGTAAAAAAGGCGATAGAGTTCAGCGGTTTACTTGGTAGGTAAAAAACGGCGACAGAGTTCAGCGGTTCACTTGGTAGGTAAAAAACGGCGATAAAGTTCAGCGGTTTACTTGGTAGGTAAAAAACGGCGATAGAGTTCAGCGGTTTACTTGGTAGGTAAAAAACGGCGATAGAGTTCAGCGGTTTACTTGGTAGGTAAAAAACGGCGATAGAGTTTAGCGGTTTACTTGGTAGGTAAAAAACGGCGACAGAGTTCAGCGGTTCACTTTGTAGGTGAAAAACGGCGATAGAGCTCAACGGTTTACTTGGTAGGTAAAAAACGGCGATATAGTTCAGCGGTTTACTTGTTAGGTAAAAAACGGCGACAGAGTTCAGCGGTTTACTTGGTAGGTAAAAAATGGCGACAGAGTTCAGCGGTTCACTTGGTAGGTAAAAAACGGCGATAGAGTTCAGCGGTTTACTGGGTAGGTAAAAAACGGCGATAGAGTTCAGCGGTTTACTTGGTAGGTAAAAAACGGCGACAGAGTTCAGCGGCTCACTTGGTAGGTAAAAAACGGCGATAGAGTTCAGCGGTTTACTTGATAAGTGAAAAACGGCGATAGAGTCGAGCGGTTTGTTTGGTAGGTAAAAAACGGCGATAGAGTTCAGCGGTTTACTTGGTAGATAAAAAACGGCGACAGAGTTCAGCGGTTTACTTGGTAGGTAAAAAACGGCGATAGAGTTTAGCGGTTTACTTGGTAGGTAAAAAACGGCGACAGAGTTCAGCGGTTTACTTTGTAGGTAAAAAACGGCGATAGAGCTCAACGGTTTACTTGGTAGGTAAAAAATGGCGACAGAGTTCAGCGGTTTACTTGGTAGGTAAAAAACGGCGACAGAGTTCAGCGGTTCACTTGGTAGGTAAAAAACGGCGATAGAGTTCAGCGGTTTACTTGGTAGGTAAAAAACGGCGATAGAGCCCAACGGTTTACTTGGTAGGTAAAAAACGGCGACAGAGTTCAGCGGTTTACTTGGTAGGTAAAAAACGGCGACAGAGTTCAGCGGTTTACTTGGTAGGTAAAAAACGGCGACAGAGTTCAGCGGTTCACTTGGTAGGTAAAAAACGGCGATATAGTTCAGCGGTTTACTTGGTAGGTAAAAAACGGCGATAGAGTTCAGCGGTTTACTTGGTAGGTGAAAAACGGCGACAGAGTTCAGCGGTTTACTTGGTAGGTAAAAAACGGCGACAGAGTTCAGCGGTTTACTTGGTAGGTAAAAAACGGCGACAGAGTTCAGCGGTTCACTTGGTAGGTAAAAAACGGCGATATAGTTCAGCGGTTTACTTGGTAGGTAAAAAACGGCGATAGAGTTCAGCGGTTTACTTGGTAGGTAAAAAACGGCGATAGAGTTCAGCGGTTTACTTGGTAGGTAAAAAACGGCGATAGAGTTCAGCGGTTTACTTGGTAGGTAAAAAACGGCGACAGAGTTTAGCGGTTTACTTGGTAGGTAAAAAACGGCGAGTTCAGCGATTTACTTGGTAGGTAAAAAACGGGTTCAGCGGTTTCAGCACCTGCATGGTCAGCATCCATCCAATATTGAAGAAGGTCCGGTGTTAGTAGACGTCATTAGGGCCTAATAGACGTTGTCCCAGTGCTGGATAAATGCTGGTCCAGCGTTGCAGACGGTGGACCAACATTAACCCTTTCAGCACGAAGACCGTCTTTACACACGTCAAAAGTCGGTCACCGCATTGAAATGAATAAAGCATTTACATAAGTATTGAAGTGAAGCGTAAAAGCTAACTAGGACATCTATGGTGATTTCAAATTGAAAAAACCTTTTGGTCTCCATGGATTATACAAACATATTTCAGCGTTGTAAGGTTCAATCCAGAGCTGATAAAACGCGACGGATTTGCTGGGGGGAGGCCCCTGACGTATAGAACTGAAACCCAGGACTATGTTTATCATGTTGTCCCTGGTGCAATGGTTAAAGCTGCCTGCTTAGAAATTTGGAGATCGCCGTTTCATCCCCCGCTCTGGCATTCAAATTTCAAATAAGAAAAATGTTTCTTATCTGCTCATTCGTAAAGATTAAGTGATGTGGGGAGCCTCCGTGACCGAGAGGTAGCGTGCTCGGCCTCAAACCGCCAGGGCTCGAATTTCGAATCCTCTGTCTGGTGGGCAGTGTCACTTCATTCATCTCACCATCCTCAGGAGGTTCTCCTGGCCCAGTTTAGCCTACATGTGCACAATGATGGCCTAAAACCTCATTCATTTCATTACATTCCATTTGTTCATCATCGTTGTGTATAGGATAGTTGGCATGGCCGGATACATCCGCTACTCGACTACTCTAAAATACATTTTGGGGAACAAAATAATACATCATCGAAATGACACCTGTGGGCAGCGAATACCCATTATATTTCATAGTGGAAAATTAACTTATTCATTCTCATACATTCTCTTTTGCCCTTTCCTCCATTGGAAAATATTCTATAATTATGCCTACATTGTAGGTCTATTTTAAATTGTATAATATTGGTGTTGTAAGGTATCATTTATGTACAGTATATTATATTATAATATAATGTAGTTTTTGTTTTACTTGGGACATAATTAATGCCTGCTCTATTTGAATCTAGATTAAATAAGTATGTATTTAATTAGGTAGACTTCAGTCAATATTTGTGGTGATCACAACCAGTTAAAACGTACGCGCCCACCATGAGAAAGTTTATGCGGGATTATTCAGATTAGATTAGGTACTCATTGTCATTCATATTAATGAAAAAATAGTTTATTTGCAGCCGTAAGGTATGGTCAAATGCGGGCAGAGTGTGACTCACATAGTCAAAGTCAATATCTGTAGTAGGCCTATATCATAATAATATATAGCCACTAGTACTGTGTATAGACGTAATCGTCGCATGCGGCAGCGATCGCAATAGTTTGATTAACAATGATTAACACCTTAGCAATGCTAGGCCCGTATTCTCGTACAAGTTACGATATATCGTAGGCTTCTGATTGGTCGAGATGGCCCGTACAAGTTACGATATATCGTAGGCTTCTGATTGGTCGAGACGGCCATCTCGACCAATCAGAAGCCTACGATATATCGTAACTTGTACGAGAATACGGGCCCTGGTGACATAACCCAACATATATCACATTTAAATCACACAACAATTGGAGAATCTTTAAAAAATGAGAGTTATTCAAGCTCCAATATGAAGACAATAAGAGTGTTGAGACTAATCAGACAATAAGATTATTAGCATCCGTATACTTGATACATAATTTAGTAACAATCTAATTTATTGACATTTCAAATGTTAAATAATTAATCAAAAACTGTCACAAAGGAGCGTTCATCCATACATGCTGCATACATGCCTGCTTTTGACGAGTTTGCGTTTACATGTAAAATTGGTAACAGTTGCATGCTAGAGAAAAACAATGCCATTTTATTGTTTTCCAGGGACCTCAAGGTAACAAGAATGCTATACATAACAAGAGCCAGTGAAAAATATGTTATGCAACACGTACACCTGGTTTACATACAAAGTACACTGAACCAGCATTACACTAAAAAAGCTTATATAACATGTTGTATATTAACAGGTACGGGTCTAGCCCTTTATAATAAACGACCGTTTACCTTACAAAAACAACTAAAATGTATATTATTATAAGTTGACTAAACTGCTTCTTCATATTGCAAGTGTATATGAAGTTATGCACTGTTATTCGTAATTTTATGGGGGTGGTCCTTTTGTTATACGGAAATGGAGTGACAGTATCAGGACGACCGTTTAAAAACGCATGGATGTTTATAAACACTCGCCGAAAGTGCGCTGCGAGTGCTTATAAACGCACGGTCGTTTACAAATTGGCGGCCATTTATAAACGGCTGGACCCGTACCTGATTAACCCTTTCAAGCCTGAATTTACGATTGTCATCTTCATCCACTAAAAGCCGCGAATTGCTGTCGCAATTCTCGACTTGTGGTGGATGAAGATGATTTGATGTGGGTTAAAATTGAAGAAAATTACTCTGTATTCGTAGAACAATTTCAACGAAATTTGCCTTCTAAAACCCTTAGCTGTGAAAAATCAAGTATGTTTTCAATGATGTAAAATGATGCTTTAATGCATCGTGAGGGCTTAAAGGGTTAACATGTGTGAAATGATTCGGCTATTGCATGGGCTGTAGGCCCTATAGTGTATTGATTAAAATGTGGATTATTTCAACTCCACACTGTTCTATAATAGTGTAGACGTGAACAGTTTGAAAATGCAGCTATTGGACCTGGAATTATGTGCATGAGAAATGTGTTACACCAAGAGGTAAATCTTGAATTTCTTTGGGAAGGACAAATTGGGATCAACAGCGGTAGCAGAGCAAATAACCACCAAGGCGCCAGGGAAAGTCAAAACTTAGAAGCGTCGCGTAAAGATTCAAGAAGAACACGACGCTGAACCAATCTTATGTCAACATTTATCCGGCATTGGTTCAGCTTGGTGTGTCTGCTGGCACGTGGAGCAAGCCGGATTACAGGAATTAAAGATACACTGATGTCTGTATTCCCTTTCCTCCCATTTCAACTCCCCGCTGTCTACCCGCGCTCCTCCCCGGAAACCAGGCAGAAAATTACTGCTGTCAATACTGTACACAAGAAACACAAGTCGAGTCATCAACCCTTTGTCATCAACCCTCCGTTTTGCGAAATCAGAATAAATTTCACATACTTGAAGTTTTGGGTGAACATTCCAATTAAATCACGTGGTGCTTAAAGGGTTAATGTTGGTCCAGTAATGAAAATAGTTGAATCGATTTTCCTCCTGTGGAATAATAATATTAATAAAAATAGAAATTCGCCAGAAGATAAATGAAAATGAAATGAATGGGATTTTAAGCCATCTTTGCGCGAATATAGGCTAAACTGGGCAAGGAGAACCTGTTGAGGATGGTGAGATGACACTGTCGTCCGGACACAGGATTCGCCAAAAGATAGAAACGAGTGAACGCCTTAATTAGCCCTTGTCCTGCTAGGCCCAGATAACTATGTTTTCACGCATGTTTCAAATACAATAAAACGACACTGACATTGATAAAAAAGCATCTGATGTGTTAGATATTACGTTAATATAACAATAACATGATTCGCGGGTGATAGGCTTTTTTATTGCCCAACACAAATGCCAGCAGCCCGAGACGAAGCCGAGGATTGCTGGCATTTGTGAAGGGCCAAAAAAAGAGCCTATCCCTCAAAAAAATCATGTTATTACTATTATTATCACTTTTCCACCATGACAACAAATTGTTCAAATATTTATTCTTTCTCTATAATTACAACATGTCTGTGCAGAAACTAACCACTGTGCTATCACGCTTCTTGTTGGTGTAGGCCTATACTGTGCTGCTGATCAGGTCTGCATGCATGTGTCACGCGTGCACCTGTAGTAGGCTACTGTACCAGGCGAAAACACGGGCAGTCCTCATGTCCTCGTGTCAAGAAATCAATTTAGAATTTGGAAATAAATGAATTTCAATCTGCGAATAATTTAATGAACATCGTCAAACATCATCGTCTAACTTTAATATTCTACTAGTAGCGCCCTCTCAAGTGATAATAATAAAACGTATTCAATATGGGAAATGTCTACTATTAACAAATACATTTTTTTTTCGTTATTTGAAGCTGAAAATTGCGTAAGCAATTCCAGCTTCGAATAACTGAAAAATAGAAAAAAACTGGACGATCAGAAATAGTCAGGGACTGCAAACCTCCGCCGAAATTACTGATCATAATCCGGATGCGGATTGTAATCCGGAGCGTCCCTAAAATGTAATGGATTGGTCCTTGGCCCGAGACACACCTCGGGTTTCACGCAAATCCGTGCAATCCGGATCGGATTCAGATCATAACCCGAATTGTAATCCGGATCAGCCCCTAAATCTAATTGATCGGCCGAGACATACGTCTGTAAAAAAATCATGCATATCTGTTCATTACATTTTGAGTAATCCGACGGACGGCATACAAATTATATTTGACTGGAAGAAAACAGAGAGTAAAAATTGGAAATGGCACAAGTGAATGGGCTGATATCCTTAAAAGCGTACCCCAGGGTTCTATCCTGGGGCCTATTTTATTCAACATTTTCCTTAATGACATGTTCAGATTTATCAGAAAAGCAGAGCTTGTAAACTACGCCGATGACAATACCATCAATGCCATAGAATCCTCACAACAGCTCGTTGTACAAACTCTCCAGATTGAATCCAAGGCTGCCATTAACTGGTTTACTTTAAATGAAATGCTGGCAAATCCCCACAAATTTCAGGCAATTTTTCTGGCATCCGCAGACATGGAATTTAAATTCGAAATTGATGACATCACACTAGTTGCAGAAGATTATGTTAAGCTCCTTGGGGTCAATCTGGATAAAAATCTAAATTACGACACACATATAAAACAGATTTGTAAAAAAGCTGGCAACCATTTAAATGCTTTAAAAAGACTCTCACCATATATCAGTATCAACCATAGAATGGCAATATTTCGCTGTTTCATATTGTGCCATTTCCAGTTCTGTAGCATTGTGTGGCATTTTTGTGGAGTGGGGAACACTAAAAAGATGGAAAAAATTCAGGAGAGAGGGCTGCGTTTTGTTTATGGTGACTATACTTCAGACTATGATTCTCTTCTTTGCAAATCCAAAATGCCGAGCTTGAAATTGGGGAGGGAAAGAAACATAGCGATTCAGACATACAAAATTAAAAACAATCTGGCTCCTAGATATTTGAAAGAACTAATAACACCAATACAAAATTCAAAATTTCACCTGCCTTTGTTTAAATCAACAAGGCATGGTCTAAATTCATTTGCTTATATGGCCCCTAGGATTTGGAACACTCTACCTGAATGCACACGCAATGCTACCTCTCTGCAAAACTTCAAGTCGCGAATAAATAAGTGGTCAGGTATACACAGAAGCCAACACAAATGTGCAAATTGCATCAAATAACATAGCTCTTTTATTATTATTTATTTTTTTATCATGTTATTTTAAACTATGTCTAGGATCCTAAAATATTCTAGGATAATTATTTAATCTATCTTCGCTTTTAATTATATTTATACATAGATGCAGGACGTCATTAATTTAATTTATAAATAACGTGACTGTGATATTTGTATTCATAATCTTAGCTCTGTGATAAAACCATTGTGCTATAATTTATGTATATATAAGTATATATAATTATATAGTAATTGATCATTTTGACTATAATATACTAGTATTATTTATTTTTTATCATGCTATTTTAAACTATGTCAAAGATCTTAAAATATTCTCTGATAAGTATTTAATCCATCTTTGCTTTTAATCATAATTATACATTGATGCAGGACGTCATTAATTTAATTTACTTTTTACATAGTGTAACCGTGATATTTTATTCATAATCTTAACTCTGTGATAAAGTCAATTTCCTGTACTTTACATATATAAGTATATACAATAATATAGTATTTGATAATTTGACTATATTATAGTATTAGTAGTAAAATAATATTGAGAAGGTGATATTTTTAATACAGGACTAGTAAAACCTAATATATTGTTTTGAATAGGCCCATGTGTTGCATACTATGTGATATTGTTAATGTTATTCATTGTTGAATTTTAGTACCACGGATCGGTCGAATAGCCTCAGGCTAATGTTTTATGGTTTAACTGTACCATGCCGATTGAAAATAAAATTTATCTTATCTTATCTTATCTTACAGATAGACAGACAAACAAACCGACCGACAAACAGACCGACAGACAGACAGACGAACAAACCAACACGATGAAAACCATAGGTGGAGGTAAAAATTCAGAGAGACACAGGTTGAAATGAGTTGTCCCAATATACTCGCATATCATGTATACGTACACTTTATTTTATTCAAACAAATGTCGAGGAAGCCTGATAAACCTTATGTTATTATACACATCGGTATAACCCATATATAGCCCATGCATGTATAATAATATTCATTATGTATTGGATATATTTATTTTATTATATTTTTTAGTATTATTTATTCAAACATATCTATACAAGATAAAAACATTATTAGCTTGGTTTTTTTGCATCCTTATGTGCCCTGTTCTATGACGTACATGTACATAATATATAAAACACATATGAAATGGAAGGTACATTAAACATTTTCAATCATCAGCCGATGGCTTATGCATACATTATTCGAGTTAATTTAATAGGTGTAGGAATGTTTATACCTGTACATTTATAGCAAGGTAAAAAGAAAAGGGAAAAAACACAAAGTCCCCGCACCTACTAAAACTCCTACAGAATTCTACAAAAAAAAGGAGAAAACCGATTCACAGTTTGATCGCATACCCTCATATATCTTTCCTTTAAAGTTAGAGGATCTTACCTGCCACATTCAGGGTCGCATCTGCCATAATGACGCACAGACTGGACCTTCTTCAGGATGATATGCCAGCATAAAATAAAACAAATATCTCACTTCAACCATTTTATTTAGTTTAGCTATCTAGAAAAGGGTGAAACAGCTCCGGCGTGATACGCGGTAACGTTAACCACCAATCCAGGGCCCCGCCCAGGCTTCTGGGGTAGTCGTGCTAACCCCTGGACCAGTGTAATATTCACCCACCTTAACCTGTGTCTTGCTGACGCGATCCACAACTTCAATTGAGTGAAAATTACACTGATGTCGACCATAGTGGTATCTACGTGGTTCTAGTCGCACTTGGGCGAACCGCTTGTAGAAGTAAAAAATGTCGTATATCTGTTGAACTGATGTAGCCTACCATATGACTTAATTGTAAAAATCCGAGTAGTTTTCAGACACTTGAATTTGTGGATCGCGGTAATTGAAATTGAGTAGCTCAGAGACCCCTTTTTAGTACTTCTTCTCGGATGGTAATGAAACGAGCTCTTCTTTAGATTTGCCAGAATTTGCCGCTCTAAGAGGTAACCCTTTCAGCGCGGGGACCGTCTTTATACGTCAGAATTTGACGTATGTAAACGTCAAATTCTGACGTATAAAGACGGTCGCCACACCGATAGAATTAAAAATGGCCGTAGACCCATACCATAGGCATTCAAATGAAGCAGAAAGAGCTAACTAAGACATTCGTAATGATTTCAAATTGAAATAAACCTTTTAGTTTCTATTATTTATACAAAATTAATTCAGCGCTGTAAGGGTTAACGTTACCGCCGTCTGTGACAACACCTGAATGTCGTGCGTGTGTGTGTTTGCACAGAGAAAGTCATTAATGGCAACATTTGCTTTGCCCCGCCTCGTCCACGAAAACCCCATTTATATTAGACATGTCATGTCTTGAGTGGGTGGTAGTGACGTCTCGTTCAGTCTTTCATACCTGGGCAAATAGAAGCGGTGACGCGACGCCAGGACAAGTCGACAGACGCTGACCAAGGGTTCAGCCGAAGATTTGTCTTCTGAAGCCAGAGAACGACATGCCAATTTACAGGACCTGTATTCTCAGATGGACTGCGGGGGCGGATTCAGAATTTTGAAAAAGGGTGGTTCGATTGGAAAAATGCAAATGTAGGCCTACTTGACGAGACGTGTAGATTTCTAGTCTTTTCAGCACTACCCTAGTACATTTAGAGTGTCAAATACCGATATTTTGGCAATTTCGATCAATGTTGAGGTCATTTAGTTTTGGAAATGGGGGTTAGGACCTCATCTATCCCACCCTTTGGATCCGGCACTGGACTGGCCTAGATATTAGGCATCTGATAGGTCGAGATGGCCATCTAAATTCCCCTCTCTTAAGCTAAATAATCTTAAATGGCTAGAACGAGATTTAGCTTTTGTTACTGATCAATCAGTTAAAATTTAGTTAATCATTACCAATTTGGCCACATTCAGCGCATTTATCGTTTCCTGCTTCTTTTAATCATGCGAAATCATGCAATACGATATTAGTCATAAGAAAATTTGTTTTATTTTATATAACATTTAATAGCAGCTCGTTTTCTCAACCTTCTAACCATATAATTATGTGTATTTTGAATTCAGGCCAGCGGTAGTCACTGATATTGCTCCGTGCAGCTCTGGTAAATATTATGCAAACATTGTTATATTTTCAATAGGACTGTAAAAAATGGTTGTAATTTAATATGGATAATTCATTTCAGTGTTCAGTATAATTATATTCTTGCTTTGTTTATCGTTTGCTAGCAAGCTGCGCACGATATAGGCCATGTTAAAGCCAGTTGTGTCCACCAGCTATTGAAATGTCCGATACAAGATATGTCTGCAAAAAGCACAAAATAAATCTCCGCTAATGTCCTCAAAAACCCCAGGGGGGCTGCTCACCAGAAAGGTGGCGTCCCATCCGTGAAGGAGAAAACACGTTATTATGGTTGTTTTTTGTGAAAAACGCGCGTAACGTGCGTTACGCGCTTAGGCGGTCAAAATGACCTAAATCCTCCAATAAGGGGTATTTTTAAAGAGAGAAATATTTTGAAATACAAAATCAGGGTGTCATTCTTTCAACCTTCACTCAATGGCAAGTAAAAAAGGGGCATTTTTCAAATGGGCTTGCAGTGTTTAGGGGTCATTTTTTTTATTTTACTTGCTGTGTTTAGGGGTGGTTTGCAAATCTCATCTTCACGGATAGGACGCCCCCGGGTCAAAAACTCATCATTTAGAATTACAATAAGGTGAAGTATTGTGGAAGTTCCACTTTTTCCACTGTTTGACTTTTTATAAAATCGAGTCAATACTAGTTGTAGGCCTGGCCTACACTCAGAGCTAATTCTGCCGACACATTGTTTTTATCACTGTGCGTTATCAAGACAATGTCTTCTGGGGTAATCTCGTAATCTTGTTCATCATCATCCTTATTATACGGATGAGAGAGTTATGGGGGGGGGGGGGAGAGAAGCTCGGTACCTTGGCGTACAGCGATAAACACGATGGTCAGGGGTCGAGGGGGTTGTGTAGATCAATCCCAGTAAACACAAAACATTTGTATAACATTTGTACCATGTCGGCCCAACGTCGAAGACGTTGGGCGCACGTTGTACAAATGGTATACAAATGGTTTGTGTTTGCTGGGATGTATACTGATCCATGTAGCCCTACACTGTCTGCTTAGATTTTTGTCTGTATTCCCAAGCGTGTACATAAACATACTGAATCAGTCTGCCTGCTTGTAGGCCTACTATCCTGCTCTGCAAAACCAGACCCAGATATGCCTACTACCTTGATTTCTACGATACAGTTGGTGAAAATAAATGACATGCAGGTGACAAAAATACCAGATAGGGCAAATGTAAATGAATAAGCTATTTTCATACAAAAAATACCGGAATGAAAATGTCATTTATCTACTAAAATATTGTGTCTTCAAAGAGACATGGGCATGCGCACTGACATTTTAAGTAATGACATTTTTACAACACACCCTACCGATAAAGAACTTTTTAATCTGAATATTAAATATTGGTATCATAAATTTTATTATCATATTGACAATAAAAAAACCGGGCCATATATATTAATGTCTAACGGTTATAACATGACACCTAAACCCATAGTTTGATCAATGCTGCGCCAACGTCCGTAACGCTAACCCATTACACTGGTCAGACATCCTTGAGTTTTGTTACTGATGTGCCACGTTATGTATAAGCTCTAAAAATCGATCTTGCGCAAATAAATTGTCATTTTCACTCGGGAGGCTTAATTATTACATGCCATAAGCATGTTGTCGTGGAAGTTCAAGCGCAGTAACTACCAACTATATCAAGTAAGCAGTTACCGTCTTTTGGTTTTACATTGCAGATCGATTGCAAAAATAGAGACCCAGCATCTGGCGAGTACGGACCAGTCCCGATGGCTCATTCGGTCCGGTTGTGGCTCAAAACTCGATAATTGGTGCGGGGTGCGGGGATCGACTTTAGACGTCAGAATCTGACGTTTTAGACGCTCCTGCTCCAGTGTAGCGTGAATGTCCACACATGTAGCCCCATCCATTCATTCAATTGTAATTGTACTATTGATATAATATGATTGGTTAATTTAAATATGGATATTTTCGAGATAGGTATTTATTAATCTTGAGCATAATGTTAACTGCAGCGAGAGAGTGGAAAAATAAAGATGACTGCTGAGACTGGATGAGTGCTGAATCCATTTAAAACTTGAAAACAATCAGGCCCAAGTCATCATTTTGATTTTGCCTCCTTGTATATCCTTAAGTTTTCAAAATATCTATAGACAAGAATTGCGTAAGTCGTTTCTATTTTGGGCATTTAATTACCAGCTGTAAAAAGAAATAAGAAAGATATTGTTCTTCCTGTATTTCTTATTTTGGACATCATTCTTAATCATCTTATTTCTCAAAATAAAACTGATGATTTTTTGGCCTGAATGAGTCGCTTTAACGTATTTATTGTCATTCGAAGGTGGAAAAAGCTTCGGCAATTGCAGCTTCAAAAGCAAAATTCTCAACTCCAGTGGTCCAGAGCCATGACTACGATACGCGACTCGTGAAAACCATCCATTATCTGTGAAAATACCAATTTTCTTTGTCGAGACCTTATCATTTTATCCAGTCAAATGTTGTATGATATTCACCACGTTCATCAACTCGATACAGTGGTTAACTCTTACAACGCTGAATTATTTTTGTATAAATCATGGGGAAAAAAGTTTTTTTCAATTTGAAATCATCATAAATGGCTTAGTTAGCTTTTTCCGATTCATTTGTATACATATGTTATGGGTTCACGACCATTATAAATATTTTAATTCTTCCAGTGCGTGGACCGTCAGAATCTGACGTCTACAGACGTCAGATTCTGTATAGCTTATCATGCTAATATAATTGTTCTTGAAGGAACAAATCAGAAATGTTTGAATGGGGATGTTTGGGTTGACAAAATGGACAGGAACAAAACAAAAGGTTTCTCATCGCCTTTCCGCTTGCCCCTGCTAAGCGATTTATCAGGGAACATTACATTGTTTTAGTTCCTTAACCTATTCAGACGTAGATTCCCGGACTGAAAGAATTGAAAAATGAATAATGACCGTGGACCCATAACATAGGTCTTCAAATGAAGCAGAAAGAACTAACTAAGATATTTAATATGTTTTCAAATTAAAGAAACACCTTTGATCTCCATGGTTTATACAAACATATTTCAGGGTTGAGAACCTTTATCTGTTGTAAGACAACACGCAGACCCAGCTAACACAAGGCATTGACCCAATGTTGTTTTAATGTTGGGCCGACGTCGCAGACGGCGGGCCAACATTAGAACAGCATTGGGTCGATGCCTCGTGTTTGCTGGGGAGCGACTATTTGATGTCAATGTGTTAATAATGTAAAACTATACATAGCACATTATATGTAAAAAATAATATATAATATAGCAAAGTATTTTTGACACCGACTTCGCATGAGTGATGTCAGACCACAATCAGATAATAGGAAACCATATATTCCGGAGCGCTTGGTCTAATATGGCACCAGACCATGCCATCATTTGATTAGGTTTTGACCTGGCGCCGCTTTTATTCCCAATGTGGTGTGTCTGTTCTGTAAATCGCAAAGTGATTCCCAACCGACAACAGATCCTGGCCCAGTATTCTCGTACAAGGATAAGATAGCGTAGACTGCGAAATGGTTGATATGTACATTTCGACCATTCTGAGTTTCTAGACAAAATAATGTGACTGCAAAAAATTACAGTATGCCTATAGCCTACATAACATCGTAGCAATACGATTTTTTTAATGCAAAGTAAAGTGATTGCTTGTTATATTGGAAGAATATTGTTCGATGTAGAAGTGCACTAGCTCTGCTGTTAGACAATTTGTATGTGCTAACGAGGCGCTGTCCCACTGTTGCTTTGATGTTAGGCCAGCGGCGTAGACGGTAGCCCAGCACCAAACCAGCAGTGGGACAACGCCTGGTGTTGATTTATTCCGTATTCGTTATAATCTGCATCAATTGACGAATTTATTATTATTTCTGCAGCGAACATTATTTTCAATCAAAATCTTTTCACGCGTTATCGTGAATTTGTTGAAACGAAATGTTCTTTAATTTCAAGAAGGAGCTTTACAAAACACCAGCTTTCGAAGAATGATTTGGTTTTAGCGCAGCTGTCCCGCAGATGCTCATTGTGAATTGAACGACCCGTGGCGTGAAATTCTCAAGATCTGCCTGATTTTGCAATTTATAATTAATAAAGCGACACAGTCAGGCTAAAATCATCAAAAAATCAGCTTTTAGCCCTCCTTCTAATTTTAATTCAAAAAGGTGGGCTATTGCAATTGAAGTTCGGCGTCGTCAGTGTCGGCGTCGGTACTTGTCGGCACGATAACTTGAAAAGTTTTTCATGTATCCTTCCCAATTTTTTTATGCATGTTACAAATGACCAGTTCTCGGACAAGTTAAAAAATGGCTGAAAGAAATTCAAAATGGCTGATTTATTGCGATTTTTCGCATTTTATGTCAATAATTTGAGCTTGTGGGCGCGATAACAGGAAAGTTTTTCATTTAACCTGCTCAAATTTGTCATGCATGTTACTAAAGCAGTTCTTGGACAAGTTCGATAAACAGCTGAAAAAAAATAATTAAAAGCTTTAAGTAATAACTTATTAAGTTCAAAAATGGCGGCGGGCTATTGTCGAGTGTGCTCTTGTTTTTATTTCAGCTACTTAATAAGGCCATAAATAAGATGTGAACATGTCCGTAGACCAGAATTGAGGAATCTTTCAAATTTTTGACTGTTGTGGCAACATAGCATGTGTGCCGAAAGCCCCATTTATCAGTTAATCGCGTGTTTTTTTATTTTGGACATGCATGTCCGAAATTAAATTCCGTCCTTATTTTTCGTTTAACTGGCAAATGCGCAGCACAAAATTTAAAAAAACTTACGCAATTCTAGTACATGAACATGTTGTCATATTAATCAAGGAGCCAATATAAAATTACTCATCTTTTTATGATTTTAGCCTAATTGTGTCGCTTTCAGCCTGTAAATTGGTAGTCCAGAAAATCAGTCTCTACGCTTTCCGACGACAAATCTGAAAACATTCTTGACTATTGTGCTCACGATTTCCGACGAAAAATAAAAACACATGATGTTGTTTGCTGAGCGTTCCGCAGCTGCGTCGTAAAGTGGAAATGTTCGCAGATTTTGGCCAGCGGCAGTGGATGGTGCAGCCAAAAACGAGCCATTCAACCAATGTTGGTAACATTGGTCCACCGTCTGCAACGCTGGCCCAACGCTATCCTAACATTGGTTCACAGGCGGGTGTTTGCTTCGTCTCCGCATCGAACACGAGACATTGACCCAAGGTTGTTTTAGAGTTGGCCCACCGTCTTCGACGTCGGCCCAGCATTAAAACAACATTGGACCAATGTCTCGTGTTTGCTGGGTCGTTGGTGCGGCGCCGCCGGCGTTTTGTGCGGCCAGCCCTTTCATTTGATTTCCTCGATCTTCTTGTGATGTTGGACAGATCAGAAAAAAATGGGAGATCTTAACCACGTTGGCCCAATGCCGTGTTAGCGTCGCAGATGTTGGGACTGCAGTGGCAAGCGTTAGATGGGCATATCTTGTTTTCTGGTAACCTCGCACATCTGTTTTGAATCGGGCTTATTCACACGATACCAAGTACTTCTTGATCCTCAGAGATTCATAAGTGATGGAGATGTTCTCCTCTACGCATTGTGTATTAACCCTTTAACCGCCGGTGCCGCATATATTCGGGTTTTCATTTTTTATTAGCACATTAAGTACCACCTTTTAAACATGTTAAAGATAAAATGTGACATCAATCAGCAATATTTGAAAACAGTTGACCTCCATTTTGTCAAATCTGAATAATTTTCACTCACTTGACGTTGTGGATCGCGTCAGCGAGACACAACTTCAAGAGAGTGAAAATTCAGATTGAATAATTTGGCGGTTAAAGGGTTAAAAGGGATGGTAGCTCAGTTCTGCGGCGTGTACCGATAAACATGCATGGTCACTGACCCCATGTTCGATCATTTCAAAGTCAAATGAAAATCGCATTCTACTGAAAACATGGTGGCTACCAAGGATTCACATTATTGCGAACTTGGGATAAGACGGGTTATCCTATATACAACACTGAAATATTTTTGTATAAACCATGGTGACGAAAGGGTTTTTTCCAATTTGAAAGCACCATAAAGCCACGACTCCACATACGCGTGATGCGTGATGCGTGAAGCGTGATGCGTGTTCACCGAAATCAATGAAAATAAAAAGAGCGACTCCACATGCACGTCACGCGTGATCCGTGATGCGTATACTTTTTGGGCTCGTGTAGTCACCGCTCGGGCAGCGGTCAACACGCATCACGCGAGCCTACCATGACGTCATTTTATGGATTGTCCCAGGTACCTCCAAGATCCTTGCATGTGATCCAGCGACAACCACGTGCTTACACATTCATATATTAGGCCTATATAGTCTTCTTTTCTTATTTGTGCTACTTTTTGGTGACAATTACATAGTTATGCAACGCAATGTGATTGATGATACGCACATGTATCTTTGGAAGCTGGTCAATTTGGTTGAGGAACATCCAGCACTATATGACACTTCATTAAAGGAATATATAAAGACAGCATCGTAATTGGAAACATTTGGGACAATATAACAGAAGCTAAGGATGTGGAAACGTTAATATTTAGATAAATAAGATGACATGTCCCTGTGTGTAAAAAAGCCACAGGAGATCCGCACTGGGTGGCTCCTTCAGCAAAAATAACTTTGACGCATCACGCATCACATTTAGACGTACATGTGGAGTCGTGCAATACGCATCACGCATCACGCGTTATGTGGAGTCGTGGCTTAACTGTCTTATATTAGCTCTTTCTGCTTAATTTGAATAACTATGTTATGGGTCTACGGCCGATAGAAATATTTAAATTCTTTCAGTGTAGGAACCGTCTTTATACAGAATCTGACGTCCACAGACGCCAGATTCTGACGTACAAAGACGGTCTCCGCGCTGAAAGGGTTAAGGTAGGCTTATTCCACTTGGAACAAACGTTGAAATATGTTGGAACACCATTCAAACAATTTTGGTTAAATGCCTTGTGTTTGCTGGACTACTACAAAATCGATTAAGCTGACGTCAGCTCATCACAGCTTTTAATTAACAAAACACTAGCTTTGATAGAGGTCTTAGCCAATATCTCTGTCTAAAAATCACCGTCGGCTATGCTGGAAAAGGAAAAGAAAGAGGAAAATAGATACCCTCACAACATTGACAGATGGGGAGCATAATAATTATACGGATTTTTTAAGATGTCTGCGATTTTCACGAGGAAATTGACCCCTTCAGCGCGGGGACCGTTCACAGAATCTGATGTCCGACGTCTAAAGACGATCCCCGCACTAAAAGAATTAAAAATTTATAATGGTCGTAGACCCACAGGCCTAATACCATAGGAATTCAAATCAAACGGGAAGAGCTAACTAAAACATTTATGATGATTTCAAATTGAAAAAACCCGTAGCATGATCTCCATGGTTTATACAAAAATATTTCATTACATCAGCTTTGGGCCAATATATTGTGTTATCTGGGTATACATACCCAGCAAACACATAACATTTATACAACGTAGGCCCAACGTCTGCGACGTTGGTCCAACATTGTATCAATGGTATGCAAATGTTTTGTGTTTGCCGGGTATATATATCTGTGCTTTTCTGGCGACGGGAGGAGGGAAACGTCACCCGCATAGCAATGCGGGACGATCTGCCAATGCTGTTTCATTGTCGGGCCAGCGTCTAAGACGTTGAGCCAACATTTAAACAGTATTGGGGGAATGACACGTGTTTCTTGGGGTGCGGCCGCAAAGTATACAGCAGACCCAGTTTTGGAGTAGTGTTGGGCCAGCGTATAGTAGACAATTTGTTGGCATTGAACCAGTAATGGGCTGCGACGCTGGCCCAACATTGAACCGGAATTGGGTGTGTATGCCTACATTGTGTGTATCGTGGAGATACGCGGCAGCCCGATTCACTGGCAAGTATTGATATATATTGGCCAGCACCAGCGATGCTAGTGGAAGGAAAAAACGCTCAAGATATATTTTAACTTGTCTCCTTGGTTCTTACCTTAATTTTTTATATCTTGGACATTAGGATTCTGGCCCATTAGGAAAACCAATACAGTTACGTTTAAAAAATATTAAGCTGATTTTTTGTCCACAGCACTCATACAGCCTTAAGCCGGGCCTCGAGGTGCAGGAATACTTTTTCCAGTTTTTAACTGATATTATTAGGCATATACACGTTGTTTATTCTGAGATGTTACATTGATCATGACAGGAGGCCCTATTGTAGTTATACTGATGCGCCCCCCTCTAGCATCAAAGGTCGTGGGCCCTGGTGTAGTGGTTAACCTTTTCACTACCATACATGACGGAAATTTCCGTCGTCATTCGTCAATGAACGTAACCATAAAATGACACAAATTTTCGTCAAATATATACTACATTTATGTATTTTTCGTCATTTGAAGCTGGAAATTGCGTTAGCAATTCCAGCTTCAAATGACGAAAAATAGAACTCCTACACCAGTATATCTGGATCTTGGCATGCACTCCGGCCTGGAAGTCAAAGGGTTAAAGCTGCCTGCTTGGAAAGTAGTCGATCGCGGTTTGAACCCTACTCTTAGCATTCTAGTTTTTAAAGATACTAAATGTTTCTTCTCCGCTCACTCGTAGAGCTTAAATATTGTGGGGAGCCTCCGTGACCGAGAGGTAGCGTGCTCGGACCACCACTGCTCGAATTTCGAATCATCCTGTGTCTGGTGGGCAGTGTCATCTCATTCATCTCACCATCCTCAGACGTTAACTCTCCTGGCCCAGTTTAGACTATATGTGCACAAAGGTGGCCTAAAACCCCATTCGTTCATTCTAGCATCAAACATCAACGTAATCCATCAAAGCATTTATTAAGTGAGCTATTTTCTTCAAATTGCGTCATCAAGTACTTTTAGTTTTTTCAGTTAAATTATGCTTATCACCCTCTCCTATTTTCTGTATTCACTCCACATCTCGGCAACGAGGTATGATCAATGATGCTGTACTGATGTTAACGATTTAAATTGATTTTCTATTAATTAGTTTTCTTAGAAGCCCGACTGTGCTGGCTGTGCAAATTAATATGGTAGTTGCCAGCAAACGCAAGACGTTGAACCCCTGCTGGTTTGCTGCTGATCCAGCGTCGTAGACGGTTGGCCAACACTAAATTATCGTGTTAGATATTTATACCACCTACATATAATTATTATTATCCCAATACTCAATAACCCTTTCAGCGCGGGGACCGTCTTTAGGCGTCAGAATCTGACGTCTGTAGACGTCAGATTCTAACGTCTAAAGTCGATCCCCGCACTGAAAGAATTAAAGAAATATAATGGCTTTAGACCTATAACATAGGTATTGAGATGGAGCGGTAAAAAACTAACTAAGACATTTATGATGATTTCAAATTGAAAAAACGCTTTGGTTTCCATGGTTTATACAAAAAAACTTAGCGTTGTAAAGGTTAAGGCAAAGATATCTCCACTTGTAGTAGGTTTTGCTAGTAACAACCAACAGTCAGGGTTGAAACAGGGTCGTGTCTTCTCAGCAAACACAGGGCGTTGAAATTATGTTGGTTTGATGTTGGGCCAGCGTCGCAGACATTGGTTGAACGCCCTCGTGTTTGCTGGTATGGGTTTGTTGCCGCTGTACATCAGAGCGCATGCCCTCACCTCCGAACCTGATTCCGGTCAATTTAGCCGCTCTTCCATCAACCTCCCCTCCGGCGGCGTCTCCTATTTATCGCCATGCTGATGATAGAACTGGCGCTATGGCGACACCGAAGGCGACCACTTCAAGTCACTTGACATCAGATGTCCGCAATGTAAAGCTCTCGTCTGTCGCCTTGCTCAAATTAATCCTGCACTCGTCGTTAGCTTCGAGGCTGTAACTCTGTCACGAACGCTCATGCATTGCCCATCCGACATCAGTGTTGACACAATGTTGTTTTAATGTTGGGCTAGCGTCGAATACAAAGGGCCAACGTTAAGTCAACATTGGCGTGCTCACTGTCATCAGCCGCGTATTAAGATCATGGGCTCAATCATTTCACCACGTCTTGGAGAAGAGATTCAAAATCTTTAGAGCAAAGTTGGACGCCGTCTTAATACGTGAATACCACCCCGCCGTACGTCTGCGAAGCTGGCCAAACATTACAGCAACATCGGCCAAACGTTTCGCGATTAAAACCCCTTTAGCGCGGAGACCGACTTTAGACGTCAGAATCTGACGTCCATAGAATCTGACGTCCATAGACGTCAGATTCTGGCGTCTAAAGTCGATCCCCCGCACTGAAAGAGGAAAATATTTGTAATGGCCTTGGACACATAACATATATGTATTTAAATGAAGCGGAAAGAGCTAACAAAGACATTTATGATGAATTTAAATTTGTTTCGATAATTATGGTTTGTATTAAAATATTTCAGCGCTTAATGGGTTAACGGTAGCATAACACAGAAAATAGGCTGGCAGATCGTGTCCCTAACTGCGGAGGGGAGCGTTAAAGATCGACTTCGTGATTCATTGCTCTGGTATGCCTCTAATATACGGGCGGGGCCCTTGTGCAGTCTCTGTGGTTAAATACAGGAGATCACATAGCAGCCACTGACTGTACCATGTCCTTGTACAGGAGATCACATAGCCGCCACTGACTGTACCATGTCATTATACAGGAGATCACATAGCAGCCACTGACTGTAACATGTCATTATACAGGAGATCACATAGCAGCCACTAACCGTACCATGTCATTATACAGGAGATCACATAGCAGCCAGTGACTGTACCATGTACTTATACAGGAGATCACATATCAACCACTGACTGTACCATGTCATTATACAGGAGATCACATAGCAGCCACTGACTGTAACATGTCATTATACAGGAGATCACATAGCAGCCACTAACCGTACCATGTCATTATACAGGAGATCACATAGCAGCCAGTGACTGTACCATGTACTTATACAGGAGATCACATATCAACCACTGACTGTACCATGTCATTATACAGGAGATCACATAGCAGCCACTGACTGTAACATGTCATTATACAGGAGATCACATAGCAGCCACTAACCGTACCATGTCATTATACAGGAGATCACATAGCAGCCAGTGACTGTACCATGTACTTATACAGGAGATCACATATCAACCACTGACTGTACCATGTCATTATACAGGAGATCACATAGCAGCCACTGACTGTACCGTGTCATTATACAGGAGATAACATAGCAGTCACAGACCGTACCATGTCATTATACAGGAGATCACAGGAAAAACAGCCACTGACTGTACCATGTCCTTATACAGGAGATCACATAGCAGCCACTGACTGTACCATGTCATTATACAGGAGATCACAGGAAAAAACAGCCACTGACTGGACCATGTCCTTATACAGGAGATCACATAGCAGCCACTGACTGTACCATTTCCTTATACAGGAGATCACAGGAAAAACAGCCACTCACTGTACCATGTCCTTATACAGGAGATCACATAGCAGCCACTGACTGTACCATGTCATTATACAGGGGATCACATAGCAGCCACTGACTGTACCATGTCCTCATACAGGAGATCACAGGAAAAACAGCCACTGACTGTACCATGTCATTATACAGGAGATCACATAGCAGCCACTGACTGTACCATGTCATTATACAGGAGATCACATAGCAGCCACTAACCGTACCATGTCATTATACAGAAGATCACATAACAGCTACTGACTGTACCATGTCATTATACAGGAGATTACATAGCAGCCACTGACTGTACCATGTCATTATACAGGAGATCACAAAGCAGCCATCGACTGTACCCTGGTCTAAATCAGGAGATCACATAGCAGCCACTGACTGTACCATGTCCTTATACAGGGGATCCAGGGGCGGATCCAGGATTTGCAAAATGGGGGGGTGCAGGTGGCTCGGGGCGAGTTTTTGCGCAAATTTAGGTCAATTTAGAGAACTTTTAAAATAATTTGACGCAAAAACGGGTGGGCGTGCGCCCCCTGCCCCCTCCTCTGGATCCGCGCCTGACATCACAAAGCAGCCATGGACTGTACCCTGATCTAAATCAGGAGATCACATAGCAGCCTAGAGAATAATTTATCTAGTGTGGCGGAGCAGTTTGCTATACAATTGTGGGTTATTGCTACACAATAATATGCTGGTGTATCAGTTTTTGTCATGAAGAATAGTAGTTTTGACATTCGCGGCTGCTAAACTGCTACACAATTTTCCTGGGACGATTTATTCCCTGCAGCCATCGACTGTACCCTATTGGATCATTATACAGGAGTCGAGATCACACAACAGCCATCGACTGATCAAAACAAACTCATCAAAGCAACGCTAAGCATTGACCCTTTCAGCACAGCTATGATCGTTTTTAATCATCTTTATTATCATATCGAATGATGGTTTTTGGGAGATAAATGTCGGTTAATCAACCAATATAATTATGTCACTTCACCCAACGGCCATGCCCTGTCATGCCCCGCCCTTACCACTGCACTTACACACATTTTACAGCATTACATGGTTAGGCAGAATTTAATAATTTACTGATAGCCTGACAATGTCGCATTATAAATCACCATAAGGATTTAACTGCATACGGGTATTTTATTATTTATCAACCAACCCGCATCTAATAATTAGCTTGCCTTATAAATTATAACCTGTACAACTCATATTGGCTAGCATGACAACAACCGAGGTAACACAGGCCTGAACCACAGTTTATTAATTTCCGTTGCTACGAGATATATAAGCTGATAAGTACTGGCAGCTATCAAATCAAGTACAGACTGGGATGTGAGTCACTTTACTTTAATATTATCATCCAATATAAACCAGAGACGACACATTTCTGCGCATTCGGCGGGATGGGAAGTCACTTGCGATGAGATTGTTGCATTGCAGGATTGGCTATATACTGCGGGAATTATTGATCCCGATCATACCGGGGTCTGCAAAGGCAAAATGCAGTAACCGCTCACTTGGAAAGTGAGCAGTTACTGCTTTTTTGCTTTGCAGTTACTGCCTTTTGGCTTTCCACGGCGGTATCCCAGCAAACACGAAACATTGACCCAGTGTTGGGGCAATGTTGGGCCACCGTCTGCGACGCTGGCCCAACATCACCCCAACACTGGGTCAATGTGTCGTGTTTGCTGGTATTGGGGTCTGCAATTCCTCACCTCTTTCGGAATGAGATCTGGAATGGGAAATTTGCGCAGCTTCGCAGCTTACACGAATGCCTGCACTGTGCCAATATTATAATGTTTGATCGTGGGCCCTAATCTGAGACGTTGACCCAACGGTAGCAAAAACAAGACGTTGAATCAATGTTCCAACATAACGTTGATTCAACGGATTCAACGTCGGTGCACCAACGTTGAATCAACATTGATTAAAGGTTTTGTGTCCGCTGGGCGGCATTCACCATGTCCACCACGTGTCGTGTCAGAATGGTATCCACTCCACAGGAATACGGCCCTGCAAATACAAACAGCGGCAATTGCTCGCGTTTCATGTAAGTAGCTACTGTTGTTTCACCTAAATTGCCTTCGCAGAAAACTACTTTTGCCCACCCAATAGGTATTGATTATTACGCGTCCCATGTATCTTCCCCGTAGTAGTAGGCGGACGTCCCAGCAAACACAAAACATTTGTAATATTTGTACAATGTCGGCCCAACGTCTTCGACGTTGGTCTAACATTGTACAAATGTTATACAAATGTTTTGCGAGACCATGATTATTGTCACCAAGTGCAACAGTTGGTTTTAGTAGTAGTTTTCACAAAGTGTAACAGTTGGTTTTAATAATGTTCCTCACAAAGTGTAACAGTTGGTTTTAATAATGTTCCTCACAAAGTGTAACAGTTGGTTTCAGTAATGTTCCTCACAAAGTGTAACAGTTGGTTTTAATAATGTTCCTCACAAAGTGTAACAGTTGGTTTCAGTAATGTTCCTCACAAAGTGTAACAGTTGGTTTTAATAATGTTCCTCACAAAGTGTAACAGTTGGTTTCAGTAATGTTCCTCACAAAGTGTAACAGTTGGTTTAAATAATGTTCCTCACAAAGTGTAACAGTTGGTTTCAGTAATGTTCCTCACAAAGTGTAACAGTTGGTTTCAGTAATGTTCTTCATGCTAAACCATATATGTGCTTTCGTTGTAAATTATCTTCTTTTGCGTCATTTCTTTGTTACACGCCTTGAGCCGCTGAGTGCGTAGGTAGCATTTTTGTAAGTCTATCTGCTATATTGACCGAGTTATAGCAGTTTAAAGTTTGCAGAAAGCGGAACCAGCAAAATCTTTCAAAAGGTAGTAAGTGCTAACTTATATTAGACATAGTTACCTTCTTTACCGTTTTCCTTTGTGACTTTGTGCCAAGATATTCAAAACCTTAGCAAAAAACATAATATTAAATGATTTTTACAGTGCTCTCAGATAGGAGTGAAAATGAAAATATTACTCTTATTATTTTTGTAGTTATGATTTATATGATATTAAGGGGAAATTATTATTATTATTATTTTTATTAATATTATTATTATTATTATTATTATTATTATTAGACTAAAATCTTTTAGCGATAGAATTAAAATTCACAAACTTGATAAGTCTGGTAAGTTTCGACTTGGCGCTATCTATGACTAACACTCATTGGTCACATAAAATAAGAACACTATTTTTGTATGTCTTTCAGTATTCCACCTTCCGTAAATTACATTGCAGACTACAATATCTTACAGCCTACAGTAACTGTTATGCCGTGCAAAGCCAAAATGCAGTATCTGCTTACTTTACAAGTAAGCCTGCTTACTTTACAAGTAAGCAGATACTGTCTTTTCTGGCTTCGCAGAGCAGAATTTCGCCCCCCACTGTATGAGGGAGAGATAGATAATACACTTTCTAGTTCTATTTACTATGAGTCGGCAGAAACACAATAATGTGGTCAAGGCCAAGTGGTCAATTTAAAATGCCTAAATCGATGACGGGCACGGGATCTGGTGGTCTTGATCACAGTCAATCACAGAATCGATCAATTCAAATACATGATTACCACCTAGATGGAGACCTACATAATTTAATAATGAACCTGGTAAACAATTTGGGAATGTTTCATGGGTAAGTTAGTGATCTGTTGATCTGATAATTACCTTTGATTGTTTCTCACACACAAAAAACGGAAATTAAATAACTAGTAAAAATGATTCTTCTATAGCTGATCAGTAAACACCAAATCATGTGAACACAAAACGCGTTTGTTATTACAATAATCTGCATATAGATAAACATACATATATATATGCATGAAAAATGTTTCTTCCTTGTAGTCTCAGATCTATAGGTTCAAAACAGCCCAGCCAACACAAAACAATTGTATACCATTTGTACAATGTTGGACTGACGTGGAAGACGTTGGGCCGAATTTGTACATATGTTATACAAAATGAATGTTTTGTGTTTGCTGGGATAGTCGTTATCATTAACCCTTTCAGCGTTGGGAATGTCTTCAGACAAAGACGTCCGATTTTGACGTCTACAGACGGCCTCCGCACTGAAATAATTAAAAATGTATAATGGCCGTAGACCCATAACGTAGGTATTGAAATAAAGCGGAAAGAGCTAACTAATATATTTATGGCGATTTCAAAATGGAAAAGACCCTTTGGTCTCCATGTTTTATACACAAATATTTCAGCGTTGTAATGGTTAAAGGGATAATATATAACGGGCCTAGCAGGACGGGGTAATTTTTCCTGGTAGTGAAGCGTTTCTTTTCCCCATTACGGTGATGCAGTAATTCTGGTTTGATTACAAGATGGCGTGCATGGACAATAAATGAATCGTCAAATAGGCAGAACATATCATAAGCTACATGTATGGCAATAAAATGAAATGAATCGGGCTTTAGGCCACATTTGTGCACGTATAGGCTAAACTGGGCCAGGACAACCTCCTGAGGATGGTGAGATGAATGAGATGACACTGTCCTCTAGATACAGGATTCGAAATTCGAGCCCTGGCGGTCTGAGGCCGAGCACGCTACCTCTCGGTCACGGAGGCTCCCCACAATACTGAGTGCCACATGTATGGATGGGGGGGGGGGGGATTTGCATTGCTTCTGTAGCTTTACTCACTGACCCACGCGGACATTTCCATAATTATATTCAACAGTCTGTATCATGACAAGGAAATTGCATTGGTGAGGATGCTGTAACCTTTTGATAACAAATCTGTATAGGCCCATGGTTTTTATCATTTTAACCCTTTAACCATCAAATTGATTAGAATTGGCATATTTACTCACTTGAAATTATGTCTCGCTAGCGCGATTCACGACTTCAAGTGAGTAAAAATTAATCAAATTTGATAAAATGGAGGTCAACGATTTTTAAATCTTGCTGATTGATGTCAATATTTATCTTTACCATAGGCCCTATTTAAAAGCTGGTGGCATTTAATGCCATAAAATGGCTATGATCACGTACTTTGAGGCCTATAGCACACATAGTCTGTTATCAACCCTTATGCTGCCAAATTGTTTAGAACTATTTTTCATTCATTTGAAGCTGGAATTGCTAACGCAATTTCCAGCTCCAAATGACGAAAAATAACTGTATCAGACTATGCAAAAATAAACGTCTTCAAAATGTCATTGTTAGATTTACTGATCATCTACTACGAAACATTTTTACAACTTGTATTGAACTTATTTGGTCTGAAATTTGAAAACGCATATATACGGTTCCGGCAGCAAAAGGGTTAATGACTAGTTACAGGTAGAGGTTGACACATGGGACAAATCAGATGCCTAGCCCTTCGTGTAGGCCTATCTTTATGGTCAAGATTTACATTTAAGTTGTTATAATATACTTCACCAAATAGCGGCATCTAGGCTATATCACAGGCACATGAAATATGGCAGTGAGCAATAGTGTGCTCAGAATATATTATATGTAGGCCCTACATTATTAATAATCATGTGGCGATGTGCAGTATAAAGTTTGATGACGCCCAGGTGAGATTTGATTTTTTTATATGTGGGTTTGAATCACATGCATGTATGATAATGTGGTCATCAGCGACGTCCACAGTCTCATAATATCAGGAGCCGAGAACAGCAGAGAACGCAGTTCTCGACCCTGATTAAATACACTGTATAATGTGTTCTTTTAGGAATAGTCATGAATTTGACATGATTTTTATGGTGTCTTTGACATTCTAAATCACGTGGTCAGACCAAGGAGTACACATGGCCAAACACGTGGAATTGTGTAAGTCGTGCTTAGCGGAGGAGGGTTAAACTCTTTTTGTGTATTTCAGGAAATCTCGCCTGCTGATATGATACCACAACGATGACCCTAGCAGCTGAGGACGCGCGCTGGGATTGACAGTGACGTCATACATAGTAACAGTGACGTCATAGTGACAGGGACGTCATCGTCATGGCGTTACAGCGTCTGGGTAAAGGCTGTGGGGATCTATGGGGAGCGTTCAGCAGGACTAAAACAGTGGATGTGCAGAATCTCCAGGAAACCGAGCTCAAACGGTGCCTGTCTGTGTTTGACCTCACACTGCTAGGTATATATGGTATTCTTTACCGGGTTTCAATATCGAAGTAGTAGGGTCTAGTTTTTGTGAACAAAAAACTGGAGATGTCTCCCCTCCAACAGCATAAAGGTTGATAGCTAATAGATGTAGTGTCAATGGCCTTTGTAATTAATGTTATTAAATGGCTTCTGTGGACAGTAGAGACAAGAACTTTATATAGAGTTCTTGGTAGAGACTATGTATTAAGCGGAATTTATTATTCCGTTTTGGTGCGAAGCATTTGTCAACACTCCCAGCAAACACCACGTTGACCCAATGCTGGTCAAATGCTGGCCCACAATCTGCGACGCTGGTCCAACATCAATCCAGCACTGGTTCAACGCCTCTTGTTTGCTGTGGAGAGTGGCTGATTGAACAAGCGTTGACCCTATGTTGTTTTAATGCTGGACCAACGTCGTCGCCAGTGGCCCCGCATGAAGTATAACCATGTTGTGACATCTGCCTTTATTATACCCAGCAAACAGTCTAGACATTGAAGCAATATTGGGCTAATTCTGTGCGAACGTGGTTGACAATGGACTAACGTTAGTCAGCACTAAAGCTTGTTGGATACCCGCACTCTAAGGTGCCAGTATGTCTTGTTGCCATCTTTTGTTTGTTCTTCATATTTTTAGGCCCATTCAAATGGGCCAGGCTCAGGCCGTACAATAACTGGTACTTGAAGCCAAGGCTGGGTTAATGTTGGCCCGCCGTCTGTGACGCTGGCCCACATTCAGCGTGGCGTTAAACACGACACGGTAACCCAATACTGGGCTAATGTTGGCTCAGCGTCGTAGACAGTGGGCCAACAATAGCCCGACATTGGGTCAACGTCTAGTGTTTGACTGCCTGCATGATAGACAGAGAAAACGCACAGACACACAAAACTGATGTGACGAACAAATGAGCGGAGAGAAGCAAAGCAATATATCTCCACCTCTATAGAGGGGAGACATAATAATTCTGTCCATAACCATGATAGCCCTGTAGATATATTAATTTACTGATTCTCTGTGTATTCTATTTCAGGTGTTGGTAGTACTTTAGGAACTGGTATCTACATACTAATAGGAGAAGTGGCTCGAACCCAGGCTGGGCCGGCTGTCGTCATCTCATTCCTTATTGCGGCTGTGGCTTCACTGTTAGCAGGTATCTGCAGCGGATTGTTTGAATCTTTGGAATTTAATAGCATGACCCACTTGAAAATGTGTATTTCTGCATTGGTTTATAATGGCAACATGAATATGTTTGAATACTTATGTTATAGGTCTACGGCCAGTCGGCCACTAAAAATAATTTAATTCTTTCAGCGCGGGACCGTCTTTAAACGTCACTGCAAACGTCAGATTACGACGTCGGTCCCTGCAATGAAAGAATTAAAACATTTATAATGATGTGATTTGAAACTGTAAAAACCTTTTGGTCTCCATGGTTCATACAAAAAATATGGCAGCGTTGTAAGGTTTAAATTGGTCTTTTGTGATGTAGGTATATGCTATGCTGAATTTGCGGCCCGTGTGCCCAGAGCTGGGTCTGCCTACATATACAGCTATGTCAGCGTTGGTGAGCTGTGGGCGTTTGTCATTGGCTGGAATTTGTTATTGGAGAATATGATTGGTGCAGCCTCGTCAGCCAAAGCTTGGAGCCAATACCTGGACGCCATGTTCAACGATACTATACAAAAGTTAGTGACTATCTATCAATATCGGATTATTTTGCCTGAGTTTGTGTCCTATTTAGGGGGACGAGGGGCACTGTGTGTGAGAAACGGTTGACATTTCTGTACACCAGTCCTTATGAACATGTCGAATATAACGTCTGAGGTTTGAGGTTAAGCGCTTTCGTCTTTAAAAAGTGTTCAGAAAAAATGCATTCACGATTAAATATAGTGATTAGAGCTTAAAGGGTTTTGGTTGGAATAATGTTGGCCCAACGTCGCAGACGGTGGCCAACAGCATCACATCATGCATCACACCCAATGCTGTTTCAATGTCGGGCCAGCGTCGAAGACTATGGGTCAACATTGAAACAGCATTAAGTGGATGCTATGTGTTTGCGAAAAGTATACAGCAGACCCAGTGATGGATTGGTGCTGGGCCAGCGTCGTAGACGATTGACAGGCATTGAACCAGCAATGGGCTGCAACGCTGGCCCAACATTGAACCGGAATTAGGTGGGTAGGCCTACATCATCTGCACGAGGTACATCGAGGCAATAATTTAATGAATGTTGGCCAGCACCAGTGATGATGGTGGAAGGAATACACGTTGAAGATTTTTTTTAACTTGTCTTCTTGGTTCTTTCCTTAATTATATCCTGGACATTTAGTGTTATGTTTAAAAAATGTTAAGCCGATTTTTTGTCTATAGCACTCAAACAGACTAAAGCCGGGCCTCGGAGTTCAAAAACTCCTGTTCTAGTTTATTTCATAATATTTTTATATAATGTAATTTGAGAGCTCACACGTTTAGGTCTCTGCAATATACAGATATTTCACACACCGAACAATTTCTTATATCTGCATTTTTGTTAAACAAAACAGTGTAGGAAGTGATAGCGGATAGGCCTACTGTGGGTTTTAGTGCCGTTCAGTGTCTGATCAAGATGTCGCTACTTTTTCCCGAAGATTTAAATGGTCAGACTCTAGATATGAGCAAAACTTATTGTTTGATGATATGCAAATAACTGTTAGAAAACCTAACTATAATATAAGACACGACCAAGAAAGATAATTTTAGAGCAATTACTTTGTTATCATGTATGCTGATTGCATAAACTTTTTGAAACTTTTTTTTGTTACACAAATTAGATCACTGGCTCTCAATTAATGAAGTAATATCACCCATGCAATTTGCGTTTCAAATAGGATGCTCTAGTAAAGATTCAGTACTGGCACTTAATGA
The DNA here is from genome assembly GCA_964017125.1 of Flabesymbios commensalis. Classification (NCBI taxonomy): domain Eukaryota; kingdom Metazoa; phylum Annelida; class Polychaeta; order Terebellida; family Flabelligeridae; genus Flabesymbios; species Flabesymbios commensalis. The sequence goes on along the minus strand of OZ024917.1, from coordinate 35,348,610 downwards.
AACAATACATTTTTATAATGAAAGAGGAAACAATGTTTATGTGTTGTTCTTAGATGTGGCCAAAGCTTTTGATAGTGTTTATTTTACGCAAAAAATACGAACATTTTAAATGTGAAGTGTTAATAAATGGTAAGAGCTCCAAAACATTTAACTAGAGAAAGGGGTACAAAATGGCCGCCAAAATATTAACACAACTATATAGACGGGTAGATATACCACCTCACCCCACAAAAATTTGACGAAAGGTTCATAACGGTTTTCTGTCCTACTAAACATATAGTGAATGACAGTCAATCAAAATCTGACCCCTATGGTAAAAGCAAAGATCATAGGCAAGGTAAAATGTGATTTTTTCGTCAAATAAAGGTAGGAACAAGTGTAATACCTCTTTTTCGTCTAATTTTGATTGGAAAATCTATTTCTTATATTATTTTCATGACTCAAGGTCATCTTCAATGTCAAAATGTCAATCTAAAGGGCAAATAATCGAAAATATGATATTTACCAAATACAGTTAAGACATTGTGTAATACCTCATTTGCATGGGATTTTGACTGGTAAAAACCTTTTATGATATTATGTTTGTGATTCAAGGTAACTTTTAAGGTCAAAGGGTTAATTTTAAGGTCAAATTCCTGAAAAAAATATTTTCAACAAATACAAATATCAAAAAACATCATATGTACTACCTCGTTTTGAGGTGATTTTTACTGGATAATCCACTTATGTTATTATTTTGGTAACACAAGGACTTCTTCAAGACCAAAAAATAAATTCCAAGGTCAAAATGTATAGGCCCTACAACAAATTGAAGAATAAAAGTCTTTAATGTCAAAACGTCCATTTTAAGGTCAAGTAAAAGCCAGTGTAATACCTATGTTTCGTGTAAAAAGAGGTAGCCGACCTAATCTAACATACTGAAGATCCATTTGTGGTATTATTTTAATGATCGATTCAACTTCATCTTCAAAGTCGAAATGTCAATTTTAAGATCAAATGAGTGAAAATATGATTCTAACAAATTAAAATAACACAATGTAATACCTTATTTCATTTTGATTTTGAGTAGAAAATCTTTTTATAGTAGTAGTTTGATCCAAAGTCTCATTCCAAAAAACATTTTACACAAACAAAAATAGAAACAAGTGTAATCCATATCTTTGATGAGGTTTTAACTGCATTTTTTGTGGAGCAATTTAGATAGTTAAATTTCATATTTCGAATTCTGTGTCTGGAGGGCAGTTTCCTCTCATTCATCTCACCATCCTCAAGAGGTTTTTCTGACTCAGTTTAGCCTGTATGTGCACAAAAGTGGCATAAAACCCCATTCATTTTGTTTGTCATATTTATGGGATTATGGTTATTTAGCTATTTTATTTTATTGAATAAAGTGTTCTTCAACGCCTACCCACCGTTTTTTATCGTTTCCCCGTTACCCTTTAACGCCACCAGATGCTACATAACTCCCGCCAATCGCATATCAAAACATTCCAATCACCATTGAACACGTCTCCGTCACTCTATAACACTTACTCACTTACTCATCCACTTTTGTTTCCCCTCCATCGCATTTTAGGCCATAGCATAACCATTTTTACACCGTCGCCTATTAATGCCTCGTTGTCGCGCTTTAGCACTGCCTCGTCATTCTTTAACGCCTCCCCATTAACGTCTCCCTGTCTCCCTTTATGCTTCTCGATCGCCCTTTAATGCCTCTGTGGTGCTCTTTGATGCTTTTTCGTTGCCCTTTAATGCTTTCTTGTTACCTTTTAACGCACCCTGTCACACTTGAACACATCTTACTCGCCCTTTTATACCTCCCCATTACCTTTCAACGCCTCTTCAGCGCCCTTTAACGCCTTTTTGCCGTCTTTAAACGCTTCCCAATCGCACTTTAACGCTTCTCCATTGCTCTTTAACGCTTTCCCATTGCCATTTAACGCTTCCTCGTCGCCCTGCTCTGTCTTCCATAGCTCCTTTTAACACACCCAGTCGCACCTTAACGCCTCTTTGTCGTCCTTCAACGCCTTTACATTGCCCTTCATTGCCTCTTTGTCGCCTTTTAGCGTTTCTCCATTGCCTCCTGCCCTTTTACTTGTAATGCTTTGTAATTCCTTGTTTAAAATTACATTTTAACAATGAGCATGCTTTATAATTAAAAACCTAGAAGAATTATATTATGCAGTCAAAATCGCACGTGACCTATACGAGGTATTATGCGTCTATTTTGTTGCATATATGTTTTTCACCCTTCTCGGAAATTGAGAGGGGTGGCTGGTACACCAAAAGCATAGTATATAAGGTTCCTTTTTATGTCAGGGGAAGGGGGTGGAAAAACATAAACACATGTTTTTAGCTTGATAGAAGAACTAAACAAAATGAACAAAATGAATGATGTAAACACAATGTACATGTATTCTTTGAATTTCGCTGCTTTTTTATGATATAATTCCCAGTAAATTATTGATTTACGTCACGTTTTGGCACTAATGGTTATTTATGTGCCATTGCAATGCGATAAAAAACACTACAGACGATTGATGAGATGAATGATGTACAGATGATGACGTGAGTTTGGGGAGATGGGGCACGGTGGATTGTTGAGAGCGTTTTCCTTCCCTCGCCCGATAACATAGGGGTGATGGGCATGTCTGGGTGATTTACCCCAGGCATGTTCATACGGCCAGATAGTCTCCAGAGTAACAATAGCTGAAGGTAACTATATTGCCAGTTGTTTAAGGCTACCGCGGCCAAAATATGTGCCTGCACCGACATTGACACTCAAACAGTAGGTATACACTAATTAGCCATAGCAATTTCCTACTTGTCATTGGCGGCCATCTTGGATTTGACCCTTTTCTAGTAGTCAGATTTTAAAAGACTTTCTCTTGCCAATAAATACATGTCATTGGTGACAAAACCTCTGGAAAACATCTTTGGTATAATTTTCCGGGGTGTTCGAGTGGATGTTTGCATAAATCATAACTCTATGATGTTTATATCAAAATGTTCTTTTTTTACAAAAGGATCACAATGAAACAGGCTTTGAGTCACGAAATAGTCACATATATCCTTTATTTTCAATTTTTGATATGTCACTGATTGAAATAGTATTTGAAATGTCATACATATAAAAATTTTGCTCTTTCGCTTATCAATATATCTTAAATTGCAAATAAATTATAGGCGTGACTATTTAGTGACTCAGAACCTATTTCAATGGAATCCTTATGTCAATAAATGCACATTTAGACGTTTAAATCATAAAGTTATGTTGATTACAAGCCGAGATATAGCGGTTTCAACATTTTGGCGGCCATCTTGGACGCCATCTTGAATAACAGAAAAGGCTCCAGCGGGAATCACGGGGAGTTTTAGTATGTTGTTTCTAATGGTATTTAGAAGGTATCCTGAAAAAATCAGCTTGGGCATATTTTTTTCCCCTTCGGCCTGGTTATATGTCTAATACTACTCGCCTATTAGGTTGGTTATCAATTAGAAGTATGCTTCATATAGCACAGCTACTACTAATCCATCGCCTATTAGCCTTACCTGCTATGTCTTTTATGAGGCGACTAGTTATCGTGAGACTGATGTACCACCTTTACGACAACACTAGAAAACACAGTGGGCCGCTTTGTGAATCTCTAAAAACATGCAAAAAATGTATAAAGTAGATAATATTGTAAAATAAATGATGTATAATCCTTGCTCGATCAGTGGTGTAAACAAGTTAAAGAAATTGTGTATCAAAGAGAAAAAGATGTGTGGATTGTAAAGAAAAGACATGTATAAAAAACCCGTTTTTTTAATTAGTGTATAACAAATATTGAGATGTAATGTTGGTGGAAAGTAATTAGTGTAGATCCATCGTTAGGATACATGGCTCGTTTAGTCTTAAGGTTAATGTCAGGGGAGCAGATTGTAGCCTGTAATACTGCGAGATGGACCAGAGAAACACCGATATGTTAATTATGTGATGTATATACGACTGAATCAGTATGGCATTTTCTTTTTGACTGTATGAATGTTAACCTTGATGTGGTACGAGAGGAAATGTTGACAACTATATATGGTGTCATGCCTACTCCGATGCTTAGAAACCTTACAAACTTAACCAGTAAGGGAAAGGCTTGTTTTCTACTGTCCGGAATGAAATGTAATTTCACAAGAATGGCAATACATATACTGTGCAATATTATCTTTCACCTATAAAATGTATAAAGCTAGAAAATCACTGAATAGCTAATAACTGAGATAAGACGTAGATGAATGTAAATATGTTGCATGTTTTTGTTAAATAGAATCATATTGAGTGAACTGTAAAATGAATTGTATGCTCTTCAGAATTGGAGGTAATAAACATATACATGCATACTGGGTCCAGTGGCATACAGTGAGGTCATACATAACCGAAAGCTATACCTGTAAATCGCTAAATTAAATAATTGAAATTTTCACCAACTTAAATTTGTGTCTCGCTACCGCGACCCACAACTTTGGGTGGGTGAAAATTCCAATTAAATGTTTTGGCGTCAATTCCGAACCAGATAAATTCCCACAGTAATTGAGGATGCGGTGGATCCGGGCCTACTCAGTTAACCAAGGCATTCAATTTGAAAAATGTAGCCTATGTTAATATAAATATTTTTCGTCAAAAGAATGCAAAATTGTAACGAACAATTCAGCAGGACAAGAGTCACTGTAATTTATAAATACATTGTATTTGACAGGCACATTACAGAGAATGTAGGCAGTTTTACCAGCCCTGCTCTAGGAAGTTTTCCAGATTTCATGGCATTCACCTTCCTCATCCTTGTGACTATATTTCTCTCTTTGGGGGTCAAGGTCAGTATGAAAAGCTTGTGCAAATTGAAATCAGGAGGTATTTTTTCTAAATCTATATTGCAATTATAATCTACTGAACATTACTTTATTCACCTTTTGTTTCCATTGGTGCTGATTTTAATGACCTGTTACATTATGTTGTGCGAAGCCAAATGGCAGCATCTGCATACTTTGTAAGTGGGCTTTTGCATAGATCATTTATGACAAGCTAGCCTATACAGTTTTGTTGGGACAACCGTTTTTACTATTATATTCTATTTGCCATGTATAAATCTATGTGTAGGCCTATGTAAGTATACGCATACTCATTCATTTGAGTGTGCAATTTTTTTTCTTTTAATCATTGCTTTATTATATGCTCCATAATCATTCACCCTACTTCATTAAAAAAACATTAATTATTTTTCTTGTGTCAAAGGTGGCCATAGTGGTGGCAACATTTTCTTTGTCTCAACTATGGTCTCCTGACTGTTATTTTGTACATTATAGCCTTATATTGTACATAATTTAAGCGAGGCTACGGCTCGGATACTGACTTATCTGGCTAAGATGTATTTTGAGATGTATTTTGAGATGTGTTTTTTTAGAGCCGCTGGGACGAGTCACTCGTGATTCTAAAAACATGTTGTTTATACTTCAATTTAATTTGGCCGTTATTGCTGTAAAAATTAATAAAACAGACATTGTTAACAAATATAATTCTAAGCGTTCATCACATACCAAAGCATTTTAATCCTTATAAGGGCCTGACGGTGAATTATTTTGTATAAACCATGGAGATCAAATATATATATTTTCATTTTGAAATCACCTATGTTATGGGAGTGTCTTCACACGTCAGAACATGACGTCTGTAGACGTCAGACTCTGACGTATAATGACGGTCCCCGCAATGAAAGAATTAAAACATGTATACTGGCCGTGGACCCATAACATGGTATTCAAATGAATCAGAAAGAGCTAACTAAGATCATCTGGTCTCCATAGTTGTCGTGAGTGAATTCTATGACCACCATCTGCATGTCATGCTGCGATGGAGTATTACCAAAACCAGAATACAGGAAGGTTCGTACAAGTGTTTGAAAACATTGAAACTGTTTGGATGCTGCAAAAAATTAGCAAGGCCTGGAAAGTGCTTGAAAAACGGACTATTTACCAATAAGTATTTTTCTAACATAATTTTGTAGTGGTGATACCATGAAATCATTACTTACACATTATAGCGTCATCAGATGGTGATAAATGAGAATACATACCGCTCTGAAGTACACTTTTGCGGCATGACGTCATGAAGACCGTGTTTCCATATAATTATGTGGGAACCGCGGTACTGCCATCAGAACTTTGTTGGACAACAGAATGGTTTCGTTACCGCACAGGTAGGCCCTACCCGCGGTATTTATGGGTACAGCGGTACCGTTTAAGCTCAGAAATTTTGCTTACTGGGAAGGTGGGGGTACCACAGAGCGATACCTGGGTGTCAGGTCCCTGGTTCCCTGGATATGAAAGGGTGTATCTGCCACTTGGTAAAGTGGCAGATAAACCCTTTCATATCCAAGGGGAAGATATTTTTGTTTTATTCTGCGTTGTTAGATTGAATGCAGTGCATGGCTATTTCCTGAACATATTGTTGTATTCTATGTTATTAGATGTCATCATTAGTGAACAGCTGCTTGACCGCAGTGAATGTCTTAGTGATTGTCATCATCGTCATTGTTGGAATGTTTTACGTGGATGGGCACAACTGGACAGATCCTCCCGGATTTTTCCCTTTTGGTGTGAAAGGGGTAGGTAACGCACACGCTGTATTACACCACCACTTCGGATAAGAGAGGGTACCCAACTATCACTAGACATTCACTCATTCCTGGTATAATGTTGACTTGCGTCGTACACAGGGGCCCACCCAGAACTCAGAAAGGGAGGCGTACAACGTGACCTCCCGCATTTTTTTTAATTTAGCCATAAAACAATGTTTTTTTAGTTTTTTGGTGGAGATTTAGGGTTCCACCCGACAAAATAGAGCTTAGTTAGAGCGCTGAGATTTGTCAATGTCGCTGTCTGCCGTGAGGTTTCGAATCCCGCTTGGTGCAGGATTTTCAGAAAAAATATCATGTTTCTCCCCTCTCAATATTGGGACATATTGTTTCGATTTTTTGTCCTTCGGCAAGGCACTTAACCTTCAAATGCTTCACTTGACTCAGGTGAAAAAGAGTACATGGTAAGACAGAGATGGCAATGTGTATGATAAGTTCAATGCGCCAAAATGGCTGCAGGACTGCATGCTCTCCGTGGAGTTGAGATGGCACACGAATAAACAGGTCCAGTGACTAGGGAGTAAAATGTAAATTTCGGATGAAATACTTGATATCAGACTATAAACCTGCACCTTCACCTTTTTTACATGTGTTCCAAGATTTAATATAGAAAATCTCAATTGTATAGCCAGCATGGTTAACAATGAAACATTAGCCATGCAGTGTCATGGTGAACCTTGTATATTGTGCCCGACCTGGCCAATATGAAAAATAAAAGTAGACTCGTAGATCCGAATTTACTGTTTTAACAAGAGACAGACGTCACCAGTGTATTTTCATAATAATTGAGTTCACCAGAACCGTTTTGAATCTAGCAATTTCTTGTAAGAACGATACACTGCTAATTAATATTTACCCGAGAGCTCTCAATTGTTTATCATGAGGTTAGAACCCCCAATAGCACAATACACTCCCGGATATTCAACTGGTAGTTCTCATTAATATGCTTGCAATTCTTCCATAGTAGCGCGGACGCACAAGTTCGAAGATGATGAATGTTTAATAATAATCGGGGTCAGCATGGCCATTTCTAATTTGAACATGACTGTATTGTAAGCACCTTAGACAAAGTTATTGTAATCACAAGATATTGTCAATATTTGACAGATTTTTTTACAATAATCAAAGCCAGCCAAAACAGCTTGACATAACAAACGAAGTCTATTTAAATTGATAACAAGCTCCATTGATTTGACTGCTTACGAAAGTGTAACATATTTTGCACATATATCTGTTAAATGAAGCTGCTTCTGATTCGAATGGGGTGACGCTGAAAAAAAGCTAAAAACAACTTCAGTTGTTATTTTTCCCTAAAATGTCGTTTTCATCAATTTTATCCTATAGGCTGGTTCTGGTCCTGGAACGACATAATTATTCCCTAGTACGTACAGGTCATGCAAAAAGATTACCATAACAAATAGCTCGTACGCAATTACTACTCTTATTTTTCAGGTAATATCAGGTGCTGCGACGTGTTTTTATGCCTTTGTTGGTTTTGATGTGATAGCTACGTCAGGAGAAGAAGCACGTCGCCCAACACATAGTATACCTACAGCTATAGTAGGCACTCTAGTTATCTGCTTCTTGGCTTATTTTGGAGTTTCTGGTGTTCTCACACTTATTGTACCGTGGAACACATTGTCCAGCACTGCAGCCCTTCCCAAGGCGTTTGAGGTTGTAGGAGCTACAGGGGCACAATACGTGATAGCAGTTGGTGGTATCTGTGGCTTAGTTGCCTCTATGTTAGGATCACTCTTTCCAATTCCACGTATAGTTTATTCCATGGCACAAGATGGACTTTTATTTAGGTCACTAGGCACTATACACCCACGCACAAATACACCCTTCTTGGCGACATGGATTACAGGCATAGTTGTCGCCATATGTGCTCTGCTTCTTGATCTAGATAGCCTCATACAAATGATGTCAATAGGCACTCTGATGGCGTACACACTGGTGGCCATTAGTGTTATCATATTACGCTACCAGAGGGAGCACGTCGGTCTTACCGCATCAGATATCCACCAAGACTTGGACTCTGCGGAGAGTCATTCTGAAGTGTTTGCCACCACGCCGGACCACGACATAGGCGATGACCATCAGTTGAAACATAAAGGTGCCAGACTTATAAAGCAGATATCTGGGGATGTCGGCTTAATAAACATGGGAGAAGGACAAAATATTCCACATAGAGGTGAGAAAAATGACAACATCACCAGACAACAATCATCTGACGACCCTCTAGTGCGTAAAGACAAGGAGATACTTGGTCGTATGGCTCACTATATGTCCACTAACGACCACCCACCGGGATCCACATATCAGAGACTGGACAGTAACTACAGCCTCAATAGTCTGTCACAACTACTGGGATTTGGCTCAGATGCTCTGAACGAGCCCACAGAAGTCACCAGGCGGATTGCGGTCCTCTCCCTCACAGGTTAGCGCTCAGTTATACACCTCAAACATTTCCCAATGTCCAAAAAATAATTGATGAATTGCTAATATGCCTAGTTTTCTTTCTAGCAGACACGATAGTATCACCGAATGTAGGTTTACTGATTTAGATCGATATATATTAAAAACCAAATGAAGGTTGACCCTTTAACCACCGGTCCTGATTATGTTTCTTTTCTACATTTTGTATTAGCTCATTACATAGCTTTTAAACATCTTAAAGTTAAAACGTGACATAAATCAAAAAGATTTCTGAATCGTTGACCTCCATTTTGCCAAATCTGAACAATTTTCAATCATTGCAGGGCTATTTAGGGCTTAAATCTGTATCTGTAGAGGTTGGGTTAAATAGGTATCTTAATCTGACTGCTGGCTTGCATTAATGTTAAATTGATGGTAATTATTTTATTCTCCAAATGAAATACAATTGTGAAGAGAAGAGAGTATGATGCAAGGTGACAGATAATATATATAAGCTCACACCACTTGGTCTCCGGCCAGTCCTGGGTGTCTGCAGGAGTCAGAGGTCAGTTGTTTAGTAGTCAGGCTAGTCAAAGCCTGAGCCTTTCATTTTTGCAGAATGTCAGTCAGGTCTTCCAGGCCCTGTTTGGAGGGTCCCTCCATCCGAACCAATATCATAACTCCCCATTGGCAGTAGAGGGACACGATGTGATAAAGATGTGACAAATCTGTAGTACATGGTAATAGCGGAGAAGTGGAGTACATAATATACCATGTGTTAAGTTGCGGTCAGTGAAGAACCAGTTCTTCTGATCATCTCTTATTCAAAATTACATCATTTTTTGGCTTGGCTATTTTTTTTGGTGGGGGCCTAAAAGGGCCTCCAGGAAACCCTGTTCAAGTTATTAACGTTGATGAAAAGTAATGAATTTTTATGATCTTGATATGATCAATTCAGCTCATAGATTGTACATCAAAGTTCACGAGAGACAGTTTCATGAAATTTTATGAATTATTATGAACTTGGATAAGTCTTAATTCGGTTCATGAAAGTTCATGAGGGACAGTTCCATCAACTGTGATGAATCGTCATGAACTTTATAAGTCTCAATTAAGTTCATGGTTTGCTCGCTAAAGTTTATGAGAGATCGCTTCATGAACTTTGATGAATTATTATGAAATCGATAGGTCTTAATTCGGTGCATGGCTAAAAGTCCATCGGGACAGTTTCATGAACTGTGATGAATTGCTATGAGCTTGAAGTCTCAATTTAGTTCATAGTTTGTTCATGAAAGTTCATGAACTGTGGTGAATGATAGTTCAAGACTAATTGACTAATTAATTAGCAAATTAAGACTTCAACCACAGAATACATAATATTTTAAAATAATTAGTTTTTCAGTTTTATGTTCAGTTTTGTGTGAATCTATGAGTGGGAAATATCTCTTTCTCAATTAACAAGATACTATTATGTGTATTTTACAGGTCATAAGATTAATAGGAGTTAATTAATTTTCATGAACTGTTCGTGAACATTAGTGAACATCGTGAACAACATCAACTTAGTCAGTGTTGCTGACTTATCTGGTTCATGAACCACCTGAGTTTCTGGTCGTTCATGAACAACTCCAATTTCATGAACAAGGTTCGGGAACTTCAGGTTGACAGTTCATGAATTTTACAAATTAATAATTCATTTAACACATTTAATGAACGTTCGTGACAGTTCATTGACATATCTGGTTCATGAATAATCTCAGTTCATGGCCGTTCATGAAAGAGTTGACATTTATTATTAAGCAAAACAAGTTCATGAACTCATGAATGTTATGAACGTCTCATTTGTTTTTCACGAATGTTCATGAATAGTTCACGAACGCATTAAATGAACGTGCATGAATGTTCATTGACTATCTGGTTCATGAATTATCTAAGTTTATGACCGTTCATGACCAACTCGAGTCCATGAACAAGGTGACAGTTCATGAACAGAATGAGTTCATGAATTTTCATGAAAGTCTCATATGTTGTTCAAGAATATTCATGAACAGTCATAGTTTTTTGCTCACGAACATTCATGAACTATTCAAGAATGTTCATGAACAGTTTATCGGGTTATGTTGTCAACCGCCACCTCAGCATTGAATGGTCGTAATATCTGCCAGTTTGTAACCAAGGTGACGAAATGTGGTGTTTTTGTAGGATTGATCATCTTCTGGGTGGCGCTAGCTTCGATTCCAGTGTTTGCCGCTGACTCACTAGGGGCCGCCACATGGTGGAGTGTCCTCCTGGTGGCAGTTTGTGGTACCGCCGTTCTAACATTCACCATAGTGATAGCCCGCCAGCCTACCAACCAAGCACGGCTCAACTTTAAAGTGAGTACACACCACTTCAACCCTTAACCCTTTAAGCCCTCACGATGCATTAAAGCATCATCTTACATCCCTGAAAATAGACTTAATTTCCTACAACCAAGGGTTTTAGATCAGATATTTCCATGAAACTGGTTTACCAATACGTGGTAATTTTCTGGAATTTTTAAACCACATCAAATCATCTTCATTTACTATAAGTCGAGAATTGCGATAGCAATTCGCGACTTGTAGTGGATGAAGATGACTATGGTAAATTCAGGCCTGAAAGGGTTAAGGCGTTGAAATATTTTTGCATGAACCATGGAGACCAAAGGTTTTTTTCAATTTTAAATCATCACAAATGTCTTCGTTTGATCTTTCCACTTCATTTGAATACTTATGTTATGGGTCTACAGCAATTAGAAATATTTTCACTCTTACAGTGCGGGGAACGACTTAAGATGTCAGAATCTGACGTCTACAGACGTCAGATTCTGACGACTAAAGTCGATCCCCGCGCTGTAAGGGTTCAGGTTTATAATCATTTAAACCCTAACGCTGCACCAAAGCATCATTTTGCATCATTTTGAAGAATGATTTAATTTCCTACACTGGGAGTTTTAAACCTACAATTTTGTGGAACTGTCTTAGGCCCTATTATTAACAATATCTTTGTTTTTTTTAATTTGCCACCCACTTCATGTCATCTCCATCCACTGCAAGTCGAGAATTGCGACATAACAGCAATTCGCGGCTTGTAGTGGATGAAGATGACAATGATAAATTCAGTCTTGAAAGTAAGTAGGCCTTCACACTAAACAAAAGAGAACACGGTAAGTTCACCCGATATTGATTTGATGTTGAGCCAACGTTGTAGACAGTGGACCAACATTAAGCCAAACATTGGGGCAAAGTCTCATATTTCCTGCGAAACCAGCTTACTTATGCCGGGATATGTAATGTAATGTCGTTAGAAAATATAGGCCTTATTTTAAGTAGCCTAACCGACTGCTAACTGGGATAAATTTGAGGGCTATTAAAACTGAAGTGACTATCAGGGGAGACCATGTGCTTTAGCCATATTTTTAGTGACAGTGCTGCAATTCGCTTTATTAGTGTTTAATTCAGGGTGGTTCATCAGGGTTCATGTCACAATCACAGTAATTAGTCGATGGTGACAATACTAATTACCGTCACGCTCAAAGCCATTAAATAACTGGTAGTCTATAGGGCCTAAACGATGCAACATATCTATTCCCCAAACTACTTTATAGCAATAGGCTAGCAAACACAATTCGAATAACTTAAAAAAACAGGATTAGAGCCTTTTGGATCTTCGACGAAATTTTTCATGATATTGTAATATAAAAATGACTTTTTTTCAGAAGATGATAATATGTGACACTCTTCCCAGTAAGCATGAGTCATTGGCCCGTTGTTGGGCCAATCCTGGCCCGCCGTCTACGACGTCGGACCAACATTGGCCCAACACCGGGCCAATGCCTCATGTTTACTGGGTTATTGTAAGCAGTTTCTGTTTGCTTCAGGTACCGTTTGTGCCGCTCATCCCGATACTCTCGGTGCTCATCAACATATATCTGATGCTCTGTCTGTCTCCAGCAACCTGGCTCAGATTCCTCGTCTGGATGACACTGGGTAATATCCACATAATATATCGTCCCTTTGGCGTTAGAAGGTGCTAAACTGCCACTATATAAAGTGGCAGTTTAGCACCTTCTAATTCCGAGGGGACGTTATATCTATCATGAAGTCATCATCTAAAATACATATTTGTATTTCAAAAAAACAATTTTGGCATAGCCTATTTATTTTGATCTAAAAAATCTAATTTCTCATCAGGACATATAACTAGACATGGATGTTTCTGACTTAGCTAGCTATGCCGAAACCCTCAAACAGAAATATAATGTAAGGTTTGGATTATCTACGAATAGTTTACGTTTATACCAAGTAAGCATTTGTTAACTTAGGGGTTATAATCAAGGGTGCGTTGTAGGTACAAATTATAGGTGACTGTATGGAAATTAATATAATTAAAGAAACAAACGATTGCTAAAGATGTGTTTTATTATATTAGAATAATTGGCATAATAAATGTATACATTTTTTTTCATTTTAAAAAATGATTCATAATATATTAAACAGTATACGTCATACATAGTGTGTCCATGATAATCTATAAATAACTACATGTATTCAAATATTGAAATAAATAAATGTATGTATTTACAGAGTTTTTTTAAATGGTGATATGCGATTGTTTCTTTTTCATCCGTGTACGTTCGTACTTCTATCATATGAATCACATATATTGCAGTGACATGAAATACATTGACTCAGAATAATAAAAATATAGAAATAATCCAGCGGTGAAAAATTTAATAAAATTTTTCTATATTTTCATAAACAGCACACAATTTAGTATATATAGAGAAAGATATATAGATAAAGATAGAGCAATATAATTATATAGATAGATAGATATAAATGATGCGTAACCTTACGACCAGAGGACATCCTATGAATGTAAGCAATGTTATACAACATGAATACATAGTATGTATTTTTTATTGCAGGATTTCTGATTTATTTTGGTTATGGCATCCACAACAGCTCTGAGAGGACGAAATGCCAGGAGAACGACGTGATTCTCTATGACATCTCCGATAGAGATAACATCCTCAAATAGCGACACCCTGACTATTTCATTGACAATGCTTAATTACCGCCCACTGGGCACACGACGTTGCCGCGACGTTGAATCAACGTCATAGACGTTGATTCAACGTCACAGCAACGTCTTGTGCCCAGTGGGTACGCGTGTATAAAACAGCTGGGTCGTTTTGCTTCACTAGTGTGCCGGGCTACCCCTGCAATGACCCCAGCACCGATTTTCCGTTTCATCGGAAGATTCTACTGCTGGATATTGTCGGCTGACACGTAACTTGTCATTTTATTTTAATAATTAACTGTCAAAAACAGTTGTAAAATTGTAAATGATTGCCTGATACAGAGAGCTATAAACAAGCGACAAACTATAATGCACATCTGCCCCAGCGAATTAGCAATGCCACATCTAAACGTTAAGCCGAAGACTATCTGTCCTTTTATTCAAAAAAATATAAACTACAAATACAAACAGATTTAGCACAAATAAAACATTTCCCTCTTGGAATTTTTCATGATGATGCTCAATTGGCACAACCCAGAAAACCCGAGACGTTTATCCAATGCTGCGTTAATGTTAATCCACCGTCTCCGACGCTGGCCCAACATTAACACAACACTGGCTAAACGTCTCGTGTTTGCAGGGAATGCCTGAGAACAAGCTTAGCAATCTGCTGGCTTAGCGGCACAACATCTTCACTAGATGTGCAATATCGGGGGGGGGGGGGGGGGTGTCAGCCCGCGAGTACGGGTATAAGACATTACAAGGTGAATGCGGCACAGATGGTTCCCCAGCATCCAATAGATCAATAATGGGCCTGGACAATAAAGCAAATATTATCCAGAAAGTTGTCAATGAATTGGGCTTTACTCCCACTCTTGGCACAGTAAGCCAATATGGACCAGGAACCTGTATAAGTAATTTATATTAAATACGTGTTCGCGAGATGGTAGATTCAGTAGTGCTTTTATCAAAAAATATATTTACTAAGTAAACCTTATCACCACAACTTTGCAATTTAATTGAAAATCAATTATAACTAAAAAATTGGTTTCATTCACCTAATAATTATTGATCTTCGAGTTGCTTTTACAGAAAATGAAATAATTTGTTTTAGTGATGTTCAATGACAATTTATTTAATGCCACTTTTTCGGCTTAATTAACTCATGACATACATGGTTACACTCAAACTCCCAATGACTCCACTTGTACAAAATAAATTTGTATAATCTACAATTATTATAAATTTAAAAATATTTGATACATTTACATATAGTTCAAAATTATATAAAATAAACAATTTGGGTCCAAGCATACTATCCTGTGGAACTCCACAACAGATTATTCATTGGATCAGAATTTTCATTATATTAAAATACATATTGAGATGTTTCTTTTAAACAACAGCTCAACCATGAATTAGCTATACCTCTAATACCATATCTATTTAATTTTTGTAACAACAGTGAATGATCAATGGCATCAAAATGTCTTTTTTAAATAAAAAAAAAACACTAATTGAACATAGTTTATCATTGACTTGGTGAGCTGTTCATGTAAATCGACCAGGGCATGACAAGTTGTAGAATTATTTCTGAAACAATATTGGCTATTAGATAGTGTATCATTCATCTCCAGAAACTTATCCAACCGATCTTTGAGAATTGTGGTAGTAAATAAACTGGTATATAATTTGTAAATAAATCTTTCTTCCTTGATTTGAGAATATAAATTACCCTAGCTATTTTCACACGTTTGGGGAAAACTCCCATTTCTAGAATTGTTAGCTATATGACATATTGGTTTGACTAGAAAAGAAATTCACTCTTCTAACAAAGCAAAGGCTAATACCAGAGTGATCCACAGATGTCTTCTTTGGACTTGCATTTGCAAATATTAACACTTATAGTGTATAGTAGCAGGTTCCAAGAAAAATGATCTTTTTGAGGTGTTATTCATAGTATCGAAAATTGATCCTTCTGTTTTTTAATATATTTAGCTCATTTTGATCCTACATTGACAAAAAAGTTATTAAATCCATTAGCTGTAGCTTTTTCATATCCCTTTATATTTTATTATAAAAAAATAAACTCTGATAAGTTGATGATACCGACTGATCAGTCTGTATCATCGAGCTGTTTGAATGTAATACATGTGTTCTTATTGGTTGATTTATCCAATCATTTCTAAAATATTTAACTCGTTGTTTTTATTACGATGTTTTACACTAGCTGATTTTGCCTTGAATACCCGAGTCAACATGGTTAATTCCTCGTCCGGTTCTATAATCCTGTTGTGTGTGTTAGTCATACTGTTTTACATGTTGTTAATTGAAACCGTAAGACTGTTGCCGTATTTTACACGTGCAATAACAATTCTTATGTCATCGTGCTGGAAAAAACATGTATGTACTGTAGTCTGGAGTAACTATGATTTTTATCAAACGTAGGGCCTACACGCAGAGGCACCTCCCCAGCAAGCGCGAGATGTTGGTCCAATGTTGGGTTAGTGTGGGGCCATCGTCTTCGACGCTGGCCCAACATTAACTCAACATTGGACCAACGTACCTTGTTTACTGGGTCGTTAGGTCCAAAAAAAAAATCCAGGAAAGTCAATATTATGTTATGTGTGTAAATGCCAGATATTATGATCACCACCTGTACTGGCGGTATATTCATTAAACACGATGCGCTGGACCAGCGGCAGCGTGTAATACTGTTTTATTGGCAGCAAACTAGCCATGCTCATTCAATATTTAGCAGTGGTGTAATCAGATGTGGTCTCGTGGTATGCATCCTCCACACGCACTATAGTCTGTGACTAAATTCACATATTATTATATGGTATCCGAAATTCTAGGAGACAACATGATCAAGATAGCGTAGGTCGGTAGACCTATCTATTAAGTTTATTTTGCCTGAGTTTGTGTCCTATTTAGGGGAAAGAGGGATGCTGTGTGTGGGAAACGGTGGACATTTCTCTACACCAGTCCTTATTAACATGCCGAAGATAACGCTTAACTGGTAAATGCGCAACACAAAATTTTTAAAACTTTTTGCAGTTCTAGTCTATGAACATGTTTACATCATATGGTCATATTAAGAAGCCAAAATAAAATTAACGATTTTTCGATGATTTTAATAGCCTGATTGTGTCGCTCTAAGCCATTTTTTGTCTAAAGAACTCAAACAGCCGGGGCTCAGAGCTCGGGAACCCCATTTTCTAGTTGTTATTTAAATTGGAGTACAATGTAGGTCACAGTTCCTATGGTATACCCATTAACCCTAACGCGCTGAAATATTTGTTATTGCTTTGTTCAATTTGAAATTATTAGAAATGCCTTAGTTAGCTCTTTCCGCTTTATTTGAATATACTACCTATGCTATGGGTCTACGGCCATTATAAATATTTCACTTTTTCAATGCGGGGATCGACTCTAGGCGAATCTGACGTCTAAAGTCGATCGCCGCACTCAAAGGGGGGAAGTAGTATCCCAGCAAACACGAGACAGCGACACAATGTTGGTCCAATGTTAGTCCACCATCTACGACGCCTGCCCAACATTGAAATAACATTGGATCAATGTCTTGTGTTTGCTTGGATGGTGATGACCAGATATGTCTGACTCGTATACATGTTGACTCGCACGTTGAGAAAGGACGAGATTGTGTATGTCGTTGATTGTTATGTTATGTGAATAAAATATTTGTTGAGCTACATTACTGTTTTTTCCATTTTCTACAAGAGGTTGATAAAATTATACAAAGTCTTGTTTTCAATTTTAATTTTACGCCTATGATTGCCCCATCCGAACCTATAACAATGCTGTAGTAGGCAAGATGACCACACATGATATGATAAAGAGTCATCTGGCTGCCGGCCGTCACTGCATGGACAAACACCAATGTATGAGAATGGAATGCTAGTATTTCCAACGAGATATCAATTTCTAACAAAATGTAGAATGTTTTATAAATTTGTGCATGGTATCTTTGTGAAGATGCTCCGATGTGACGAGCGCGCTGCGCGGGGCCCTGAGCAAAATTAATGTCGATACACTGGTCTCAACCTTGAATTCGATGAACACGCCAATAACGTGATCGCCTAGTCACATTGGGAGAAACTGCTTCTCTGAAAATCCCACACGGGAACAGCGGGGTTCGAACTCGGGACGTATGCATGACTGGCGAGGCAGTCAGGCGCTCTAGCCATTGCGCTACGTCCCCTTCTCAGATGCTCCGATGATGGCAAGCCGAGGTATTTATCATACAAAAAACAGACACATAAAATAGGGGAATTTTTTTTATTAAAAATAAACATCTAAATAAACAACTACAAATAAATGTTGTTAATGTAAACGTGGTTGTAACAGAGTGAAGCCCTAATACCAAAATAGGTATACATTTACTTGACAGTCGGTTAACAGGATTAACCAGTGAATATTTATACATGTCTCTAGTTGATCTAATCTACTGTCTCTAATTGATCAAATCTACTATGAATATTTATACATGTCTGTAATTGATCCAATCTACTATTTAAATGTGAACTTTGACTCTTGTATCATTACAAACGATTTACATAAAATATTATTAACAAAAACTACCAATACCAGTCTAGTAATTGTTCACACAAAACAAAACCTATAAATAACAATCTACTAATTGTTCACATTAATATATTAAAGTGAACTTTGACTCTTGTATCATTACATAAAATTACATAATATTGACAAAATCTATCAATACCATAATTAAACAAGATCATCTGTTGTTGAGGAGGGTATGAAAACGGCACACAGACGTCTGATCCCCACAACACAAACTTACGAATGCATCGTAAGAGCACATATCAACTCCAACCTCTAATCTGTCTAATCCACCATTACTTGCGGCATCAGAAACAACACTAATTCTAAATGGTCAAGTGCTATATAGTCTGAAATTTAGTTTTTAAATTGAAATTAGGATGTCTACAAAAGTGAAATTTGAAATTTACATGTAATGAATAAATAACCAAATAATTAAATTTCCAACTGTAGATAATAAGCGACACATTATCATAACATATGTTGTATTTATAATTCATGAAGCAAGTCCGAGTAGTGTTTTGACTGGCTGGATTTAAATGTCAGTGGAATTTTATTTTCTGTAAGTGTAAAATCTGACCACAGAAGTATACATACCTCATTTTGAGCTGACTTTAGGTATTGCAGACACACTTTGAAAACATAAAAAGACCACAAAACATAGATTTAAAAAGATTTGAAGCAAATTAGGAACATGAGGAAATGGACCACATCTTGAGTATTGCTGTATTCACTAAAAATGTTGTTTACATATTCAAGAGCAAGATCTAAAGAATTCTGAAAAAAATAAAAAAATAATAATAATAATTTCATACTCGTGTAGTTATTGAAGAAAATGCAAATTTTAACTTTTTCTTCTCCTCTACGGGAGAAGAAAAAGGACATAAATCATTCACATTCAAGCTAGGTCCACCTGTAAAAATGAGCTTGTTGATATTGTATCAAAAACCAACTGTCCCAAATCGGGTTGGCAAATCACTCCCCATCATGTTTTCTATAGTTAGAACAGCTGGCGCAAGTCCTGCCGAACTAACAAATGAATAATCAAATGTTTGCTTCTTCATGAAGTTTATTGCATCTGGCGCAAGTCCGGATGCATCCTGCCCATCATTACTAGCACTGATTTCAGCAGCTAGCGCAAGTCATGATGCTAGATTAAACTAATTCCATCTGTAAGAATGAGCTTGTGGATATTGTATCAAAAACCAACTGGCCCAAATCCGGTGGCAAATCACCCCCCATCATGTTTGCAAAAGTTAGAACGGCTGGCACAAGTCCTGCCGAACTAACAAATGAATAATCATATGTTTGGTTCTTCATGAAGTTTATTGCATCTGGCGCAAGTCCGGATGCATCCTGCCCATCATTACTATCACTGATTTCAGCAACTGGCGCAAGTCCTGATGCTAGATTAATCGAGATAGACAAAGAGCATCACGTAGATGGCGTAAAAGGCATGCAATAATTACTGCGGCTTTTTTTTTAAAATATATATATATATTTTTTTTTATTATAATTATTATTATTTTTTATTATTTTTTTTTCTGCATTCCGTTCTATTTTTGTCAGCGTCGACTCATGCAAGATTATGTTCTTGCAGAAGTTTTATTGAATAATTATATTGCTTTTACCTTACACTGGGAGGCATCAGGGCTGTAGTGACTTCTACGCTTGGATACTCTCCCAAATTATTTAAATTTACAAATTATTTATTAAGTATGAAAGATTTAATTCCTAAATTTAATTTCAAAGCAGCTGGATCGCTAAGCTTCACGAAAACAAACAAAGATGAAAACTTAGAATGAAAATGGTGATCCAAACATAATTTCATAGGATCCACTTGAAACCTAAAGTCACTTTGGCAAAGCCAGAGAATGGCCTACAGGAAAACCAGCCCCTGGGATTATTCCAGAGTCATCACAAATTGGCATAATTGCATTAATTACATAAAATGAAACCAAGAGATTATCAACTATAGGTCTTCATATTAACTTCCTAACATAAATTATTTTAAACCTACATTTAAAGTGCAACCGGACAATACATAACTGAAAATCCGATCTGTTTAAATACCTTTGTGAGCACTAATATTGTATATTTAAATTATTATTATTATTATTTTTTTTTTTCAAGAGTAGCTGGTATCTGTGCTTCATTGAACCAAAAGTAACAAAAAAAAGAAAACTCCAATCAAAGAGGAAAGGTGCCAAAAACATAGTTTTGACAAAGACCTATCTGAAACCGAAAGCTGTACTGGCGAGGCCAGAAAATAGCCCACAGGAAACAAATCCTGACAGGAATCAGCTGGTCAACCACAAATTGGCATCAGCCAATGTGATTATCGCTTCCAGAGTTAATCAATTCTTGCTAAATAAAATCATAGAAACAACAATCGCCCCTCTTATTGAGTTAATTTATTTGGAAATTTTTGCCCTGCAAATCACACGATAAAATGTACACAAAAAAATTAAGTAACAAAGATGAAACTCCCAACAACGAGGAAAAGGGCCAAAAACATATGTTCCTGACAACAAGACCTATCTGAAACCCCATAAGGCCGCACTGGCAACGCCAGAGAATGGCCCACAAGAAAAACAGTTCCTGAAAGGAATCAGTGAGTCAACCACAAATTGGCATAATAGTCAGGAAGAATATGCTTCATATGGCCCGACAGGTGGAAGTGGAGTACAGACTTTTTTTGATGATTGATTTGAGTTTATAAAGGTCCCAGTCAACATTTTCCGGAGGGTGTGTAAAATTTTATCCATTGGCATTTTTTTAAATCCAAGATGGCCGCCACGACTCATAAATATCATACAAATGGTCATAACTCCCCAAATATTGAGGCTAGAGACACAATTTTTGGCTCTATACCCAGGTTTTTATGCCCAAGGAATCTATTGGATGGGTTATTATTGTGATTTGACCATTCTATAAATAATAAAATTTATTATGGCCGCCAAATAATCTTCCAAAACCGGGCAATTGCATATTTTATTGTGATAGACCTGCATTCGGCTTGGGAATACTTCTTTCCAACACCTGGGTATTAATGGTATTGCTACAATTTTTAATAAACGATACATATACGGTACTGAACTGATAAAAAATCGGGATAAATATGTAAAACATATGCAAATTTTATGTTTTAGGTAAGTTAAATGTATGTTCCTGAAGAAGACTGCCCAGTGTAATGAAGCCAACTGTACAGACCTGGTTAATTCATCATGGCTACTCCACCTGAAAGCTGCTTCTTTACTGAACTATATAAATGTACAAGAAAGAAGGAAGAAATGGAAGCTACAAAATGGCTACAAAACTCGCATTGAGACTGTGATAAAATGTAGCAAACAGCTGAGTGACGGTTATCATGTTCAGTTAGAGTCATTACTGGTATCCGAATCTGACAACCCTTATATCAAGGTTCACAAATCATGTGTATCACGGTACACGTCTCCCACTAATGTCCAGGCACATGTTGCTCACGTACGTAGGAAATCAAGTGATGATGTTGACAATGACCAGAGTGCCCCCAAACGATTACGATCAAGCGTATGTGATCAGTTTAATTTCAGGACACACTGCCTCTTTTGTCCTACTGTAACTAGATGTCTTCTTGTGACAGAATATGATGCAAAAGTTCCCGAACAACACCGTAAACGAGCATTCAAAATAAGAAGTACAGTTAAAGCAGATGGACATGAATATAAACAATACATACTTGATATTTGTCAGAAAAGGAATGATAAACTTGGTGATACTGTTAAGGATAGGATACTAGGTGCAGTGGGAGATCTGCATGCTGCAGATGCCCGCTGTCATGAATCATGTCGAGCCAGCTTTATATCAGCACGCAATGTTAAGTTTTGTGCAAGAGCTAGTGGCAGCTCCACAGAAGATATAGCATTCAAAAACATCTGCGCAAAAATGCAAGAAGATCGCCGGAAGACATGGAGTTCAGTTTCATTGTTTGGACTTTATGTAGATGAGGGTGGTTCTTGCATGTGCCGCAAAACATTATTAAAGAATGTGGCTGAATATCATGGAGAAAGTGTAGTTATTCTGTCATCGCCTGGCTTTGCAAATGTCATGGGGTTCAAGAGTGAGTTGGCAAAGTCATTACACTTAGAAAAAACGCTGATGATGATCTTGATTATTGTGTCAATAGAGTTGCATCAGCAATTATTTCTGAAAGTCTTGCACTGAAAAAGAAAAGGGACGTGTATCACATAAACATTGATAAAGAACTCACATGTGAATCTGTTGGTGACACCACTGCTCTGCTCCTGTCCAAGATATCACCCAAGTTTGACAATGAATCATTGGCAATGATTCTTATAGGAAACATAATAACAGGCGCTGTGTGCTCCCAAACAACAGATCTGCAAGTAGCATTGGGGATAATTATGCGACGCAACAAACTGTTAATAACTAAATTATATAAATACTCTGTTTGCTGCTCCTACGACGAAGTTTGTTTGTTCAGATATTCAGCAGCTGTGCATGCAGCACAAAAGTATGATGAAGCTGGATTCGGGTTGTCTAGTGGTGCCAGCCTCATACACTGTATCTGTGACAATTTTGATGCAGAAATATCCTCACCTAATTGTACAATTTGCGTTCACTGTCTGGCTATGATAATGGCACAAGTTAAATTACCTGGCAATGCTGGACTTGATGAGGTGTCACACGAGCGAAAAACCATCAAACGACAGCCTATGCAGGATCGGTCAAAGTCGATAAAATATGATGTGCAACAGGAGAGTTATGATGGGCCTAAGAAACCGGCAATGCCACCAGAACAAGCCCTCAACCACATACCTACTTTGTCATTCTTAGCTTCCCAAGCCATAGCTGTTCAAAGAGCAGTGGAGAAAGACTTCGTCTTCCTACAGGACATACATGCTGAACCAAAATGTCCTGAATACAGTGGGTTCAATACCAGACTATGTAGAGAAGCCGGCATGCTTCCTCTACCCAAGACTGACGTTGCTTTCCTACCACTTATTGACCGCCCCCCCCCTGCTCACCATGACACCATTAAGACTGCAATAGATAAAGGGTTGTCACTTATGAGAGCAGCAGGTGACGATGTGCTTATCTTCACGGCTGACCAGCAACTTTACAAAATTGTCATAGACATAATGTTCTATCAACCCACCTATTTCGAATCTGTAATACCAGTGCTTGGTGGAATGCATATGCACATGAATTTTATTCATGCCACAGCTGTCATCATGGCTGGCAGTGGAATGAACGAGATTCTAGCCGGAACATTTGGAAGTGTAGAGAAAATGTTGAGTGGCAAGAAGTACCCACAAAACTTCAGAGCCATCAGAATGCTAGTAGAGGAGATGCTCCAGTGTATACTTGAAGGAGTTGACTCGTTTTCTCATCTCATCATAGTGCTTGATGCTCGAGCTAGTCATAGCAGAACTACAATTTGGTAAAGACAGTGATCATCATGATGATCTTCTCGCGTGCAGGACACTAAGGCGACTGGGCTCTTCACCTCTATGCTGCAGAAGCCATGCTGCCTTATTTCCGTGCAGCTGGCTGCCACAACTATGCACGCTATGCTGCACACTATGTTCATCAGATAAAAGGCCTCAATCCAGAGATGATGAAGAAATTACAGCATGGTGCATTTGTTCGTCACATCCCAGGCATCTATAACGCAACTTGGACAGATATGTTTATAGAAACAACGTACATGCGGCTTGGACATGGACCAGCTGGAGCTGTAGGAGTAGCTACAGACTACCAACAGATGGTGAAGTGGGCTTTGAGCTTTGCCCTTAGTGGAGAAGTATCTCAAAATGTTCGAGCTATGAGCAATGCTACACAGAATAATCTCCATACTCACCATAAGGAAGAAGCTAAAGGTCGTATCAAGGCAGACCAGGAGGATCGTCTGAGCCTCCGTAACACCCTGGATGTCTGTATTAACCCCTTCGATAACGAGTCTCACATTATGACAGGACAAATTGCTCACCCTGATGTTAATGCTGATAATGCCCTGGCTCTTGGACAACGGGCAATGAAAGACTTCAAGAGTGGTTGGCCAGGATCATTCTATGATCCTTTAGGTAAACTAGTTGTTCCAATGGATGTGAAAAAAAGCATGTGTCAGTTGGTAAGGAGCGTGTCTATGATCAGGAACTTATTTATGCACGTGTTATTGGTTTACTTGCCAGTTCACGTGACATAAACTTCGATGACGTATTGGCATGTGAGTTAGCTGCATATCCTCCATCGATGTTTAATCCAGACGGGGAAATGAAAATCTCAAAGTCAAAATCTACATTGAAACAAAAACTCCAAGTGACTGTATCAGAACGCAATTGCCCTATCCAAAACACCATAATATATGACGTCTCAGCATTACTCTGGGTCATCAACTGGCCACTTGACAAACTTCATGTGTATGTTGATGCCTTTAAGAAATTTGTCTTTCAAGCTCTACAAAGGGCAAATGTGACACTTGTGTTTGACAGATATTTTCCCAACAGCATCAAGACCTTCACGAGGATGCAGAGAGCGGGGTCAAGTCGCGCACACAAGCTGACGCCAGATATGCCAGTTCCTGCTAAGCAACAAGCTCTAACTAACACTAAAAACAAGATCCAGTTGAATGCCATGCTTGCTGAGGGACTTCTTGATTCACATTTCTACAATAATGCAACACAAAAGCACTCTCTGGTTATTGCTGGTGTAGGTGATGTGCCTGTGGGGATAGACCGTGGTGTGAGAATTGACCGACATGATCTCTGTTCCTCACACGAGGAGGCTGTTATTCTCATAACACAACATGCTATCGCTTTAGGACTCTTGGGCAAGTCAGTTAATGTCGTGTGTGATGACACAGATGTGTTTGTGCTTCTTGTTCACTTTTACAATAGTCAGTTTAAAGCTAGCAATCCCCCTATGTTCATGTCATCACCAGTGAAAGAACGAGCAGTGGTTGATATTCGTGCCACTGCAGAAGCACACAGTGATATAGCAGGTGATCTTCTGGCAATTCATGGACTATCTGGTGCAGATACTATAGCTTCGTTGCATGGCATAGGCAAGGGAACTGTTTTAAAGATTTCCAAGAAGGGAGGAGTACCTTTATTTCATATTGGTGATGTGGCGACAGATATAAAATCTGTTGAGGCTCAGGCTACTGCATTCATATGCGCAGCATATTATGGCAAGTCAACACAGTACTGCACATCAATGACAGAATGCAAAGTAAAAGTATGGCTTTCTAAGACCGGAAGAAGTGGGGCATCATCAGTAAAACTATGTTCCCTTCCACCTACCACTGCTGCATTTATTCAGAATGTTCACAGGTGTCACCTACAAGTTGCCACATGGAAGGCAGCACTTCTCGAATCACCACCAGCAATGGACCCGACTAAGTATGGCTGGGAGGTTGATCACCAGGGTATCCTTCTTCCGCGGACAGTACCGCCTGATACACTGTCTGCGCCTCCTGACATACTACGACTAATCCACTGCAACTGCAAGACATCTGGATGCAGGACTGCCTCTTGCAGTTGCTCTAAACTAGGATGCACAATATTTTGTTCATGCGAGGGTGGAGATATATGTAAAAATCCCCTCACACAAAATCAATCTGATGACGCCGGAACATTCGAAAATGCCATTGAGGACATTAATGACATTAGGGAAGGATAGTATAGAAAACACATGAGAGGGGATGATATATATGACTAATATCCATAAATCCTGCAGCAGCTGGCTGATTAAACATAGCATTTCATTGTTTTTATTAAAATAAAGCAGAGTTGAATTTGTTTACTGTGTTTGTAGTTGGCGCAAATGTGGGCCCTACATACTAAACACAGATCGATCATATCTCTGTGAAGTAATATTTAATTTTGTGCCCATATTTGCACTCATTTATCATGATTGCTCATTATCTCATGTTTTTAATTTAATAGTGAATGAAATAAATTCTGCAATTCTGTAAACAAAACATTGGTAGAGAAAACAAATTCCTGTTTCTGGGCTACATGTATAGCGCTTTTAGTGATTTGTGGTGGTCATTTTGTATTTTTATGCTTTATACAATGGTCAAAACACATAAATAACCCTTCCAGTACACTCCCTGTGTATCAAAACCTGGGTATAGAGCCAAAAATTGTGTCTCTAGCACAAATACTTGGAGAGTTATGACCATTTTAATGACAATAGTGGGTCATGGCGGCCATTTTGGATTTTAAAAAATGCCAATGGATGAAATTTTACACACCCTCTGAAAAATGTTTCCTTGGACACTAGAGAACTGATATCAATCGACAAAAAAAGTCTGTACTACCTTTCCACCTGAAGTGAGATTTCTTCCTATAAAAGCAGCCAAAGTGGTTGTCGCCTCCAGAGTTAATCAATCTTCGTTAAACAGATTCTCTGAGACAATTACCGTTGATTTAAAAATAAAAATAATAATAAGAATAATAATAGTGTCTCCTGCATTAAAGCGAACGCCATCTCATAGTGTTTACTCAGCGAATAATAACAAGTTAACACTTTTTCACCTGAATGAAACCAAAATTGTTATGAAACAAAGATGAGACTCCTTTCCATCCCCCTTTACATATTAAAAGTTCTGGAAGCATATCATCCAAACCCAAATTTGTATGCAAAAGTGCAAATGATTTTTTCGTTATGTCATTCCGCAAATGTTGGATAAATTTATGAGAAACCGACCTGTGTTACTCTGCGTTTATGAGAATTCGTGATTTATAATCAATTTGTTAAAATTGATATTTTAATAACAGCGTAAATTTACGATTGAAACAAAGAAAGAGTGAACAATAATGTGAGGTTTTGAGACTGACTAGACCACATGAAAAGCCAACAATGTCAATGTGACAAAAATAAGGGTCATTTATAATAAAATAATTGGTCAGACAGATTCAATAATAACCACACAAAGCCACAGAGCTCTATCTAATATATATAGAAACTATTAAAAGTATTTGTAACATAAATTTATTTATAGATCTATGTTAACATCAAGTATATGTATAAGATTTTTTTTTTTTTTTTTTTTAAATTAGTAGACGAGAACGAGCTTGGATCCGACCAGCGTAACTATGCATTTATGAGAATTGATATAAATTTGTGATTAAAAATATGTGGTATAGATGCTTCATTGAAAAATCCAAACAAAGAGGAAAGGGCCACACATATATTTTTTGACAGCAAAAACCTATCTGAAACCGAAGGCTGCACTGGCAAAGCCAGAGAATAACCCACAGAAAAACAGTTCCTGGAAGGAATCAGAAAGGCTACCACCAAATAGCATCAGCCAATGTGATTATCGCCTCTAAAGGTAATCAATTCTTGCCACTCTAAATCAATTCTTTAAAACAACCATAACCACTCTCATTGATTTAAATTACTATCAAAATTATATGATCAATGTGCATTAAACTTAAATTTAGCACTACCTTTTAAACTCCTAACATTATATATTTTTAGCCTACATTTCTATTAAAATCATGAAAGAACCGTCCAAACCAAAATTAATCCAGATAAATTTTTCATGAATTTATGTCAATCCAAAAAATGTGTCACTGTCAGTGACTGGGGTGACGATTCAACCAGTGAAGCGCCAAAATTTTTATTTCATGATCATGAAAAGAAAAAAAAAACGATTAGAATATATTAGACAGGTACAAATATGCAGTGTCTAGATTGAAAATAAAAATAATTAGAATTATTAAACCAAGGACAGGTCTAGCCTGGCCTAGTTATTTCATGATCATAAAAAGAAAAAAAAGCGATTAGAATATATTAGACAGGTACAAATATGCAGTGTCTAGATTGAAAATAAAAATAATTAAAATTATTAGACCAAGGACAGGTCTAGCCTGGCCTACCTAGTCCAGAGGCAAGCGTAGACCAGACGTCCAAAGGCAGAGCCTTGACTTGAGTCTTGACTCAGACCTCCTTGCTCGGACTAGTCAGAGTAAATTAACAGCGCGTACCGATAATACTATTAAAAATAGTAAATAGTCCAAACAAAGACGCTTTCAATTTCAACGTGAGCGATAATATAACAATTTGAGTTGACTACCTCATGGCGTCATGCCGCATGGGCTGTAGTCAATAAATCAAAATAAAAGACTCTGATACGGGGTTAAATATGTTAAAAAACAATGTGAAACTATATCTAAAATATAAAAGAGCTATTGAAACGTATTTGAAATACAAAATTTTCTTGATAGACATAGAATCTGGTATATAAATTTATATTTCTATCGGATTAAATGGCTGGGACAGCTTAGTCAGATTAGAGTTCCTGAAAAGAGGTCGCTAGAAACCAAACAAAAACCGAACCAAACACATATTGCAAATCTTGGAATTCGTCTGAGATTAAAAGTCCATTTTGTGTTTGATAAATGGAGCTTTCAATTAATGAAAACCCTGTATTTATACATAATAGTGTGGTCCTTTGGAACTTGAAACAGTTTACATCACCTGTCGCATGTATAATACGCATACGTATACTAGCCCATTTATATGTGGTTTGTATTATGTCTGGCATAAAACCAGATATAATACAGTATGTATCATATCTGATAAAACCAGAGATAATACATTCTGATAAAACTGTTTTTTTTTTTAGAATCAATGCGTCTACATGTATATCAGCTAACAAAGCAGATATAATTATGTGTTATCTCAATCAGCATAGCCCACATGTCATTTGTGTCTCGCTGACGCGATCCACAACTTCAAGTGACTGAAAATTATTCATATTTGACAAAATGGAGGTCAACTCTTTCCAAATATTGCTGATTGATGTCACATTTTCTCTTTAACAGGTGGTACTTAATGTGCTAATAAAAAATAACTAGAGACAAGGCCCGTCGGCGACGGAAAAAGGCCTCAGCCTCTAATCATCATTTAAAAGTGAAAATCATTTGAAACAAGAGCACATTTAACAATAGCAAAACGTAAAAAATGTTGAGTGGATCACGTTAACGAGAAAATTTGACGATCGGAAGTGGCCGCAGGTTGGCCATTTTGAATTTTTTCATGTTGAAATTTTTCATGGTATATCCCTACCTGGAACTGCACATTTTGTTTTATAGTAATGGTCTAGCTATCTGGTCCGGTTTTCCAAATATTAAAAAATAATGGCCGATAATCGGCCATTTTGGCCGCCATGACCTAGTTTCTGTCCGGAAATGGATATCTGGTATAAATTTTGGAGCGAAACATAAAACATTGTTGAGTGAATCGCGTTAACAAGAAAAATTGTCGATCGGGAAAAAGTCAAGGTCATAGGGGTCACAGAAAGGTCAAATGTGAAATTAGTCAAGCTTTAGTCATGATTAACCTGTATGTGAAGTTTAATGTGCATTGCAGTTATGCGGAACAAGTTATAGTGCTAAAAGTGGCGGACAGACGGACGGACGGACGGACGGACGGACGGACGGACGGACGGACGGACGCGCCTAGTGACGACAATAGGCATCCGCCAAAATTTTGGCTGAGGCCTAAAAACCCGAATATATGCGGCACCGGCGGTTAAAGGGTTAACATCAAGTCGCCCGGAAAATAGTAAAGACAATCACCACTTGATGTCTTAAAACTTAAACCATGTTCCTGCTAATCTTTACAACGCTGAAATATTTGTGTATGAACGATCGAGATCAAAGGGTTTTTCTCGAAATTTGATATCTTCATAAATGTCTTAGTTAGCTCTTCTCGCTTCATTTGAATACCTATGTTATGGGTCTACAGCCGTTATAAATATTTAAATTGTTTCAGTGCGGGGAACGTTTTTATACGTCATAATCTGGCGTCTACAGACGTCAGATTCTGACGTAGAAAGACGGTCCCTGTGCTGAAAGGGGCAAGTAATCTTATTTATATTTTTAGCAACATAAAGTTGTGTCTCGCGACTTCAAGTGGGTGACAACTTAATTTGAGACCAATCATTAGCAAATCTTGTTGTTTAAACACGTGTGTATTCCATTGATTTTGTAAAACGGCATGACAAAAATCCTCTTCATCTGTTCTACTAAACAGCGCTAAATGTATACATTTGCTGCCGTAGTGCGGGCTTCCATGATTTAAACATTTATTGATATATTATCATATATATTTCTAGCGATAAAGATATATATTTCTCTATAAGCACCTTAAATAACACATTTTAAATCGTTCATACATGACAGGAAGTAACTTACACACGTTTAAATACTTTCCATCCACTTGAATTTGGGGATCGTGACAGTGAGGCACTCATGCAAGCTAAAATTAAATGACTTAAGGGGTAAAGGGTTAATGTAACCATTACATTAATAAGTAATGCATTCCTCATCGGTGATTTATTAATAATCAAAATTGCCAAATTTGCGTGAGAGCATAACATAATTGTTTAAAAACATTGGAAAGGATCCTTTTATATTGCATGTGTTATATGTACTGCATTAGTTTCTTATTGCAGGTATTATAATTATGCGCTGCATTGTGACATTATGACATATGTCAAAACGTAAATATTAGCATAATTAACAATTGACTAGAAATTTAACCGTGGTTTTATGCTCGATATCATTAGATGATCATGAACATATTTTCTAAATTTAGTGTTATAAAATAATGTCAGAAAACCATACACGTACAACAAAATAAATCACGTCGCAAAGTTTGGCAAATGCCAAGATGTTTTTTTCAATTATGTTATACGATTCGAACGAATCGCAAGATATGATAATGTGTCAACACCTTCCACATTGACTTCTAATTCTAGAGCAGTTATTAAAATATGCAAGCACACATCATATAAAATAAAGCAGCTTAACCATACCAATGCTGATGATTATGAGCATGATACAGTTATATTTGAAAATGTAATTTTATTTTATATTTTCCAGATAAAATGATTGAGATAGTGGCAATCTCTGTGTGTTTTGTTTGAACCGTGATGTGGTTCCTGAGAAGGAATACGAAGAAAAAAGAGGTGGTAAATAAAGCAGGATATATAAGGCCTTCGGGAAACAACCAATAAATCTATCTGAATATAGGGTGAAAATGTGGCCTGCACATTGTTTGCACTCTAATTTTCGCATCCAATTTAAAGAATGTAGAGAAAGCTCTGTGTCATTTAGTGAAGAGACACCCGCTCTTACGCATGAAAGTAAAATCTATCTGTGACAAAAACACCGATGATCGGTTCTCGTACGCATTGATAAGATGCAAATTAAACTAGAAAAGCTTCCAGATAAAATGTGGCTTAATGTGAAGGAAAAACAATTTTCCGAGCCAAGAATAAAGAGAGAAGAAGACCATTGTTGCACGCCAAGTTCTTACTAAGCATAAAGACAGAAGACACCCATATTAAATTCCCTCACTAATTCGTCCTTATATTTGTCCTTGGTCATGCCATATCATATGGAATATGCGATGGTGATACAATGCTACAATAATTAATCAATGAAACTTTACCATTTTTGGAATCTGATGTGAACGATATTGAAAAATTTGAACACATTGCTTCTTTGCCTCCTGCTAAATCTTTAGGCGATATAACAGACATAGATAGTAAGCGTCCCCTCTCACTTGACTGCTTGAAACTACTGAAAGTGAGTAAAATTTAACTCACTTTGGAACTTAATCTGAAACAATTGTGGCTACTTTCTATATGATTCTTGAAACCTGACAATGGCGGATCCAGGATCTGAAGAAAGGGGGCGCCCGACAAACGCTTCTTTCTGGATTTTAACCCGATCTTGCAAACCTGCCGTTCGTGATAATTTACATCCTCAGGAGGTTCTCCTGGCCCAGTTTAGCCTATATGTGCCCAAATGTGACCTAAAGCCCGATTCATTTCATTTTGAACATGCTGAAAGAAGGAAGATCAGATAGTGTACGAATTTCCTCTGGTAGATTGTTCCAGAGGTATTTCTACGGTTTTCACAGCATTTCTAAGAATAAGAATAAGTTTCCGCGGTATGATTAAATCCTGAAGGTATGGTGGCGAAAGGATATTTACAATTTTGAAAGTCTGAATAGCTATTTGTTGCTGTCTTCCATCTTCCAGGGAAGGCAAGCAACAACAATGCGGTTAAACAAGGGAGTTGTACATTATAAGTGAACATGTTCAGGTTATAAGAAAATTAGTTTGTTACCATGGGTAAAAGGAGTCCTTCATAAGTAAATATTATGAATCATTAAAGCTAAACCACTTAGTCTACATAAACTTTCACGTTTTTTTGTGCATCCTTGCAACCTTTCAATATCAGTCACGTCCTAACTGTAGGCATAACTAGGCATTATGCCTATGTTGAAAACAATGTGTGTAGGCGTAAAGACTCTAGGTATACTAATAGACCTACAGGGGTAATGAAGCAATCATATATTCATTGTCAACATAACTGTTAAGGTATGGGGGCTATTCAATCACTGGCTGAAGTGATGTGCGTTGCCTCTCGTGGTAACTTTAACCGTCATATGATGGTCTTTAGGGATGTCAACAAGACCACGAGTGATTCAGTAGAGCATGGTCATTTTACTCATTGCACGACGGTGATCCGGTGAGTGCCATCCTAGGGTCTTAATTAGGACGGGAACACTGGCGGTGCGTCTGTATTCTCCAGTTACAAGGCGTGCGGCACGTCGCTGGATTCTCTCTACTGCAGAGATGCTGGGGAGACAGGGGCACCATGGACACCTATTTTTATTATTTTGGATTTGCTTCAAATATTTGTGTAGCTCATTAACGTAGTATCGACCAATAGGTAACGCTGGACTATACTAATGTTTGACTGGAATACAATACCTGCATTCATGTTGGATGTTAGTTAAAGATCAATTTAAAAAAAAATCTGGCAAATGTCCATGGTGCCTCGAGCTCGGGGCACGATGGACATAGGGGTTGGTACAATGGACATGTGTACAGGCATGTTGGAGGGACTTCCTGTGTCAATCAACACATTTTAAATAGTGAAATGAAAAATAAAAAAATGTTATTTAATTGTGGAAATCTTCATTTTAGGGATAGTGCAATTAAAAAAAAATATATATATTCTGGGGACGGGGCACCATGGACATTATTGTCAATATTGGGGCACCATGGACATGTCCATGGTACCCCGTCCATGGTGCTCCAGCATGACGATTGTTATAAGTGTAGCTTTAACTAGCTTAAGATAGAATATTCCATTATCACCCATGGTTCTTGAAAAAGCACAATATTCACTAGTTACTATGTGATTCTTGTTTTAACTTAGGTCCAATGAGTGTTTAATGTATTAACAAAATCCGTGCATCTCAACAAATTATATTTAACCATCAAAAACACATATTTCGCGATAGCTTACACATGCCTTGATGTATCACCACCAATTTTTCTGCTGGAAAAGAACAGTTCAAAAGCATTCTCGATAGGTCTCATTTGTCAAAATTGGACAATGCACTTTGCCACAAAGACAGATGGTTATGGTGCCCGATGTCCATAGTGCCCCGTTCTCCCCTTCTTGGCAGTAGGTGGATCCCACACACATGAGTCATACTCGACGGAGGGTCTGACAAAATTTGTGCTGTAGCAGGTTGCCTTGATGATAGCAGGATATCGGTTAATATGACGCAGAAAGGCTCGGATGCTGTTGGCCTTCTTGGTGACATTGGCTATGTGGGCGTTTCAGGTTTGCTTTCGATTATGACGCCCAGATAATTGGCACTGCTAACCTCCCTCAGGACAGTGCCGTGGATGGTGTAGTCAATGTCTATCCTCCTCCCCCTCCTGTTAGTAATTCGTATCACCTCACATTTATCCGGGTTGAACTGCATCAGCTAGTCAGCTTCCCACTTTTGTAGACGATCCAGATCTTGTTTCACAATAACAGCATCAGCTGGTGAGTTTATACGCCGATAGAGGAGGCAGTCATCCGCGAATAGGCGTGGGGTTGGAGAAATACAGGATGTCAAGTCGTTAATGTAACAGAGGAAGAGGAGTGGGTCCAGGACTGAGCCCTGAGATACTCCTGATGTGTCTGGAGCACTAGCTAGCCGAGATTTCCCCCTCTAGGACAACTTGTTGGGAGCGTTGAGAGAGGAAGCACTTGATCCACTGGAGGGTGTTTCCTCGTATGCCATAATAATTGAGCTTAGCCTCAAGGCGCACATGTGGCACTTTGTCGAAGGCCTTGGAAAAGTCGAGTAGCAGAGCATCGATTTGATCACCGTCATGGAGGCATTTGGCTGGGTCGTGGACAGTCTGTATCAGTTGAGTGTCGCATGATCTTTTTTTGTGGAACCCGTGCTGGAAATCTGATAGGATCTTCATGTAGCCTCTGGTATGCCCCAGTGGCGAATGTTCGTGACTTTTTTGCTATTTTTAGATGAAAATAGGGTCATCCCCGAATTCGGGCATTTTTGAAAGGTCACTTCCCCGGATGAAGAGTTGTGCACAGTATTGTATTTCCCCTCTGACGCATTTCCTATGACTTGACCCAGAAAATTATTCACCGGCCTCAATAGCACAGGCATGTGACTAAGAACCTTGGCCTATACCCGGCCATAAAGGAAATTGGTCAGGCTCGCCAGGCGAAACCTTCTCCTTCTTAGGCCCATACTAGCACAGCTAGTTGGCCCTGCTACAGAGCTTTGAGAATCTCTTCTGTAAGGGCCTCAAAAACTGGTGTCTCGTGATCCACACTTGTCAGCCTGAAACTATGTCAAGTTCGAGGTTTTCTTGCACCTATGAGAGACAAGTTTATATAATTACTGGTTCTGGTTGTCATTATATGCCTAGTATTACTATGACCAGTACATGCAATCAACCTGTGTTGTATTACAGTTGGTCCATCCTATACAATGTCGGCCTAGCATAAAAGCAACATTGGATCTGCGTCTTGTATTTGTGTTATTCTAGACTTGCTTTATGTGTAAGACAAAGTAGCATGTGCACAGTGATTGTAACAACCACTCTTTGTTTAATGTTGGGACAGCATCTCAGATTGTGAATTAATAGGAACCCTGCGCTGGATCATCGTTCTTACTGGTGTGCAGTCTCAGTCAGCACGATAAACTCAGACTCAATTTTGGATTGACGTTGGTCCATCGTTTGCGACGCAACCCCAACATTAAGAAAACAGTGGGCCGATGTAGACCTAATGTGTTAAAGCTGTAGAATTGACAATGTCGGATTGATGTATGTCAACCATCTTCGACGCTGGTCCAACATAAAATATTGACCATATGTTTAGAATGTTAAAGATACCATTTGTGTTAGGTATTGCCATATTGGCTGGATAAAAATCAGGTCAAATTCATGAATATTTCCACAGAGGACATTCCACAGTGCAAACAATCAGAGCCACTAGCTGACGCTAGTGGAAGGATAGTGGATCTGATGAATGAGAATGGTGTAACCCAGGCATTCTTCCAAGCGGCTGGTAGTGCACTCTGATCGAGTGAGGTTTGGAATATCAAGGTCAAGACAGGAGCGATCTCGCTAGCATACTCCTTGAATAGTCTTGAGTCTAGCCGGTGTGATCTCATCAGGACCAGCAGCAGAGTCACTCCCAATAGGATCTGTAACATCGAGTCTTTATGATCCTAGTAACAAAGTCCTGATCATTGTAACACAAACTTGGTGATCGGCTACGCAAACATGGTAATAGTTTTGTTGCAGCATGACAAGATACAACCTGATGACAGCTTAAAATGTTAAGAACACACATGTTTCAGCATTTAAATTATACTAACATGTATAAGATATAACTGGAGTTACCATTAGCAAAAAATGGCTGACACGGCTACCGATTCGTTTACATTTTCATCTATTTTGGGTAGTTTAACGTTCTCCTTTGCTCCATCGATTTGAAGGTGGATTAATATTATTTAACTGGACAAAATGGACATCACGTTAACCTCAAATTGTCGATAATTTTCTCGTAATCGGTAAACAAAATTTGTTCAATGAGAATGGTAACTGTCAAGCGTGTTGCTGGTAACTGCAATACTCAATGATATCATGCTACTGGTAACTGACAAATTATGTTGCTGTTAACTGATACTTTATTTATTGGAAATTTTCCAATTGTGCATCAAGGAGACTCTCACATTTCGGACAACTTCAAAGAAGTTTTTTAAAGGGAAGGGATTTTTTTCTCGTGGATATAAAGCTGAAAGATTAAATTTTGTTAAGAAAAAAATCAGTTCTGCTGATTGCAAAATCAATTTTGTTGTTCCATCAGACCTGATTTTAGCTGAACACTCAGTAGGTCCTATAGGCAGTATAGGCAGTATAGTATTGACGATCTTTGGTATATATACACTATTAGTCAACAGTTGTGATAGGCCTACACGACGCTCTATTAAAACCCATCAACTATCATTAGCCTAGGAGCCCTATTGAATTTCACAAAGTGTTAACGCAAAACGTAAACATCCAAAATGATATAATTTTCGATAGAATATAAGCTGATTTATGATTTCGGTATCTACCATATGCTTTTCAGGTATGCCCGACATAATGGTGTGGCCAGAAATTATTTTGGTCATAGCATTAGTTAGTAAAATCCAATATAGCCCCTATTTCGGCAAGGTTTAGCTATATAAATTAACATTATTTTCGACAGAAAGGACGGAAAAGCATAATTTTGATGTCTACCTTAATATGGTTTTCGGCTATGCCCGACATATTGTGTGGTTGGAAAGTACATTAGACATTACATTATGGGTAAAATCCAAGATGGAAACCAAAAATTATTATAATTGTCAACAGAAGGGAAACAGATTCAACAGTCAGGAAAAGTTGAGCGATCTTTTAACAAAACCTAAAACAAATTCCTTACCAAAAACTTATTTTACATTTGCATAGTATAGGGTCTTAGCTAACTTCTGACAATTTGTTTACGCTCACCTGTCATAGGAGGTTTTTTTACAGAACATAATGTAAGATGGCCAAAATCGGTAATGAAAAAAATCGAAACCAAAAATATTTTGTAATGGCATGCTAATCTAACCCACATTTCACCAGCGGTGGGTAGACAGTTACGCTAAATGTGGTATTATTTATAAAGGAAAACAGGATAAAAACCAACATGGCCGCCAAAACAGCAAAGCACAATAGTGATCAATAAGTGTTCACGTTTGACTTTTTGGTTTGAGAAGTGCAACATGTTAATCTTATGTTATCGATATTACTATTGTTAAATGTGAACATATCTGCTTTTTTGTTATTAGGAACAATATTTTGTTCTGTCTCTATTAGATGTATATGTAATAAATATAGTGTATATGTAGTGCATGTAAACAAGTAGATTGGAATAAGTTAGGTAAAATGCTCCAGACAGTCGAATGTACTAATAACATACATGTTGATCTGGTCTGGGAAAGTTGACTCTAGTGCTACAACGTGCTACAAATCAAATCAAAATCAAAGCAAAAATTGGTTTATTCAAACAAAATGAAAAAATATGAACTTATACAGTGATATTAAAACTAAATAAAAGTAAGACACCTTCTTTATATTGGCATAAAGTATTGTTTGAAAGGAAGTGAAATGAAGTCAATGACTTATACTAAGTTCACTTCCAATTTACCGTGTTTACCTTCAGTAATAATACATCTATGATTGACTCGAAATCGGTAAATAAATGTATGCTGAATCTGTTAAATTTCTTATTTGTCTTGTAAATGTAATCACCATAATATGCGATTGAATCAAGTATTATTTATATATTTACCTAAGAAATAGGATTTACACATTTTCTTGAATACACAAATTTTCTTAATGGTTGTAATATTAGTTTTGAGAGAATTCCATAGTTTAACCCCAGCTACACACACTGTCAGAGATTTCATGGTAGTGCGAACATATTTTTGTTTAAATTTACCACTTTGTCTTGTATTGTATGAATTGGAATTGATTGTAAATAATGATTGTATTCCTATAGACAATAAATTATTTTTTACCTTAAACATAACAATCAGCGTTTTATAAGGAATAAAATAAACAAACTTCTATATACCACACTTATAAAATAATGGACTAGTATTAGTGCGCATATCATTAATACCACAAATAGCTCTAATTACTTTTTTCCGGATTAAGATGATAGAATTTAACTTAGTTTTGTAGGTGTTTCCCCATATTCCGGAACAATAATTTATATATGGAAGAAATAATGAACAGTATAATGTATATGGTCTATCATAATTTAACACACGTTTTGTTCTGAAAATGATACCTGAGACTTTGAGTTACTAATTTTATATGCTCCTTCCAGTTAAGACCTTCATCTATCTGAACACCCAGAAACTTTGTACTACAAACTCTTGTTAGAATGAACTCATCAATTGAAACATTAATGAGTTCATCTTTGTCAACTTAACCAAAAACTATATAATTTGTTTTTGAAATGTTCAGTGATAATTTATTTAAAGCAAACCAACTTTTTAATTTAATTAATTCCATACTCATAACTTTACATTGATATTTTATACATTTCCCACTAAAAAATAAATTTGTATCATCTGCAAATAAAATACAATTAATCAGTTTTGACACGTTACAAATGTCATTTATGTACAATAAAAACAACTGTGGACCAAGTACTGATCCTTGTGGCACCCCACAAACTTTTTGTAACATACCTGATGTTGCAATATCAATATTTACATATTGTTTTCGCCTAGTCAAGTAATTCTTTACCCGATTATTTGATATTCCTCTTACCCCATACCTGTCCAACTTTTTCAATAAAATGTCATGATCAATTGTGTCAAAAGCTTTCTTTAAATCAATGAATACACCTATGGTTTTATTTTTCTTGTCTATTGATGAAGTTGATTCTTCTACTAATTCTAATAAAGCAAGATTAGTTGACATATTTTGCCTAAAACCCACTGACTATTTGATAAAATGTCATGCTTGGAAATAAATTTATCTAATCGGCTATAATAAATCTTTTCAAGTACTTTCGAAAACTGAGGAAGTAGTGAAACAGGCCTATAATTTGTGAACAAATCTTTATCTCCTGCTTTATATAAAGGAATTACCCTAGCAATTGTCATATCATCAGGAAAAATGCCTGAACTTAAAGATAAGTTACAAATGTACACTAAAGGTTTTGAAAAGGATTTGATGACACTTTTAATTATGTATATGTTAATACCATCATATCCAGTGGATTTTTTTTGTTTACACTCTCGTACAATCTTAGCAATCTCTAATTTATCTGTGTCAAATAAAAACATGGAATCTGTAACAGACCTTTCATGTAAGCAAAAATTGATTCATCGCCTGATGGAGGAACTATATTATTGGCCAAAGTTGGTCCAATATTTAGAAAAAAATTGTTAAAACCATCTGCAATTTCATTTTTATCACTTATAGTAGTACCATTTACTTTGAAAAATTTAGGAAAGGAAGTACATGTGCCGTTTTTCCAAGTACCTTTCACATCGTTTTTATGTTTTTGTTATAATGTAGAATAATAGTTTTTTTCTGTCATTCGTAATATAAATGTTAATTTATTCTTATACAATTTATAACGTGTCACAATCAGTTCATTGCTGATTTACCTGAAACACTATAGGAAAACTCTAAACGATTCTGGTTTTATTATAGATCGAAAACAAAAAAATATACAATAATATAAAAGAACAAATTTTCATTAGGATCTAAGCGCCACCAATCCCATTGATATGGCTTGTATGTTCAATAAATATTTTGAAGTAGCTTCTAATAACCACACTGGTGAGTCATTAGCTTTTGTAGTGGCAGAGATTGCTTTTAACTCATAGCAGTCTAGGTCCGAGCTGGGCTCGGACCTGGCATTTATGACGCTGCAGTCTAGGTCCGAGCCCAGCTCGGACCTGGCAATAATGCTTAGCCATTCACCAAATGACATCACTTGCGCAACTATGAACCAAGTATGGGTAGCCTGGAACATAAAGAGTTGACTTATTTGCATCACAACTGTTTCCGAAATAAAAATCGAGCTCCAGGCTCAGATGAATACGAGGCTTTTGTTATTTCCCAGATGAGTTGGGAATGTCAAACTTGGTGCATCTCAAAATTTGAAATCCAGTATGCATCTCAATTTCTTTTAGAAATATTGCTAAATCCCATGGTAATAGCTTATTCACCCTATTATTTTGTTTATCAAGACCTATTGAATGCTTCTTCCAACCATTTGTGATGTATTTTAATATATTTTATGTGAATTGATGTAATGTTGTACTCCTGAATCTCCGTGAATTACAAAAATACCATTTTTAAACAAAATTTCCGAAAATTTGACTACCTAATTAGCATATTCAAATGGCTGTCGATTGCCATGGCAACATCACATTGGCCGTTTAAATGAAGTGTATTCTGGATATATATTGTATGTGTGTTCCTATGGTGTATGGGAAATACATATGCCATAATTCTAAATTTATATTAAAAGTAAGACATTATGTCCCAAAATCACAAAAATGGCCAGACCACACAGACGTCCTATGTCAAAACGGCCAGACTGCTATGAGGTAAATTGGCTTCAGTGGCTGACATCAGTTTGTTAGTGGCCAAGATCATCTTTGCCGTGTCTGAGATCATTCTTAAGGAGGATGTGATCACTTCTTAAGTAATCAGTAAATTATCTGTGATATTGACCGAGCTATAACTCAATATAAATTTTTCGCTAATGGCGGCACAAATTTGCATAACAATTGCACGTGGGACATTTTTTTAGCCTGTTAACATAGCAAATCGTTTTCTACAGGTTTTTTTCAAAACTAGATAAACCAGTTAGAAGTATATTTCCGAGGGTGTACGGGAACCGTATTTTTTGACTAGACTAATAAGCTTATCAAAGCTATATCCAAAGGTTATAAAAATAATTGCAAATAATAGCAAACATAATGTGAAAAATAAAAAAATCGAAAAACACAAAACGGAAAGTGAAATGAAATTTAATTTGAGACAAAGACTACAGACATGCACAAAAAATGTTCCATCAATGACACATTTGGCGGCCATTTTTTTTATATCGTTTATTTATTGTAAAACAACTTCCAATCCTTTAATCAGCACAGTTTTGAACAAATTGTTGGTTCATTATCACTCCCTATGTTATTTCTGTGAAATAGTCGGCCATTTTGGATTTTAGCCTCCTAAAAATCCTCCTATGAATATCCAGAGTAAACAAATTTTGTGTGGCTAGTCCAGACCTTATACAAGACCGCAGTACAAAAATATTTTGGTAAGGAATTTTTTTAAGTTTTTTTATGACTTTTTCTGACTATGTAGGATTTTCATATATACGCCCCTGTGACTGGTAAACATAATTTTAGACAGGCTATATACTAAGATGGCGATCATTAGACAAACAAAATAGCCACCAGAAGGCCATGACAGGGAAGCGGTATTATTACCAAAAGATAAAGATATGTGTTCTCTTGTCACGGCCATATGACCCATGTGGTACCCAATTCGGCCTCCTACTCCTCCTCCTCTGTTGTCGTTTTTGTTTGTCTGATGGCCGCCATTTTGGTTTCTGGAATCTGAAGAGTCTAAGATGGTTTCTGGATAATGCTACCAGTTGATGTGTATAAGAAAATCCTATGGTAGACACTAAAATCATGAATCTCCTTCTATTTTGTCTAAAATGATTAAAAAACATGCTTGGCACAAATTTTGTTTGACTTTGTCAAATGGCGGCCGTCTTCAACTTTATCCACAATAAAATGTTGAACTTGCACAACTAGATCTGGCTTACCTGGAAAACCGACGGCATGCATCGAAATTGTGAAACTCTTTGTATTTAATCGAGAATATATCACTTTATTGTTTTGATCTTGATCAAATGGCGGCCATCTTGGATTTTACTCGCATTGCAATAACTAAAGTACGTTCTGGCCACACCCCTATGTCAGACATGCTTTGAAACCTTTTGGTACACACCAAAATTATTATTTTGCTTCTAATTTATACAAAATGATACCAATTTACTGTTTCACCTTGCACAAATAGCTGCCATCTTGGATTTATATAACAATCCAATGTCTAAAGTACTTTCTGACTACATCACTATGTCAGGCATAACTAAAACCCTCATGCTACACACCAAAACCAAGAATCTGCATCTATTCTGTCAAAAATATTATCATTTTATTGTTTCATCTTGTACAAAAGGCGGCCATATTACCTTGGATTTTGACATTTTTCGGCGTCTTAAGTAGAAAATAATGTTGGGCTCCTAAGCTAATTTTAACAAGGATATGCCACTGAGCCTTTAAAAATGGGACTTTTATCCGCCCGATAACGATAAGCCTAAAATTTGATGTTAAGCTACCTAAATAATTTATAATAAATATAGTATTCTTTAAAAATCAAAAGAGACATCTCCGAAATATTGTATTTATAAGGACCCGGTGTTTGAAAGTACATTGCAAATGTACTTGGGTACAATTATCAAGTACCAAGTACAAATGTACAATATAACGCATAAAAATATACCGGTAAATGCATAAATTAGGAAACAAAGGTCATACTGAGTTGAATAACTTGTTTATTCGTTGCATATTATAGTATTGAATTACATTAATAGTCAATGTGAGCTCAATAAATTGTTTATTCATTGCAAATTCATGCATTGAATGATATTAACAGTCAGTGTGAGATCAATAATGGGCAATAATTCTGAAAATATATACGCTGAATTTTACTTATTATTTGAATTTACGACACCAAATTTCAGCACTTAACACATTATTGCCAATATGATAATTGTATATCCTCTA
This sequence comes from Flabesymbios commensalis, assembly GCA_964017125.1. Taxonomy (NCBI): domain Eukaryota; kingdom Metazoa; phylum Annelida; class Polychaeta; order Terebellida; family Flabelligeridae; genus Flabesymbios; species Flabesymbios commensalis. The sequence goes on along the minus strand of OZ024917.1, from coordinate 35,305,120 downwards.
GTTAATTTTTTTAAGTTATTTTTTTAAGTTAAATAATATTATATTCTGCTGAATTACTTCATATTTGATGTGTTTAATTAAGGGGAAAATGTGGTTGCCCATGGTATTTGTGTTGGCAAATTGGTGTATTGAATGACATTCACACTCAATTTGAGCTCAATAAATAGTTGTGCATTGAGTGATATTAGCAGTCAATGTGAGCTCAATTAATTGTTTATCCATTGCATATTTGAGTATTGAATTCTATTATACAGTTATTCATTTATGTGAATTGCATCTGATGAATATATGTTTTTGAAACGTTGGATCGCTCAGTTGTCATCTCTGGTTGAAATGCCTTGCCGGCAAGACTAAAAGTCTCTCGATTGCAACAGATGATGCAGAGAAAGGTACTCTAACGTTTGCTTAAATTGGGGAAAACATTTATATTTGCGTTCCAGTATTGAAGAGGGTCACTACTATGGGCTATTGTGGGTTGACTACAGCGGGCACGGCACAATGACCCAATGCTGGCTTATTGCTGGGTAATCATCGACGATGCTGACCCACAACTAAGACAACGTCTCGTGTTCGCTGGGTGCAGTACACAAACTGGTACAGGGAGGTGTAAAAAGCACCTCACTGTTTTAAATAACTAGGGTATGTCTGTTGACATCAAACATAATGACCAATGTATTGCGAAAAATCATTTATGTCCTTTGATATTAATGTCGGAGTTATTAACGAGGAATACGATTAAACTTCATTTGTCAGCTTTCCTAATTTGCCAACACAAACACCATGGGCAACCACATTTCCCACTTAATTAAACCCATCAAATATGAGGTAATTCAGCAGAATATATTATTATTTAACCTAAAAAAATAACTTTAAAAAATTGACTAGAGGATATACAATTATCATAATGGCAATAATGTGCTTAGTGCTGAAATTTGGTGTCGTAAATTCAAATGATAAGAAAAATTCAGCGTATATATTGTCAGAATTATTGCCCATTTATTTCATCTTGAGGGGTATTTGTTGGGGTTTGACACTTGAATATAATCATGATAATAGATCGCCACCCGCACTGAAAGTGTTAACGAAGGCGTGATTAACGCAGCTGTTAATTGCTCTCACATGCGCCCGTCAATCTGACACTTCTAACCCTTCTAACTCTAAAATGTCTGCAATTTTGTTTTATTATGCGGCGTGTTTGTAATCATTTGAGCACAACATGCGACACTATATCGTCGCCTCGGAGCTAAAGGATCCTATCTGACACTCGTCAGAGTGGCAGATAGGATCCTTTAGCTCCGAGGCGACGATATATTTCCCAGACCAATTAAAATATAATTGTAATGCTTTCATGTTACAATATCGCTTGCACAGTACTTTCGAAACGTGAACATAATGACCCTCGCAATTATAGGTTTTTATAAGAGGTAATCGCGCAAACAATCAAAGCACACCTCTTTTACACCAGCAGATCCGACACGTTAATCCAATGTCGATTCAATATTGAGCCATCGTCTGCAACGCTGACCCAACAATAAAACAACACTGGGTAAATATCTCGTTTTTGTCGGGTAAGGCTTGTGCATAGCTGCGTTATATAACTATGGACGATAACCATTGCTGTTACGTCTGTGTGTTGTTTTAACAATTTTATCAGTACATCTATCTGGACGGCTCACCAGAAGTATGAATGAAAGATCAAAGGGACAATATACAGCTCACCGACAAACAAGAATGTGTGATAACACTTTACATAGATACATCTACATAAACTAAATTATTTTTTCGTTCTACAATTGAATTATTTTAAAATTTATATTCTTAAAAATATTGCACTAAATAACTGAAAAAGTAAATTATATTTTTTTTCAACAAAACGGGATGTACTTGCTATGTACTTGTCTTCAAGTACCAAGTACTCCGTAATGTACTTGGGTACAAGTACACGTACAAGTAAATTTTTGAAGCTCAAGTACAAAGTACAAGCAAGTACAAGAAAGTACAGGTAAGTACAAGTACCGATGTACTTGACCCCAACCCTGTCTGACGGAGGTAGTTGTATTAGATGTGGATATGCACTACTATATAATATTGAAGAATACTAGCCTCAAATGATTTATCAGCCACAGGTTAAGTGTACACACGAAGAAACATAAATACAACATAAATTGTTTTTGCCATGAACCACTCATATTCCCACCCACAGATTTTACTTAACGCTCTATAAAATACGTTTTTTTGGTAATTTAATATCCATTATAAATATAAAATAACGATCATAAGATATTGTGACAAATACATACAACTATTTTAGGGTACAAAAATCCCAGAAACTGAGGACAACATGCACTTGATAATTTGTATTAGGTTACTATGGGATTCACAGTGGCATTGATTTACTACTGTGTTCTTGAGGCACCACCACCTTGTTCTCTAGATAGATAGATTTAAAAGGCAGAATTCACAAACACATGTTCATGTTTGCATGGTCGTGTTGTTTGAGACACACCCCGATTACATGCTGGATTTAGTGAGGGTAAGTAAATTTCACAACTTAGGCCTTATCGGCAAAGACCGATCGCATGACCAGTGATATAAACGCCTTTATGCGAATGCTTCCTGGTGCAGCTGGGCTGTGTACGAAAGCGTTGAGTCTCTCACACTTTTCATGGTATACGTACAGACTGCTCTCTCTGTCTTGCAGTCAAGTAATCCCTTCGACATTGAACATGAGCTTGAGGCTCTACACATACACCAGTGAGCAAAGATGACGCTGTTACATCGCTTGGCCAGCTGTATCATATTGAACAAGATTGCCAGTTTGTAAAAAAAACTCTAAAGTAGCTGAATCTTCCCATTAACTCTTTAAGTGCTTCATTACTACTTAACATTTTCCTTTTATTTGAAGTTGGCATTGCTCACGCAATTGCCAACTTCAAATAAAAGGAAAATACCTCCTCACTTAAAAATTAAACCTGCTAAATTTCACAATGGGGGCTTTACTCAAGATTTATACATGCATATTTGTTCAATTTCTGTCAAATTTTAGTTGTGGAAAAACAGTATGAATGCGCTTAAAAGCGTCGCCCGCACTCAAAGGGTTAAAACATTATGACACAGATACTCAGAGGACAACCTAGAAACGTTGATACACCAGCGTCGTGGCTTAGGTCCACATACTAACAGGATCACGGATAGCCAGACCCGATGATATTATGCTCCAGCTATGTAACCACACTGGATCAGATATGATAGTTTGTTTACAGCATTAATAGAAATAAAGTGCTCTATAATCTTTACTAAGTAACAAAATCACGTTATAGGTGCTGCTAACTGTTGGTGATGAGAGACACTTGTATTCTAGCTTAATTGTAAGAGTAAAATATTTATAATGGCCGTAGACCCATAACATAGGTATTCAAGTGAATCGGAAAGAGCTGACTAAAACAGTTATGATGATTTCAAATTGGAAAAATCCCCTTGGCCTTCAAGGTTTTCATCAAAAAAATTCAGTGCTCCAAGGGTCGATAGCAAACAAGAGATGTTGAATTAATGTGGGTTTAATGTTGGGCCAGCGTAGTAGCCTATAGACAGTGGTCCAACAACACATCCACATAAAGTAGCAATAGTCTAATAGTAGCGCACTATTAACCCTTAGAGCACTGACCTATTTAATTTAATTTGTCACTTGAAGTTGTGTCTCGCCACCGCGATTCACATCTCCAAGTGACTGGAAATTTGCGCTATTTCTGAAATTTAAGTCCCAACATATAATAGTGCTTCAAGATTGAAAGCATATCATACTTTTAACTACTGGTTATACAGGTGTCAATAAAAACACAAAATGTCCACTGTAGTAGACATCAGTGCTCTAAGGGTTAACATTATATGTTTCCATTATTGGAATGATCAGGTAGAATAACTGTCATTTTTGCGCTGTTCAGGAGCTGCAAATGGATTGGCTGACTGAAAGTAGATATCTCCCCTGGCCACGCCCAGGCCCGAGAAAGCGTGGTTACTGGCTCCTGCATCTGAGTACTGCCCCCTGGCCAAGCCCAGGCCCGAGAAAGCGTGGTTACTGGCTCCGGCATCTGAGTACTGCTTCTGGTAATAGTCCATCATCCTCGGCCTCTTGTTTTGACCACCTCCCTGGTTGCTCTCTGTCTCTGATGACTCGTCGGCCGCGTCGCTCGTCACGCGTCTGCACTGGTGTCGGATATCTGACATCACCGCACCCACACGCCGCTGCATGGCACCACACATCGACACAGGCTGCAAGCCCTGGGCAAAGAAAGTAGAATGGTATTAGTGTCATTGAATGATTCAGTTTTAAAGATGCTGTCGTGTTCTAAGCTCGCATGCGTGGGGTAGGTGTAAGCCACCAGCATGTACAGTACTGTACATGTTGATTCAGCTAAGTAATTCAACCCGATTACAAGACTATGGATACTACCCAAATACAAAGGATTTTAAACTAACTAGAAGAGGAGTTCCCGAACTCACAGCCCCGGCTTTAGCCTGTTTGAGTGCAATAGACAAAAATCGGATTAGTATTTTTTAAACATAACTGTGTATTGTTCTTCCTCATGGACCAGAATCCTAAATGTTCAGGATATAATTAGGGAAAGAACCAAGGCGATAATTTAAAATATATCTTGTATTATTCCTACCACCTTCATTACAGGGGCTGTCCAAAATTCATTCAATACTTGCCTACGATGTACCTCGTAAAAATGAAATAAATTGAATCGGGCTTTAGGCCACCTTTGTGCACATATAGGCTAAACTGGGCCAGGAGAACCTCCTGAGGATGGTGAGATGATTGAGATGACACTGTCCTCCAGACACAAGATTCGAAATTCGAGCCCTGGCGGTCTGAAGCCGAGCACGCTACCTCTCGGTCACGGAGGCTCCCGACAATACTGACTTTCACACGTGGATGGGGAAGAAACATTTTTTGTTTCTTCAACCGCCGAGACCGGGAACCGAACCCCGAACTCTGGCGCGAAAGGCAGCGGTGCTAACCACTACCCTAGGGCCCCCGCCCGATGTACCTCGTACAGAGGATGTAGGCCTACCCACCACATTCTTGTTCATTGGGCCAGCGTCGTAGCCCATTATTGCTGATTTAATGCCGAGCAATCGTCTACCACGCTAACCCAACACTAATCCATCACTGGGTCTGCTGTATACCTTGCGCAAACACGTGGCATTCACCCAATGCTGTTTTGATGTTGAACGACAGTCTTCGACGCTGGCCCGACATTGAAACAGCATTGGGTGATTGTACCGTGTTTTCTGACTGCTGCATTGATATGCGGGTGAAACTTTTCCAACCCGGCGCCAGAAACACCAGATACACGATGCATTGGTCCAATGCTGATGTAATGCTAGGCCACCGACTACGACGCTAGGCCAACATTATTCCAGCCAAACCTGTTTAAGCTCTAATCACTATATTTAATTGTGAATGTATTTTTTTCTGAACACTTTTTAAAGACGAAAGTTTCTAACCTAGGGATCTTAAACGTTATATTCGATATGTTTATAAGGACTGGTGTATAGAAATGTCGACCGTTTCCCACACACAGCACCCCTTTTTCTCCTAAATGGGACACACACTAAGGCAAAAGAAATTTTTTAGGCTCCTGGCCTACGGCCAGGCCCAATTAGACTTACGGACTTCTTGTTTCTGCTTTCTTTGTATGAGGCGACACAGAATTCACAGCATACCGCCAATAGACTGAACAGCATGCCCAGTACCAACATCAAAAATACCCCAGCCATGTCCTCTAGTGTAGCCTGCTCACCCTCAACACTCTGACCACTTTCTGACAAATACAACAACAAGCAAACTGAATGATTGATTGATTGATTGATTGATTGATTGATTGATTGATTGATTGATTGATTGATTGATTGATTGATTGATTGATTGATTGATTGATTGATTGATTGATTGATTGATTGATTGATTGATTGATTGATTGATTGATTTGTCATATCACCTTCTTCTGCAGAAGCACATTCTCCTCCCATTATGTATCTATTTTTAAGGCTCTCTAGCCGACCGTTCTCACGTAAATTCAACACCTGTAGACTAGAATCAGAAAATAGAAATTAGGGATATAGAAAGAACAATTACAAGCCAATTTACTTATTAAGCGCTTATTTTTTTATTAATATCAGTTTTATTTACCTTGCGACGTAAATTCCTGTCGTAAGTCCCATATCAAGGTAAATAAAAATGAGCTGAATTCATGAAATGTCAATGTATAATATATTAACCGCTGGAATAGTTAGCTCTTCGCTTCACTTTACCTACTTTATGTGTCTACGACCATTATATTGTTCCAAATCTTTCAGTGCGGGGACCATCTTGAAACGTCAAAATATTGGGATAACATAAACTAATTCTTATCGGGGGTATTTTACAACATCCTCGCTGCCGTTTCTCATATATTCTAGTGGTTACATCTAAGCTGCCGTTTCCATAAACTGAGATATTTATAGTTGAGAAATTTAAATTTTGTAAGTATCCACGTAAAAATAAGTTTACTTTAAAACGAGATGTATAACTTTGTCAATCAACATGATTAAAAAAACTTGAAAGACTTTTATGGAAAAATGGCCTTACCAAACGACACATGACGGGAAAAACACATAATGACCCCATGGGTCCTCAGGGGCTATGTAATAAAAGTGTGGACACCGACGTCACACGTCGGCCCAACGTCTTCGACGCTGGTCCAACATTGTATAAATTGCATACAATTTTTTGTGTGCGCTGGGTGCACGTTTTTGGTGACAGATAGATAGATACATAGATAGATATTGACGACGGTAAGTCTATGCAGACTTATGCGTCATTAAAATGAACATATGTACATGACTATATACAACACGATTAGTTTGCGTGAAATCACATGAAAATTGATATAAGCATGCTAAATTAACTTAAAATCTAAAATAACTTTAAACCTTGTCGTGATGCTTTTAAGTTTCCCGCACCAAAACCAGAGATAAAATATATGTGATATAGGTGATATCGGTGATATATTTCTGTCAAATCTGGAATACGCGCCATTTTACAACTTCCTTTGAAACGGCTTTGAGTGGATGCCCCGTGTTTGCTGGGAAGAAGTATCACAGTGTTAGCAACAAAACACAAAACATTTAATCCCAAAGTTGGGTTAATGTTGGAGAAGCGTCGTAAGCGGTGGCCCAAGACAACATTAAGCTCATATTGATCCAACACGTGCATTTTGCACGTCAATGCTAGTGGTTGTATAATTATGGTAATAATCTGACACCCACCTGAATGAGCTTGTATAAGGTGATTTCTTCCTGAAGCCTATGCCATAACCGAAGTTATTGAACAGGCTGCCTATGGTTTGTATGGTGCAGGGTTTCTGGTTGACGGCATATTCCAAAGGGGCTGAGTCCCAAATAAAGGCATACCTATCTGACTCCGCTGCAAAAATACCATTATTATCACATAGTCACATTATCACATAAAGATTAGCAAATTGTGGTCTCAAATTACCCCTTTACGGGCTATAGTGTGTGACAGGTGGTTTCTGAAGGTTTTCTGTATGCCAAAACCATTTCTAGCACTATGTCGTAAATTGCGGACATATTTATATTATTGTTCGGGTAGAGGTCAAGTTCAAAGTGAATTTAAAAATGACCGTTTGTCCATCATTCGCTGACGTGTGTTGGAATAACATTTCAACCAAAAAGGTTTAGCTACTAGGCCTATCACACGTTTATATCAACACTCAAAAGTATGAAATAAAAACGATATAAATAAAAAAATAGCTGACTATAGCTATTGAAAGTAATGAAACATATTAATAATGTTATTTTTATGATACCCTAGCTGTGAAACAGAAAGCCTTAAGGCAAAACGAATAAAGTTATTAATGCATGCCTTTTTAAAACCAGTTGATTTTTTTGCGATTTCCTCCGGAAAACGTGATCAAATACAGCGTACTGTTAGCACGGTAGTCAAGAACTAAGGGAGACTATAACAATAACCTGAGATCTAGATTTTGATAAAAAATTGTGATTCTGTTTCTGTTCTGATTATATCTCACTTGCTATAATATGCGGCCGCTAATGATGGTAAGAAGTATAAAGTACTATAGTGCTGTGTGTTGCTAGTTAATCACCAGGTGACAATGTGCAGACGCATGGCCCCTGGTGAATGGCGTTGATTCAATGTTTTGCATGTCGGACCATTGTTATCTCAGTGTGGTCCACACCTTTTAGAATATCAATCAATGATTACAGACTCTGTATCGCGCAAAGGATCTGTTATTAGGGAACATAACTATAGATTAGGGGGAGGACTGGTGGGCTCAAACACCCCTTCAATTTTATAATGCTTTTAAACTCTAAAATCATTTTCTGTTCACCATGATGTCAATGTGTCATGGTATTAAAGATATATGATCGTTTTGCTATATTGTGGCTGTATGTCATCCTTGATTACACACATTATATCAAAACTAAATAGCATTTACTGATTAAAATGTATGACTAACCACTAAAAGGAACTAATAATGTCAAGTAAAAGTCAATATAAAATTTTGATATTTCTGGAAGTTTCGGTCAGTATTTTACTATGGTGACTATTTTGAAAATTACATCCCTATAGACCACGTGTTAACAAGCTGATTTTCATCCATGATAGTGCCATGCACGGAAAGATACAATAGAGGAAGAGTCCTCTGGATAATTTAACTTTAGATGTCTCAACTACCATGAATACTTCCTGGTTTATAATAGTAAAGTATGTGTCATTTTGTTTTGTGGCTATCGTGGATTTTGTATATAAATTATATATTTATTTAAGCGAAAATAAATTTAAACAGTTCCATGGCCATGCGAATGTATGATCAGATGATTATCTACTGAAATTATTTAGTGAGTAAGGTAAAAACCAAGATAATTTTATGATCAATTATGTATTTCAGGAGATATCGATCATTTTAATGGTGGCTATTTAAATTAGCCATATTGGCAATTGCGTTCTTACAGATCACTGTTGACAGTCTGATTTTCATCCAGGATAGGACTCCGCGTACCAAATTATATAATTCGGGAAGGGTCCTCACGAGGGTATTCTCGGGAGTGCAGTGGGTTACAGTGATAACATATTTTAGCTATATTTAGGGGCCATCTTGGATTTTGCCTAAGAATATTTGAAATTGGCAATCAAGCATAGTTTTAACTGATCCCTTGGCTATGAAAATGTATGATTGATCACTATATATAGCATTTTTATGTATAATAATAGCCAAGAGATGATCAATAAATTTTACGTATTTCGGGAGATTTAGATATTTTGATGCCGGTCATTTAAAAAAAACGGCAATAGTGACAATTCGGACCTACAGATCAAGTGTTTACAGGGTGATTCTCACACAAGAGAGGTCCGTGAACAAAATTATGCTAATCATGCAGGGTCCTAAGGGTACATTCACTTTAAATTCGCGTAAGTGGAGTGGGTTATGTTGGTAAAATATGCTATGTTTCGTTATATTACGAGGCCATTTTTTATGTAGATCAATAGCCAATATATGATCAATGATTATTGAATATCTTAGTCTGTAATTTTTATTGTATTATTGTATTTTGAAAATCGGCCATATTGGAAATTTAGTCACTAATGATGACGTGTCAACAGACTTATCCTGCAGCAGGATATATCCCTGAACAAAATACTACCACTCACTAGTAATTCATGAGTTTAGTGGGCTACCATGAATGTGTCGTTATTTTTGGCGGCCATCTTAGATTTTACGCAGAAATATTATAATTTGGCAATTGAAAATAGTTTTAACCGATTCTTAGCTATAAATAATATATCATCATCCACTAAAATCATCTTTCTGGGTTAATAGCCAAGATACGATCATTTCTGTATTTCGGGAGATTCAGTATTTTGATGGCGGCAATTATGAAAATCGGCCATATTTGTCTCTACAGATCACGTGTTAATAGTAGGCTGATTCTCACCCGGGAGACTTTGTCGCGATACGTTTGGAGAATGAGTGGTCGTTGTCATGTACTCAGAAATGGCTAGGGAATCAAAAAATGACAACACCCTTTGACGGCAGATGTTGTCCACCTGACAAAAAAATAAGGGTTTGGCTCCTGGGGTATTTTGTTTTACCATGTATAATAAATAAACGAATAAATCAATATAGACGAATATGTATGAAATGTACATGAAGCGAGTTTACAGTACTTTTGTCCGTGGGATATTCCCATCAAACACATGTGTATAAATTTTTTTTGTACAAAGTCGGCCCAACGTCTTCGCCGTTGGACCAACATTGTACAACATGTTTTGTGTTTGCTGGGTTGGTAAAATAAACCTCACGAGGCTATCATGAGTTGAGGTAGTATTTTCTAGTAAATTATAAAAATACCGTGCAAGCATTCAAACACCCCGGCTGATGCAGTGACTCTAAATTTCCACAAATCTGACACAACTGCTTCCAATATGCCAATAATAGAAGATCAATGATAAAATCGAGATGGCCGCTGTATCCTCAGTTTTGATCGCAAATAAAAACGGACGATGCCAATAGACTCGCAAAACCCGATAACCTATATATGCCAGGTTTCAAAGCATTTAACTGAAAATAAGAAAATTAATAAAAATTAATAAAACCAAAATGGCCGTAGGCGCCTCGTTTTCGGTCTCACATGAAAACGGACAATGCTAATAGACTCGCAGACACCAAAACATATATATACCAGGTTTCAAGAGAATTCTGAACAAAAAAAAAATTGAGTCGAAAAAAATGTAATCGCCAGGTGGCGGCCATTTTGATTATCGGTGGAAAGCTGAAAATTTAATCGAGTGATCTCCATACTTAATGATGGTTCACATAAAAAATTGGGGAGATCCAATAATTATTTTCAAGTTATCGCGTTAACAATAATTTTTCAAAAATTTCACCTTGACCTTTGACCTACGACCTTGACCTTGGGAAAGAAAAATTGCCGGAAGGGGTTGAAAGTTTGTATGAATTATGCTTTCAATCTGTTGTACCATATTGGTGTAGCAGCCAAAAGGCGTGCGGCGGCGGCGGAGACGGCGGCAGCGGCGGCGGTGGCGGCGGAGACGACGCACGAAGGGGACGACAATACCCCTTAGGGCCCAACGGGCCGAGAGGTGAAAAACTATATAAAACAATACAATTATGTAGTAAAACTTACAGCCTTTGACACCGTAGGAATTCCGGACTCGTTCAATCCCTTCGCTGGAGTTCTTGACAAATGTTCCTTCAGCATCCATGAATGCGACCATACGTGTGTAAGGCTGTGATGTCTGCTCTTGGAAGAAGGAATGTACCGCTGAGTTGGCCACGGTACCGTATTTAACTTCTCTCTGATTAGCCAGTTCAGTCAGTGAGTTAATACCTGTGAAAAAATGGAATGCATAGTAGAGTTAAGCAATTTATATTTTATTTAATGTAGGCCTACATAAGCTAATAGCTAGTTCGCCACTTTGTGTAGTTGCATTTGAAACGTATGATGCCTCTCGAAGCAACGTTTAGAAGTAGGCCTTGAAGTAGGCCCTATGCACGCGATTTTAACCTCAAATCCGTTTTCTTGACATTACATTATAATTTTGTTTTTAAATTACTGGGATTGTTAATTAACTGATCGAAATGCATTGCCTCGTATGACCACACGGGTTTTTCTGGCGTGACTAAAGCATACTAGTTATTATACCCGTTTTTGTCTTTGTCAGGTGAAAACCCTTTCTTTGCACAAAACACGTGCATTTCATAAGATCAATAATTAAAACGTGTCAGTGCAACACGGTTATTTAAGTAAACGACATAAAATATACTTTTTCATCATTTCCAAACCACGCGAAGGCAAGTTTTAGTGAAATAAATAATTGTCTGAACGACATGTTGTAAATAAATATTAAAGGTGACATATCACCCCTTATATAGTGTGAATAAATTTGTGACAAATAAATCAAAGTTGCCACACGATGGGGCACAAGTGTTTCCTTATATGGGGTGATCGACTATCATGTGACCCTCTGAGAGGGTCACATGATAGCCAATCACTCTAGATAAGGACATAATTATTCATACCATATAAGGGGTGATAGATCACCTTCAAAAGGCCCTTGAAAAAATGTCAGCGGCATCATCAAGCACTAAGCCTACATGTAGTTTGGGATTCAACTTTGTAGACATAAAAAATAGGCCTAAGTGAAATAAATATTTTTCATGAGAGTGTGAAAAAGAAAGTTCTGCAGATAGAAAGTGAAATATATAATTGGTCCAATTCCCCCGCCCCCGTAGTAATTGAATGGTGGCCACTTACGAATATAAGACATACGAGAATGACACTGATGTGCGCAACAGCTTCATTATCAAACAACATTGGTTCAATTCCTATGTCCGTATTTTCGTACAGAGTACGATATATGATAGGTTTCAGATTGGTCGAGATGGCCATCCCGATCGATCTGAAGCCTACCATATATCCTAACTTGTACGAAAATACGGATCCAGAGGAGTGTGCGTGAGCTACCTGTACTCAATCTCGCCACTGTGAGAAAGGCGGCCAAGTTCGCTGTGTACGTGGCCGAAATCACCATAACAGCAAACCACCAGAACCCGTAGATAAGTCGGCCCGAGAAGCAGCGTGGCGATATATCTGCTCCCTGTCAAGGGAAAGGGCAACAAATAGTTAGAAAGGTTGCAAATTCAGAACTGAATAATAATATAATGATAAACTCAATACGTTGAACCAATGTCGGGTTAAAGTTGATTCAGCGTCGTAGACGGTGGGCCAGAATTATTAGTGTTTGTTCTTGTATTTGCTGGGAAGAGGCTTCAAACGCTAGAATTTAATCGTATTTAAATTTGTATTATCACATGCACCCTTTGAAAGTTAGCGAGAAAAGGAGGCCATGCTGCATGGTCTTTGCATTGAAATGGCCTGGCCCCCTTTGCCCTGACTCCCTTTGTCTAAGGGGTAGAGGTGGGAAACTAAATCTATTATCTCTCCCCAGAGTAATCTCCTGACTGAAGTAATGACTAGAAAACAAAGGCAATATAATGTAACACACAAGTCAATGGATTTTCAGAAGAAATCACATAAATTGATCAAAAGATTCATACAGATATATAAGGTTGTATTAATAAGATTGTTGCTATAAACCCCCTGTCGTCTATTATTTTTCGATACGATATGAATGAGATGTTCGTTCATGTTTTTTGTATACACATATTCACAATTCATAACTATGACATTATTAATATTTCATACAACACGACATAATTAAAATATCATTGATGCACCCCTTTGCCCGCTGCCCCTCTTAGCCCGTCTCTCCCCTAAAGGTAGATAACAAAAACAAAATCTACTTCATCTGGCTGTTTATTGTATCAACGTTTCGGCCTTTAAGCCTTCATCAGGTACACAAAGTTATTCTGACGTTGATTCAACGTCGCAACAGAGTCGTGTACCCAGTGGGAAGTCTTCATGTATTACCTGCACGAGGAATCTAAAAAATATGATCACATCTCAATATATAATTGTTTAATCGGACCACCCCCCCCCCACCGTTTTCAAAATTATGGGACCGCCCCTGGGATATCACCTGCTGCATCCAGCTTGAGAAAGAATACCAGAGACTGTCCCAGAATCTGAGGACGTCCTTGTTTGCCTTGGCACGGTGGTCACTCTTGTCCAGGCGCTGTACGTACATACCGTGGTAGCCGTAAGGACTGAGAAAACTGTGAACAAACGAATGAATGAATTAATGAATGAATGAATGAATGGGATTTTATTGCACTAATAGGCTAAACTGGGCCAGGAGAACCTACTGAGAATGGTAAGATGACACTGCCCTCCAGACAAAAGATTCGATATTCGGTAGCTACCCACAATATTAAATCTTTACGAGTGAGCGAGGAAGAAACATTTTGTTTCTTTGAAACTTGAAGGCCAGCGTGAGGTTCGAACCCCCGATCTGTCCAAGCATGCAGCTTTATAACCACTGCACCAGAAACAGAACAATAAGGACTGAGAAAACTAAAAACAATGTACCACAAAACTAACTATTTACAAAGCACCTTATAACTTCAAGGGGACGATATATACGGTTTGCATCATATTTTAGATCAATATAAATATCACTGTATTTGCTAATATAGGATCTGGTAGATTCCTACTTAAATATGTCTAGTAATTCAATATTGGAGATGTCTATTTTTCAAAAAGTATTGATATTTTTCATCATTCGAAGCTGGAAATTGCGATAGCAATTCCAGCTTCAAATGAATGGAAAATAGAAGCAAACAATTCAGCTGACGTTGGCACAACACTTAAAGCCATCACTGGGTCCACAGCACTAACCTACATATGGTTGTAGCCACACCACACACAAGAAAGGCTGCGACCACCGCCGCCCACAAAGTCCACTTGAAGGGCTCCAGAAACGAGAGTAGAGAATTACTCGCTACCTCTTTGGCTATCACTATAGACAGTCCCAGGTCCATGAACGGCTTGGTGAACTCGATGTCCTGTTGCCGCTCGTATGTGATTGTCATTGCCCCCATCGCCATGTCCGCTTTCTGAACATAAAAATCACCCTCTTATTATAGCCGTGTGCCTTGGTATCGTTTGTATAAAATTATTTTAAGAAAATCAAGATGCTAGATTTTTATTTGATTGCTACATTTGTATTTACACATTTGTATACATTATTTTATAAATCAGAACTCGTTGGTCGTTGGTTGGGGTAGCATACCATACTTGAATCGAACAAACCGTCACAATCCAATTGTGTTGGGCTAAACCACAAAATAAAAATTAGCTGGAATGCTTCCATATAAGCATAGTAACAAAATGAGAGATGCACGTCTGGACAATTTTATTGGCCAAAGTAGTTTACTTTATTCTAATTTAAATAACCACTGAATAACGGGAAAATATTGGCTGAATATATAATAATTAATATTGAAAGTCAATTCGTGACGTTGTACCGTTACTGTACAACAGTACAATGGGCCGTTTAATTATTACTCATGGTAATATGCATGGTTCCTTCATTTATGTAGGTAAATCTATTTTTACATGTTTTACGTCATATACTTTATAATTGAAGTTCAGCAATTTACAAAGGATTGAAAACAGCCCAGAGGGCTGCAAGTTGCTTTCGTCGGTAAACGAAATGTGCAATTAAAAAGGTAAATTAATGTTGATAATTGTAAAATGATACCTTATTATACCGACTGGATATTGAAAATTAGCTAAAATAATGTGATGCAGACAAATAATTCAATATATTTTAGGAATGTGTCAGATTTGGTGAACCATTAATAAGAAGAAGTCATAGAAGTCTAAGTCCGACCAGAGCTCGGACATTACATTGGGTACACAGCATTTAGGGTTCAAGTTAGGCTTGGACTTACAAATAGTGCAAAAGTCATAGTGTCCAGAAAATCGCCAGACCACATACACCGTAGCCAAACCTATGTTAGTTGTAACATTGGTTAACCCTTCAAACGCCGAAATATTGCTATATAAACCAAAGGTTTTTTCAATTTGAAATCAACATCAATGTGTCAGATCTTTCCGGTTCATTTCAATAACTATGTTATGAGCATACAACCATGATAAAAAAATAATTCTTTAACAGCGGGGATTATGTGAGTGAACTTATGAGTGACGTTATCAATAACAAATGAGAGCAAATTTCAGTAAAGTAAAATATGCTGATTAACTGATTATGAGGCACTCATCATTATTTAAAGGTAAACTACTCTCATTGGTCTGGAATATCGATGGATTATGATTGAATATCAAGGTATGGTGGGTTTATACAACTTAGCTTTGATTTAGAGGTCGTCGCAAAAGTTCACAATGTTCTTAAATACGGACACCGTCCATATTGGTAGGTGGGTGATTGACTGCCACTTTCGTCCTGACGTTTTGCGATTTTTTAAGTGCATTTTTTGTGTTCTGCCATGCAAAGAAAGCAAATTTGTTGTTGTTGTAAATTAAAGAAAACATAAGCTATATAGACAGGTTTCTAATTTTTGTATCACAAATGGAATGGATGTGCTACTTATTTTAGCGACAGGCCCAGTTTAATAGTACCCATATTATAACTCACGTCAGCAATGAGCTCGCCCACCAGGCCATTCCACTTGCCAGTCTTAGAGTCCTGAGCCCCATACTCCTCTCCTTGCAAGTCGTGCAGCTCATATTTAAAGTTAAGAGATGTGGCCAGCTCATCCAGCAGGTCTATGCAAAAACCTTTGTAGATCTTCGTGGGGTCTTTGATAAGTTCGGGCTCTGAAGACTTCATCACAAAAGGCTCCTCCTGTGAGAAAGCATTGAAAGTGTCATACATTTCATGACGAGGTATGGCATGGCATACCATGTAATGCTATTAGTGCTTACAACGCTGAACTATTTTGTATAAACCATGAAGACCACAGAGTTTTTTCAATTTGAAATCATCATAAATGTCGAAGTTAGCTCTTTCTGATTCATTTCAATGCCTATGCTACGGTCTATGACCATTAGAAATATTTTACCTCTTTCAGTGCGGGAACCGTCTTCATACGCCAGAGTTGTATACGTCAGATTCAGACATATAAAGACAGTCCCCACGCTAAAAGAGTTAAGTAAAGTCGAAATACCGTGACATCATCTGATAGACCAGATACTGTACAAGTCAAACTACGCCTTTTCTAAGCAGAAGTTTCTTGGTTTACATACTGGCTGGCAAATGAAGAATAATGTGGAGTTAAACGAAAATAAGTCAGGAGGAATTGAAATATTGAATGCTAGCCTTACTGTGGTCTGTGACGTTCTTAGAAAGCGACAACATTGGGATTTAAGTTAAGAACAACAACAATAATTCACAGACCTGTTGGTAAGCTACAATTCGATTTCAATTACGACATAATTTGGTATGTCTTTAGGGCCTAGTTCCTTAAGAACCCGAACTCAGAGGCTATGCGTAATCAGGCAAATAACCAGAATATTTTTTTAATGTTTGATTCAGGTCAGCGTTTAGTTCAGCCCATGGATCAGCAGGGTGAAAATTTGAATTATTTAATTTAACGATTTACGAGTTAATGTTATTTTTGTTTAACTTTCTGAAAACATCATGTGTTTTAGTGTAAGAGAGTTCCAACGAGATGCCAAAGAAACAGTGAAGAAGGCATTTTTTTCGTCGGTGGAATTCTGGATTGTGCAACATCGGGATTAGCACGTCAGATAAATTAAAGGGGTTGTTGATTTGAGAGATAGCATGCCAATATTATTTTGATGAAAATGCTTCCGGTCAAACTATATACTGACCAGTAAGGTGACCACTCTGAGAGTGACGTTCTTCAGGTCTACCTCAGTATCTCTGAGTGGTAGATTAGTGTTACCGCCAGAGAAAACCACTGTGTTGTGTCCATTCATCTCCAGACGCGTGTCCTCGCTCCGAGATTCATCCCAATTGCCTACCTACAAGAAACAAACGTAGAATGGTGGACCTTGATTATCAGTACACCATGTGTGCGCACATTCTCCACACGACCTTACCAAAGATTGGTTCATTGTTAGTCCATCGTGTAGGACGTCAGCACAGTATTACAGCACTATTGGGTCTATGTTTCATGCAGGTACCAGTATTTCTTGACTTAAGCCCCACCAGCTACACCTGCAAGTTGAACTCCCCCCCACTCCTTCCCATCAACTCTCCCCTCCCCCTCCTCTCCCCTGCCACGGCGCCGCCGCCCGCCAAATTTCCCCATTAAGATTATTAATAATTTGAGAATGAGTGGAATTAAGTTGGAAGCCATGTAAGCGTTATAGACCTGGGCCTATGGTCAGCTTTGTTATGAAATTGGAATACGTCAGTTCTCTATGCTGGTATGAGATGAAAAAGACAATGTCATGGCTAAAGTTGTATTGTCCCTTACATCAGCCCTCTCTAGTTGTACTCTCCCTCGGTTCATGCCTCTCTGGAGAATACAGCTAGGTCGGGCTGATATGCGGGACGATACAGCTTCATCCATGATATAATCTATAAATATCTCACCTGGCTGATACAGCGATCGTGTTAAAGTGGATGGATTCAGTAGACAAGATGTAATGCCTGTCCATATTTCCCGCAGAGATTGTCTGCCAGGAGATGTTAATCCAATGCTGGTATAACGTTGGAAAAGCACATCGTATGCTGGTGGACCAACAATCAAACAACATGGTCGACGTCTGTGTTTGGTGGGGAACATGTATCAGTCGGCTACCCAGTAATCCCAAAACATTAGCCAGAGGCAGATCCAGAATTTAACAAGAGCGCTGATGCTATCGATATCCTCCGCCAATAATTAAAGTCGATAATGGCTTCAAAGTTCAAGGTTAAAAAATAGATAAAAGATTAAAGTCAAGGATGACCTAAAAATCAAAGGTCGACAATTTGGTCAAAGGTCATAACCCCCAAAAGGCATATCTAAACCCCCTGAGGGATGTGTCTGTGCAGTATGAAAACAATCCAGCACACGCTTTGCGAGATATCGTCCCGAAACTGAACTTATTATCCACAATCAATTAAAATCAATAATCGTCTCAAAATCAAAGGTCAAAACTTAGGTCAAAGGTCATAACCCCCAAAAGGCACATCTGCACCCCCTGAGAGATGTGTGTGTGCAATATAAAAACAACCGAGCAAATGTTTTGCGAGATATCATCCGGAAACTGAACTTATCATCTGCAATCAATTAAAGTCAATAATTGCCTCAAAATCAAAGGTAAAAAAGAGGTCAAAGGTCATAGCCCCCAAAAGGCACACCTACACCCCATAAGGGATGTGTGTATGCAATATTAAAGCAATACGGCTAACGGTTTCAGAGATATCCTCCGAAAATAAAACACGGACACATCCGTGACAATATCCCCCGTCCCTACTTCATGGGCAGAAAATAGTTGTCAACCAATGTTTATCATTTTTCTCAGCTAATATAATTATGGAGACTTGGTAGATGTTGAGCGTCATATATCAATATTTTGTCAATTGAATGTTCAGACAATGTAGTTTGACCACCACTCCCCCCCTCTGGATCCGCCACTGTTAGCCCAAGGTTGGTTTATTGCTGAGCAGGATCTTGACATTGCAAAAAAGTTTGTTTTACTGTTGGCCCATAATCTAAGAAGGTCCAATATTACATCTACATAGGGCCAGCGTCATGTGTATGTGACATGGATCATGTCATCCATTGTCCCCTCCTCCCTAATCCTCTTCCGACAGCTGGTCATAAGTGGTGATGGTTGATCTAATGGTCCTTGTTTGATCTAACAAGTTTGTGGTGTCTAATCAGTTCATCTTCACACATATTTAGGAGTGCACTGACTTATCAGTGAGTGCCACAGTACGTCACCCACTGATCCTTTTCATTGCATTTGCTATTAATCAACACCGGGGATCTCTGTCGTCTGTTACATCACCACCTGCCAACCAGCAGCCAGCAATTCATAAATCGTATGAGGGTAAGGTAGATCGTGATTGGTCAGTTGTGTTTAGATGCACATTTGCCAAAACGTGGGAATCTATACACGCAGTGCGTGCCATACAAGGGTATTTAAGAGTGTTCCACTATCATTTTTAAATTTATAAATATTTATTTTTTAAAGTATGAACTAAGCACAATATTTACTATAAACAGTATATAGCAGTGTATATTCAGCCTAGATATTTTTATCTCATTTTCAGAAGCGTCAATGATAATAACATGAATCAGGTTATTTTGAACTCTGTGAGGCCTCCTGGAAAGTAGTGGGTTTTGTTCACACATACAGTACTGCTATTCCAAAATTAAACACCCCATCGAACCATAGTGTACCCCACAGATTACACCGGGTTACCCCGTGTTACAACCCGGGCTAAGCCCGGGTTAAAAATAAATATCACCGGTGGCATTTTATCTGGGTTAAACAAACCAACAAAATGATCATGACCCGGAATTGCTCGACCCGGGGCAATCTGTGGGGCAATGCCACAGGATACTTTTCAGCGACGGATTCGACTCGAGATGTGGTCATTACCCCGTGTTAGAGCTGCATGCATAACTGTTTTGCTTAGTTTACTCCAAATAATAATTAAAAGACAATGGTTATTATGTACTGATTGGTATCATGGCATTTTGTCAATCCTCTGAATACTTGTCCCTGATAGGAGCCGTAATTTGTTGTGCGTCTATCGTGTCATGCATATTGCCAGTGTGATCGTTATTTAATTTTATAATGTTAATATTATATACGAGACAATCTCGAACTAACATAAAAGAACAGCACCAATTATTTTGTTTTTTTTTAGTCGTACTTTATCATTCAGCTAAATTATTCATTCATTCATTCATTCATTCATTCATTCATTCATTCATTCATTCATTCATTCATTCATTCATTCATTCATTCATTCATTTATCCATTCATTCATTCTTTCATTCATTCATTCATTCATTTATTCATTTATTCATTCATTCCATCCATCCCTTCATTCATTCATTCATTTATTCAATCATTCATTCAATCATTCATGCATTCATATATTCATGCATACAGGCATTCATGCATACAGGCATTCATGCATCAATGCATTCATTAATGCAATTATTTATTCAATTATTCAATTATTCATTCATTCATTCATTCATTCATTCATTCATTCATTCATTCATTCATTCATTCATTCATTCATTCATTCATTCATTCATTCATTCATTCATTCATTCATTCATTCATTTATTTATTTATTTATTTATTTATTTATTTATTCATTCAATTATTCATTCATTCATTCATTCATTCATTCATTCATTCATTCATTCATTCATTCATTCATTCATTCATTCATTCATTCATTCATTCATTTATTTATTTATTTATTTATTTATTTATTTATTTATTTATTTATTTATTTATTTATTTATTTATTTATTTATTTATTTATTTATTTATTTATTTATCTATTCATTTATTTATTTATTCATTAAGTCATTCATTAAGTCATTCATACATTAATTAATTAATTGTTTAATTAAATAATTATTTAATTGATTAATTAATTAATTAATTAATTAATTAATTAATTATTTAATTAATTAATTAATTAATTAATTAATTAATTAATTAATTCATTCATTCATTCATTCATTCATTCATTCATTCATTCATTGTGTGAAATTTGCCATGGGTAACTTTAACCCGTGGCAAAAGCTTGTGGCTCAGTATTGCACCGGGTTAACATGCGGGGCAAGACCAGAGCTAAAAGGCTTACCCCGCGAGCGAGTTAAACCACAATTGAATGTTTATACGTGGCACTTTTAGCACTGCCCCAGGTCGTGCCTCGCGATGGGTTAGCTGCCACACCCCGCTTACCACAGCAAGTGCCCCGAGGTGTTCAACTTTGGACTGTCAGTACTGTATGGACGCAGCAGTATCGACAGTGGCTGTGAAAGCTCTGACTCTTGGTGGTGATTATTAGCTAGTGCGGGGATGAATACCAGTGTCTGAAGTAAGCCACTGGTGACACGAGTGCAATTAAGGAGATTCATTCATTACTTCTTTCATTATCACATTAGCGACAAATTTCTGACCCCGCCCTATCTTGACCTTCGGTAAAAAATAACTGAGGGAATAAATGTTTGTGTGAATCAAGGATTCTATATTTTAGACCATGTTGGGGCAGTAGGCCTAACCAAAATAAATGGCCACCGCGATGCACAACCTGGACAACAATACCCCATCAGTCTGAAGGGGCAGACGTGCAAAAAGACAATATCATGGCTGAAGTTGTATCCCCCCTTACAGCAAACCTGCCTAGATGTGTGCATGATATCTTGGGTAGTGGAGCCGCGTTGTCTTACAGCCTCATCCGGGCTGATATATGAGATAATACAACTTTAATAATGATATACACTATAGACCTCTAAATTTAAAAATATATTTTGGGGCAGGGAATCACATATTTCTTCTACTCATTGTGTGAGGAGAATATAATATTTGCTGCAGGCGTAAAATATGAGTTTTAAATTATTTTCAATTGCCTTTTTATTACTACAGCATATGTATGGGTCATTGCGACGGATGTATAATTGCGAGATCGAATGTATTGTTACTGTTGTGGGATTTTGTAAATAGATATGGATCGGCATAGACGGGTGACACTTTTCTGTTTCGGCTCTCGAGAAGGACATCTTTCGAAATTAGGGTGCCTGGTGTGTTCCAGCGCAAGTTAGACAACCCCTGGAATAACCTGAGGCACTCGCGTCATTAGTCCATTGATCATCGTGTTCTGCGCTAGGGGTTCGGTATTATTTTTTTATGATTTTGTATGTGTGCTGATGAATCACTGATGTGTGATTGACATAGTTATATTATTGTTAACGAGAGCGTAATATTGTTAACATTGATATTAATGTTTCATATAGTTTAACCCTTTGAGTCACAACCGCGCTTGAAAGTGCGCTCTATACATAAATAGTGAAGCACAATTTATATTATATGACGTCACACACGATGTATAAAGAGCGCGTACTTGTGACGTCATTAAATAACTTTTATCTTAGCCCCTGAAAAAAATGAAATGTGGCATAAATACGCTCCAGTACGCTCCCGTACATGTATGCTAACATCATGTCATCCTATTTTGCATAACATTTTGCCAAAATAATGATGTGACTCAAAGGGTTGAAAATGTTGGTATATCTTTGCGTGATAGTTAACTGATTCTATTTCATTTTATTCGGAGTGTGACTTTTTAAATTTATCTTTTGGAATGGTTTGAAATAACGCAGATAATATTTTATAAGAGTAATTGTCTGCGTTAACCAGGTATTTTTAGTGATTGCTAAGCTCGAACGTTTATAGATATTTGACACTTATTTTCTATGTATTAAAGCTAGTTTCTCTTTTCTTATTCCTGACTCTTGAAATCGAAGATGTGAAAGAATAATTTAAATATGTTTGTATGATTCCTTGGATTAACGAGTTAATGGGTGTGAATAGTTTTGTTCTTGTCATTCATGTCAGTTCAACCTCGTCTGTCTTTCGGATCGGAATGTTACGTCCCAAATTTTGATATATGCATTTGGTTAATTAATTTTTCCTAGTGTAATTTCATCATAAACACATGATAACATTACCTTGACCCATCCATCTCTCTGTAGGTTGACAACATCGTAAACTGCCACGCTGGGTGTACGAAGCTCTGTGAAGGACAAATAATTCATGGTCCCTGGTCCTTCAGCCTGTAAAGCAAATCGTATTATTAGTGTGCTATTATTATGCTATTATATTCTCTATTTCTATTTGGGTTCCCCCATTCTGTGGGGGGACTTAATACATTTGCTTTGCAAACATTTGTTCGCATGATTTTGGGTGAATACAAACAAACAGTCTACAAACGCTATAATGTAGTTGGCAATGGTCCTGACAGTGTGCTTGAAACTTCCTGTGCAATTTTCAATCCTGAAAATGTGTTATCATAAGTGTGAAGAAAAAAAATAATCACTATTATATTCGTGATTAGAGCATGAAGGGTTTAACCATCAATGAAGATATTTTGTTGCTAGGCATCTCAAACAAACAGGAGGCATGGCTCCAATGCTCATACATCCCTTACAACGATGCTCACGGTAAACATCATAAATGTACTAGATAGCTCTTTGCGCCTCATTTGAATGCATGGCTATGTTATGGGTCTTACGCCCATTATATTTGTTTTTTAATCTTTCAGTGCGGGGATCGACTTTAGACATCAGAATCTAACGTTTATAGACGTCAGTTTTTTATCTCTAAACTCGGTCCCCACACTGAAAGGGTTAAAAGCTGGAATGTGATACAAATCATATATATTAGTACCAGTTTTCTTCGATCGATGGCTTTGTTTTATATTTCTGTCACCTTCAAACATATAATACTTAGCAATTATTACGCTTTCAATTTTCATCATAATTATCAATATTCAGCCTACCTTTCCCAGGTAATCAAGAAGTGGGTCATGTTGTGCTGGGTGAGGAGGTACATGACCCTGGCAGACGGGGGAAGTGTAATTATTAACCACCAGCTCGTATCCATCTTGAATGTAATCATGGAGACCATAGGCGTAAACCAGGACTGCATCGAACAGCCTCATGGAAGGTATCTGGAAAATAATCCCTGCATCATGAAGTATGACGTTCTCAGCAACATATCAAATGTGAAACCTTCATTGTCTCTTAACTTTATAAATTTAATAATGTGCCTCGATAGTGTGTATTTACTAAATCTCACACAACTTGGCACTCAAGCAAATGTGTAATCAGTTACTGCTTTTTGGCTTTGCAGAGCAGTATACGAACCTCATATACAAGTGATGTGCCGTTATTACGGACTTCCCACAAGTCGAGAAAGCTGGTGCGTAGCTGTCCCATACCCCCTGCTGGGCGTGTGCCTAAAATACCCTGTAGATACAGGGGCACCTCTGCACAGGGGTTAAAAAGGCCGGCCTGCAATGAAAAGAATAATAATAATAATAATAGTAGTAATGATATTATTATTAATAATAATAATAATAATAAAAATAATAAATCATTATTATAGCGCCATGTATCTGTCAGACAATCACTGGCGCTTAACATTACCATGTTTACATGTATATTAATGAAACACTAACCATCGGCAAATGCCATTTTAAAAAAGATATTGACACTTTCTTAAATGTGGACATTGATGACATTGTTCTCATATACAGGGGGAGAGAACTCCATAAACTTGCCATTGGAGCCTTTACTGAGAATGCTCTGTCCCCATAAGATTTGGGACGGGTATTAGGCACTACAAGTCACAGGTGCCCTGATGACCGCAATGGTGTTGCTGTTTGATAGACCTACAGCAAATCACGCAAGTAATTTGGTGCTAGCCCATTTAGTGCTCGATAGGTCATAAGTATAATTTTATACTTTGTCCTATATTTGACAGATAGCCAGTGTAGCTTATAAGAGGACAGGTCTCATGTGGTCATAATTGTGAGTGCCTGTAAGAATGTTTGCTGTTATATTTTGAACTCTCTGCAACTTAGCAAGAGATCTCTCAGGGATACCAACCACAATGTAGTTCCAGGAGTCCAATCTCGAACCAACAGATGCGTGAATTAGTTTCTGGGAAGCTTGTTTTTCTAAATAACGCGGAATATCAGCAATGTTTCCAAGTTGAGCCATCGTTGATTGGCATGGTTTTTGAACCATTCTCTTTCATCAGTTTCACTATCCTTCCACTAGCGTCAGCTAGTGGCTCTGATTAGAATGTGTTATGTAGAAATATTTATGAATTTGACCTGATTTTTATCTAACCAAAAAGGCAATACCTAACAAAAATGGTGTCCTTGACATTCTAAGCCATATGGTCAGGACAAGGAATACACATGGCAAGGCACGTGACTATTTTCATTAAATTCACAACTTATTTCAACATGTTTAAGAGAGGGTGGGGTCGACCAGGGAGGGGTTTGCCTACTTCATTACATATAAAATGTTATTTTTCGTGTCCAACTTGGCCTGACATCCTGTGGATAGTTAAGCCTGACATTATGTGCTCCTGTCAGTATTGTCTTGTGAGATATAGGTCTGAATTTGTACATTTGTACAGTGTATCATATGCACTGACTATCCTCATATAGTTGTATTATATAAGTCAGATATACATTCAAAATACATAGTCAATGTTGATGATTTTATGTTGGGCCAGCGTCAGGGACAGTTGACATACATCAATCCACCATTGTCAATCTCACAGTGTAAACACGATAGGTCTACACCGGCCTAATGTTTTCCTAATGTTGGGTCTATGTCGTAAACAATGGACCAACGTTAAACCGATATTGTGTCAGTGTATCGTGTTGGCAGGGACTTCACACCAGTAAGAACGATGACCCAGCGCTGGGTTCATGCTAATCCACAATCTGAGATGATGCCCCAACATCAAACAAAGAGTGGTTGTTACAATCACTGTACACAAAAGCAAGTGTACAATAAGACAGATAAAAGGATGGACCAACTCTGTATCTGTATATTACGTGGCAGTACGCACTATTGTGCTATCGCGCCACGGGAGTAACTTGGCAAGGCCTGTTATCATTCATGGCCTTATATATGTGCCAAGTACTCCATGTTGTGGATTTTTTGGGGTCTCGCCGGATGGAAACTGCGCCTACGTCCACTGAGGTTATTTTACGTCCAACTCAAAGTCAGTCAGACGAGCCATCTGATTTACGTGGTTCTCTGAGCTCCACGAGTGTATACAGCACCTGGCAGTCCCAGGCGGTCACCCATCCAATTATGAACCGGGCTAGTCAGGAAAAGTTAAAAAAAAAACTAAAACAAATTCCTTACCAAAATATTTTTGTACCACGGTCTTGTACAAGGGCTGGACTAGCCACACAAAATTTGTTTACTCTGGATATTCATAGGATAATTCTTAGCAGGGTAAAATCCAAAATGGCCAATTATCTCACAGAAATAACATGATCATCAATTTGTTAACAAATGTGCTGATTAATTGATTGAAAGTTGTTTTACAATAAATAAGCGACATACAAAAACACATTATTTTTGCTATTATTTGAAATTATTTTTATAACCTTTGGATATGGCTTTGATAAGCGTATTAGTCTAGTCAAAAAATAGGGTTCCCGTGCACCCTAGGAAATATACTTCTAACTGGTGTATCTAGCTTGCAAATTTGTGCCGCCATTATCGGAAAATGTATATTAAGTTATAATAATGTATTTTATTCGTACTCGTAGTACAGAAACAACCAGACATACTATACATATTTATCATGGGACACATTATTATCAGCCCTGTCCCGGCATTATCACTGTCCAGTCAAGTGGCAGTGGCGGGATTCGAACTCACAACCTTCTACTACAGTATCAGAGGCGCGAGCTCTAACCACTGCACCACCACGACATATCCACTGCACCACCACGACCTATAGCTCGGTCAATATTACAGATAATGTACAGTTTATTCAAGAAGTGATCACATCCTCCTCGATAATTATCTCAGACACTGCAAAGGTGATCTTGGCCACTAACAAGCTAATGTCAGCCACTGTAGCCACTTTAAAAGTGATCTTCAAAAATGATCTTGGCCACCAAAGAAGACCCAGCCACTTTAAAATTATTGCAGCCACTACAAAAATGATAATGGCCACTGCAAAAAGTGACCACAACCACTTTAAAATCTCAGCCACTAAAAAGGTGATCATGATTACAAACAAAGTGATGTCAGCCACTGAAGCTACTTTAAAAATTATCTCATCCACTACAAAAGTGATCTAGGCAACAGAAGAAATGACCCCAGCCTCTTTAGAAATGATCTCAGTCACTATAAAAGTGATCTTAGCCACATAAGAAGTGATCACATCCTCCTTAATAATTATCTCAGCCACTATAAAGATGATCTTGGTCACTAAGAAACTGATGTCAGCTACTGAAACCACTTTAAAAAGTTATATGAGCCACTACAAAGGTGACTTTGGCCACATATGAACTGATCTTGGCCACTAAAGAAGTCATCACAGCCACATAAATGATCATGGCCACTGAAGAAGTAATCACAGCCACTTTAAAGGTAGTCTTTTTCAGCACAAAAGTGATCTTGGCCACTGACGAAGTGACCACAGCCACTTTAAAAGTTATCTTAACCACAGTATAAGTGATGTTAGCCACTGAAGAAGTGATCAAATCCCCTTGAAAATTATCTCAACCACTACAAATGTGATGTTGGCCACTCACACACTGATGTCAGCCTCTTATAAAGTGATCTCCGTCTCTACAAAAGTGATCTTAACCACTGAAGACGTGATCATAGGCACTTTAAAAGTGATCTCAGCCACACAAAAGCTGATCTTGGCCACAGAGGAAGTCATCACAGCCACTTTAAAAGCTACCTCAGCCACTACAAAAGCTAATGACTCACCAGTGTTGTTATTAGAAGCCAACTCAAAATATTTATTGAACATAGTTACAAGCCATATTATTGGGATTGGTGGCGCTTAGACCTTCATGACAATTTTTTTT
The DNA here is from genome assembly GCA_964017125.1 of Flabesymbios commensalis. NCBI lineage: Eukaryota > Metazoa > Annelida > Polychaeta > Terebellida > Flabelligeridae > Flabesymbios > Flabesymbios commensalis. The sequence goes on along the minus strand of OZ024917.1, from coordinate 35,277,000 downwards.
ATGTATATTTTTTTGTTTTCGATCTACAATAAGACCATCATCGTTTAGGATTCTCCTTTAGTGCTTCAGGCAAATCAGCAATGAACTGGTAGTGATTGAACTGCAATAATTTATGTAAGCAATTTCTTACTTTCCTAAATTTATTCCAATTTTTAGCTTTTGTCCAAGCTTGCTTCTTTTTTAGACGTCTCACTTGAGAGTAAAACTAAGGTGATAAATTTCTGGGGATACATTTGATCTTCTTACATCATCGTAGCACTAGAGCCAACATTCCCAGATCAGATCAACATGTATGTTATTAGTACATTCGACTGTCTGGAGCATTTCACCACGCAACAAAGCTCCTAATTTATTCCAATCAACGTTTTTACATGCACTACACATACACTATATTTAGTACGCATACACCTAATAGAAACAAAATGAAATATTGCTCCTAATTTATTACAAAAAGCAGACATGTTCACATTTAACAATAATAATATTGATAACATAAGATTTGCATGTTGCACTTCTCAAACCAAAAAGTCAAGCGTGAATATATACTGATCACTATCGAGCTTTGCTGTTTTTGGCGGCCATGTTGGTTTTCCTGCTGTTGATATCATTTTTCTTTTATAAATAGTACTACACTTAACGTAACTGTCTACCCACCGCTGATAAAATATAGGGTAAATTAGCATGCCATGACAAAATATGTTTGGTTTCGATTTTTTTCATTACCGATTTCGGCCATCGTACATTTTGCTCCGCAAAAAACCTCCTATAACAATTGAGCATAAACAAATTGTCAGAAGTTAGCTAAGACCCTATACTATGCAATGGTAAAACACATTTTTGGTAAGGAATTTGTTTTAGGTTTTGCTAAAAAATTCCCTGACTAGGCGCGACGTTGGTTAGCTTCAGTGATCGAGCACAAACCGTTGAGCGAACGCCGTCTTCCGTATATTGCAACACAGGTTGATTGCAAGTTCTGTTCATAATAATCATGATAATACTAAGCATATAATGCCAACCATATAGCCCAGTATAAGGGAGACATAATTATATAAATTTATCTCTCATAGGTGCAAGGAAACCTTGAACTTGACATAGTTTCAGGGTCAGGTGTGGGTCACGAGACACCTGTTTTTAAGTTCCTATCAGAACGCAGCAATTACAGATTATCAAGGCTCTGTAGCAGGGCCACATAGCTGTGCTAGTTTGGCCCTGACAAGGAGGCTGTTTCTGAACAAAATTCGTGCGGACACTGTCGCCTTAACAGGGGATGTTCCTACTGTCAAAGTTTCAACATATATTCGCCACGGGACCAAGGAGCACACATCACTAAGAACTTGAAATATATATACAGCTGCGTGTTCTCAGCATATATATGTATTTCAACATTATATTTTCGTACAATCTTACTGATTAGGGAGATGTATATTGTAAATAATATTGGACCCAATAGAGAACCCTGTGGTACACCGAATTTTAGATTAAACGGGTCCAATGTAACACCACCAATAACAATACACTGCAATCTATGTTTCAGATATGAGCAAAACCAGCTAAGCGAATTATTGTCAGACAAATCAAATGTTTGATTTGAAGCGATCCAAGAGAATGTTGTGGTCAATGGTATCGAATGCCGCTGATTAATCAAGCAGCACAAGAAACACCCAACCTGCGTGCAGGGTGTACTACCCACTACACCCTGCCAGATATGAGCCTGTGTCTACCTATTTGGGACCCCACTCCAGGAGGACACACGTGCCTCTCGTGTGACACCCCCCAAGCTTAGACATCAAAGCTAATCGCAACGTGCCGGCAATCAGACGGCACTGTCTGGCCTGGGAACATCAAGCCAAGTGACAGTATACGCGAAGCGATGCGAGAACTTGGCCAACGCTGTTGCAACGTTGTGACAGTGTCGATGAGATTGGCCCAACATTGAGGCAGCAATGTGTCCTTGCCATCTGCGAAATGTTATTTGTACAGCCTATCATACAATCATAGAGTGTGTACAACTGGATTATACTGTCAAATATTGCCACCTCTATTTACAAATTGAATAATTACAGCCTAAAACGGTTGATTACATCAGCTAATAAATCAAAAACAGTTTAAACAGTGGCTAAACTCTTATTTTTGTGATTTTGTGTCGAAATAATCCCCCTGATTATCTACTTATGAACGAAAACGCACGCAAAATATGTGGTTTCATTTTGTAAAATAATACGTAATTTCGAGAAAAAATGTGCTCATATAAAGTCAAGAAAATAATTCAGAACGTTTATGTGTCTCTATTTATGGTAAAATATGTATGCTATGACATACTTGAATTAAAAATGTATGGGTAACATATTTATTGCAATAAAAGCTATATTTGTTCTACATGTACCACTTTCACAATTTTGGGCAGAGTTTGAAATTTAGGGGAGGGGCCGACAGTTAGGAGTCGGGTGCTCAATTAGGTGGAAAAGGCCTCATCGCATTCAGGGGTAGAGTGAGAACGAATACAACTGAAGTCTCTACAGGGTGGAAACTCCCCGCTGCCATCATCTATTGCCCTCAGTAGATCGTTCTGTACTTTAACCGGTGAGTTTCTATGCTATGATAAGATCTATAGGCAGATTGGTGTTTCTCATATAAAGCCTGGACATTCATATCAGATCAGTTAATTGTTTTGCTATTACTTTCTCTGGAATTTTGGAGATGAATGGCAAATTTGATACTGGTCTGTAATTTCGTGGAATTTGTGCTTCAAGTGTTGACTTTTTTATCAATGGGCTTACAAGTGCTTGTTTAAAGAAGATGGGAAGGTTCCTGTATTTATATATCACTGAAATTTGTATCTCTTAAATGGTTTGCATAAATATTAACAAAAAGATGACTATTTAACCGTATTAGGCTCCTTATACATAATGCCGTCCGAAATCACCGTCCGAAATTACCGATATTAGTACAGAAATAGTCAAGACATATAAAAGAGTACTATGTCAGGGTTTTTATTCATCACACCGTCCGAAATCACCGTCCAAAATCATGGTCCGAAAGCATCATCCAAAATTAGCGATATTAGTACCAAAATAGTTATATGAAAGACCAATAATTTGGCCGTCCTAATTCACCGCACACCCTCCGAAACAGAAATCACCGCCGTGATAGAACTCCAGCTGTAGTGTAGTCTAGTTTAAACTGCACCCTAATGATCAATTATGTAACCTGATCGTGCAAGAAAATACAAACGTTGTTCAGTTTTCTTGCGATATATGGGAGAGTACAGCACATTTCCAATGAATAAGGTGTTCGCCTAAGGCTCACACCTTATTCATTGGACGAGTGCTGTATTTTCCCATTTTGCACTCAAATAAACACCGTCGCTCAGCATCATTCGAAAATGTATATTTTATCCACTTTTCTTTATAAGTAGGCCAAGATCAGACAAGTTGTATGCCACCATTATTAATCTTATACGTATACATGTTATACAAATGTTTTGTGTTTGCTGTGTTCCTCTCATTTCCAATAGCTAAAAGCTAGGAACATTTTAACTTTTCTAATGTAACTGAGATTATCGTAACGTCTTATCGTTGCCATTAGAACATTTCTATACATCTTAACTTTTCAAATGAAAATAAGAGAAAGTTAAGATAACATCAATCTTAAAGGCAAAATGAAATACCACTAAGTAATACTTCATTCTATTTTAAATATAGTTTTAATAGCGAGAGTGCTTCGCATCGGTACGCTATGGCCCACTGGGATAGATTTCCCGGATGCAAAAGTGATGGGCAGAGCATATTTCTGATGTCAGTTGGGGGGGGGGATTTTATCTGATCGGTTCAAGTTAATAGTCTTGGAGATTATTGAAACCATTGTGCAAATTGAGGTAAAAGCACCAATTTTGACACACTGGTCCATTATAACCTACTAAAAAACATTAGCTATGGAGCCAAGCCGAAAATTTATTGTGTCGGCGACACTCGGCCATTTTTCAAATTTAGTATACTCTTTGTACAAACACGATAGTTTGATAAATATAACCTACATACATAGGTTTGAACATTAATATGCATTATGTGTATTAACTACAATATACATATGATCGACTCTCACAAAATCTTGACTTCAATCCTACAGTTGCACGAATGCAGTCATTGAGCTGGGCGTCAATGCCTTGCCGTTTGCAGTCTTGACTTTTGCATATACTTCAGAAGTATCAGGCCTACTTCTGCAGATGATGTGTATTTGCTGTGACATAGTCCATAAATTATCTATTCTGATCCCTCGTTTGTCTTGCCATTTTAAAAACAGCCGAATCTCCATTTGGTGCTTCTTTCCATTTTATCAAGAGCACTAAACTAGGATGGCTATCTACACTAAACAACAATTTACCGCTACTAAGTAATTAAGTCTAGCACTAGGTCACGGTGTGCACACACACGTTTAGTCTAGCAGCGCCACCGCGGCTGATAACCTACCTGATCGCTGCAGGTGGCCTGATGTGAGCCGTACACCTGTATTTAAGCTACACACCTGTCTATAGACATCATGGAATTTCAAATGTAATTTGAAACCTCTGATTTTCATTTGATACCTGTGTTATTGCATTCACACATGGCCACATTGGTGTTATGAGAGCACTACAACCCCATATGTGGTAATAATACCCCTTTGCAACTTCTTGGAACAGTGAATATGGACGATACTACTAGCCTGTATCATCGATGGCATTCAAAATATTGTTAGCAAATGTGTATTATGTAGAGATTTTACATGTGTTGCATGTGGAGAATATGAAATCTATTTGTCCTATTTTGCATATATACGGCTTAATATTATATATTATGATTATGCATCTAGAGCATTTCAATGCTATAAAGTGCTTGGTAATTAGGTAATCGAATGTATTATGCGTTGCAACCATCAGTGTACAGTGACATCCATCATTATTTGCACAACAAGTAAGATATTAGGAGTTTTAAAAGCATATCCCTGGTTTCGTCAGACTGAACATTTGATATTGTTAATCGAAATTATTACAAATGATGAGGATTGAATATTAAGCACAATCATAGCATGTTGTGTGGCTTTACACTTTAGTAGTTCTATTGAGAATGTAAAGACCAAACTTATTAAATGAACATTCAATTTCTGCTGTGGAAAAATATCCATTCGCGCAGCCTCAAGGTAAAAGATAAGTTACCAGAAAAAAAATAAAAAAAAACAGCACAGGAATTAAATTATGAAATTATAGATATATTACGTCACGAAGAAAACAATAAATGAATTGTGAAATATCGATATATCAATGGAGTGTACTGACACCAAAATAACTCCAAATAATACAAGAAGTTTTATAATAATGTACCAATGAAACGATAAACATGCGTATTTATGCATACATATGCACAGTCTCTCGGTTTCCCTATTTCATCTGTTTCGATTTGAAGCAATTACACAACTTTATTAAGAAATTGTGATACTTAAATTATAACATAAAGCGGTGACAACTTGTAAAAATGGGATAGTAAAAATCAACGAAACTTCACCAGCTGAAAGTTGCGTATATGTGATTTATGTCCTGCTCTATTCCCAGAAGAGTATTTTTCATCAACTCTTCCATCTCCTCCTTCAACTTTCGCTTCTATTGCTACAGGCCCCATTTACACCCACATTCGCCAGTTCCTCTTCTACATCCATTTTCGCCAGGTTCCTTCTACAACACAGGTCCTTATGCAACCACATTCCCTAGGTCGACATTCATAGCCACATATCACATTATCCTTCTACAACACAATCCGCAAGCTTCTTTCTGTCATCTCTGCAACAACTCTCCCAAGATAATCCTATACAGGTAAATCTCCCAGACGACTTGATCAACACCCGTTTCAGAAATAGTCTTAAATCTACTGCTACAGCAACATTTCCCAAGCCTCTTAATACAGCCATGTTTTAGGGTCATTTCCACAGCTACACCCATAAAAAGGTATCTCTCTACAACCATATTTTCCATATCCCTATCTACAGACCAATTTCCCAGTTTCTCTTCTACGTGTTCATATTTGATGTTTTTTTCTAGTGCCATTTTTAGGTACCTATCAACAGTTCTTTTACCAGATACCATCTAGAGACAATTCTCTAGATTTACGTCTACAGCTACATTTTCAATTTCTACAGTTAAATTTCCAAGTTTCTTCCATTGTCAAATCCCTCTAGTCATTTCTACACACAAATTCCACAGTTCCATCTCATAGCCATATTCCTTGGTATCCTCTGTGGCGAAATTGTCCAGGTCCATTCATGGACACCGTCTCCAAGTCTCACAAATTATCTGAGTCTTCCCTGCAGTCTATGTCATATGTCTATGTCATATATATATCTATGTTTACCTATGGATACCGCATCCAGGTATTCGTTCCCTACAGCCAAGTCCATTAATATATACCTTGTCCAGGTCTTTCCTACAACCAAGTCTATCTATACACACATTATCCAGGTCTTCCCCGCATCCAGGCCCATCTATAGACACACCCTTCATGTCAGGTCCAGCCAGGTCCATATATAGGCACCTTCTCCTGGTCTTCCATGCATACAGGTGAATTCATAGGCACCTTCTTCACATTTTCCACAGTTCTTTCATCCGTTTATCACTTTATGGTTCTTTGTAGTAACAGCCTTATAAAACAATCACCAATCACATTGACAGAATTCTCTACGTTGACCAAAATCAACCACTCTCAAGGCATGCTGTTCTGACAGATTCATGAAATGGCAACATTAGATTTCTTTTTAACATTACTTATTGCCAATTATATCATTTTCACCTTCACGTGTGATCGAGAGAAAATATTGTGCACTAGCGACTATCGCTCATATGTTTCAAATTACCAATGTGTAGATATTGCTATATCCTTAACCTTATCACGGAGAGAATAATTGACAAGACAATGATAACATGACGATATCACAAGTTATTTTTGGATACAAAATAAACATGTACTTGACGCAAAATAATTATAGATAGCTTGGAACTGTACCACGCTAAAATGAGTCAAATTGGCGTGTCACGTGAAGTGTAGAAAATGACGCACCACCCGTATTAGGAAAACATGACTTTGTAAATCTATTTCACCAGAGCTCACATGTCGTAATGATCAAATAAAAAATGCGCTCACATGCCGTAATGATCAAATAAAAAATGCAAGTTTTAATAACTAGTGAAATAATATTGTTTAAAATAAAACAAAATACCATTATTACCTGTGGTTTTCAAAACACATACAAAACCATGTATCGCATTAAAAGATTTGACCATGCGTATTTATTACCGCCTATATAATTTTAAATATGTCAACCTTTCAGTGTGTATTTAACTTAACACATTAATACATACTTGCTACTTGTTGTAGATCCCCTAGACATGCCCAGAACCCCTTATCGGGCGAGCGAAGGAAAACGCTCTCAATAACCCACCATGCCTTATCACCCCCATCCTCACATCATCATCTGTACATCATTTTATTTATTTATTTATTCATTGAGACATATTTATACAGGGTGGACATTATTAGCAGTCAGGCTATTTTTCATATGTGCCCTGTAGAGATTTTGTTATATGAAAAACAGACATTCAATTATATAATATATAATACTAGTGAGCTTTATAATACGGATAAAAACGCCCCAAGGTTAAAACACATAATATAGAAATGTTGCCCGCGCCAAAACCAGAGATAAAAAAAAACTACATATATATTATATATTAATATTACTATGAATAGTAGGTAAAATACACTCTGGAAAGCGTAGCAACGTACAAAATTACTTTTTAAAACATGATTTTTTTCCTTTAAAGAATGTGTTTACTATGAGAACAAGTAAAGTATAAATATATATTTACATACATACACACACACATATACATAAAATAACGTACTTGTTAGCTTTTTTAAATATACATACATTGTTTTACATACATCGCTATAAAACAATTAACACCCTTAGTTTAAACTGTTCCACATATTTTAAACAGGTGGTTTTGATTTTTGTAATTTCTTCAGCCGACATTTAAATGTATTGTATGTTGGCGAATTCCAGAGATTCGCTCCGGAATAACTGAGCGATGATTTGAATATTGTTAAATTGGGTTTCGGTAGATAAAGATTGTTATTTGTTGAGCCTCTAGTTAATACACTATGATGTTCCGCAACGGAGGAGAAAAAATCAGAAATATAATTTGGTGCCAAGTTGTTCCAAGTTGTTTCATCTCATCAATTTTTTTTTGTATAAACATATTTTATTAAGCAATTGAAACACATACAAAATAGTAATACGAGGTTTCGTTCGCTGAGTGGTGACATGATGACTGGTTTCGTGCAGGCTGCTGTAGTTGGTGCGGGGGTGGAGGAGGCGCAGCGCCCCGTCTTGTGATTCAAGTCAGTGTAGATCCATTTAAGTGGAAGTCAGGGCAAGAAAAATTGTACTGTGACAGTATGAAACAGTTATAACTGGTTCACTGAAGACAATGTGGCGTTTAGAACTGAAATATGACAGCAGCGAGTCCATTAACTGAACATTGAATGCGATAGGTTGCATACGCAGGTAGTAGGCAAGATGCTGTCATATGAACAATGTTAAATATAAGGTGAAGGTATATATCAGAGAACAGTTGAAATACACGCTGCTGGCATATACACAGCGCAGCGTAAAATATGATAACATTTAGGGAGCAGCTCGGACATGAAATTATACCAGCATCATGGCTAGCGTCCCGGTGCTGTCATGTAGGCATTGTAGGGCATTTTATAGATTCAAATGTCAAATGGCGGCCATTTTGAAAAAATCCCTTATATCCGTTTTTAGAATTAAAAAAAGATATGATTGTGTTATTGATCTAATCTGCAGCAGGACTACAACATAAGGTCGGAACAACACTACTGCTCCTGCTCGTTTTCCACACGTAGTCAGGGAAAGAAAAAAATATACCAGTCAAACCAAAGTGGTAAATTCCGAGGGGTACATTTGATATTCTTATATCATCGTAGCACTAGAGCCAACGTTCCCAGACCAGATCAACATCTATGTTACTAGTACATTCGACTGTCTGGAGCATTTTACCACTTAATAAAGCTCCGAACTTTTTCCAATCCACGTTTTTACATGCACTACACATACACTATATTTATTACACATACATCTAATAGTATGTGATCACTTCTTAAATGATCAGTAAATTATCTGTGATATTGAGCGAGCTATAACTCAATATACATTTTTCGACAATGGCGGCACAAATTTGCATAAAAATGGCACGTGGGACATTTTTTCAGCTTGTTAACATAGCTAATCGTTTTCCACGGTTTTTTTGCAAGCTAGATACAGCAATTAGAAGTATATTCCCACATCCAAAGGTTATACAAATAATTTCAAATAATATGAAAAATAATGTGAAACATAAAAAATTCGGAAAACACAAAATGGAAAGTGAAATTAAATTTAATTTGAGACAAAGACAGACAGGCTCAAAACATGTTCTATGAATGACACATTTGGCGGTCATTCTGTTTTTTTTATGTCGTTTATTTATTGTAAAACAACTTCCACTCCTTTAATCAGCACATTTGTAAAAAATATGATGATTAATTTTCACTCCCTATGTTATTTCTGTGAGATAATCGCCCATTTTGGATTCTACCCTCCTAAAAATCCTCCTATGAATATCCAGAGTAAACAAATTTTGTGTGGCTTGTCAAGACGTTATACAAGAGCGTGGTACAAAAAGAAATTTGTAAGGATTTTGTTTTAGATTTTTTTCTAGCTTTCCCTGACTACTAACCATGTTGTGGACTTACCCCAACTGTGATTCCGTCTGTACCAATCCAGGCCCAGCCTGTGCCCGTCATGTCCAACTCGTAAGCCTGCTTCATTATCACCTCAGCGTGGGATCCTAAACAGTTCATTATGACCACACGAGAACCTGCAAAGAATGCGTTATCAGGCGGTGAGTCCAAATCGTATTGCCTACACATGTTGACTATCAGCTATGCTTTTGTTTTGGTGGTCATTTGCTCCACTAACAAATCTCATTATTAGAGCAAACCCAATATTCTATTATAATCAGGTACGTGCGTGGCTCCCATAACGCAATATATTTAACGGCATGCATGCAAAGCGCGTAATAATAAAGTTATCTCTACTTAAAAATAATCATTTATAGAATATTTTTTATTTCATAATGCATAAGGGTTTTTGAACCGCCGAGCGGACAAAATTATAACGAAGCAATTTGCAGTGTTATGTTTCTTAATGTTTCCTAAACAAGGACGTAACCCCTATTCGTTCCGCAGTCGACCGGTTGCACAAGTAGAATTTAAAGAACAACTTCTCCAATGGCAATATATCAGACTCTGTACCGCGTACACAGTATGTTATTATGGACTGTTATTATCCCTTTAAGCTCTCACGATGCATCAAAACATTATTTCACACCCTGAAACTGACCTCCGTTTTCTTACGACTGGTGGTTTTAAAAAGAAAATTCCCATGAAACTGTGTTAGCCTACCAATACACGACAATTAAGTTTCTTGAATTTATCATTCACTTCAAGTAACCTTCATCCACTACAAGTCTAGAATTGCGACAGCAATTCGCGGCTTGTAGGGGATGGCTTGAAAGGGTAAATTCAATTAACTTTGACCAAAAAGTGAAATCACTCCCAGTGCTGCAATGAGAGACGATCCTAACAAACACAAGATGTTAAGCCAATGTCGGATTAATGTTTGTCCAGCGTCGTAGACAGTGAACCAGCGTTAAAGTGGCATTCGTTCAATATCTCGTGCTTGCTCGGCAGATTCTGCTGACTACCCAGTGTGACTTTAGTATCAACCACTCGAGTACATGTACCAGGACCATTTCAATGTCATAGGAAATGAGGGAAAATAAGGCAATTTCAGACTACTTTGTACAAACTGGTTTTGCCACGCACTATACCGCGGGCTTCCAACAGTGGTGACACAGAATGGTATCGGTTGGGGTTGAGCTTTAAAAACTAATTATTTTATTGTCAAATCAAGGTCATTTCAATGTCATTTTCTGTGTTTTTTTTGTGTGCTTTTAGGGCATGTGTGCTAGAGAAAGAGAGATTTCGGCCACTGGTAGATGTTGATATTTTATCTCTGGGCGGGGGCTCTAGGGTAGTGGTTAGCACCGCTGCCTTTCACGCCAGAGTACGGGGTTCGGTTCCCGGTCTCGGCGGTTTGAAAGAAACGAAAATGTTTCTTCCCCATCCACGTGTGAAAGTCAGTATTGTGGGGAGCCTCCGTGACCGAGAGGTAGCGTGCTCGGCCTCAGACCGCCAGGGCTCGAATTTCGAATCCTGTGTCTGGAGGACAGTGTCATCTCAATCATCTCACCATCCTCAGGAGGTTCTCCTGGCCCAGTTTAGCCTATATGTGCACAAAGGTGGCCTAAAGCCCGATTCATTTCATTTCATTTTTCTTTTATCTCTACTAACATGTCCCGGATAAATACTATTGAATACATACCAAAGGATTTCGGGGTAAGTGCGGTCACACAAGGGATTTGACCTCTATCAAATTTATCGGGACACCCGAGCGCGAGTTCAGAAGTTCCCAAGCTCCGAAGTTCCCGGAACTTCCAAGTTCCCAAACTCCCGGAACTTTAAGTTCCCGAAATTTAAAATAACATCATTTGTTAAAATAGCATAAGCAAACAGAAATTAACAGTTGAGTAATTGATTCATTTCCTGGCATTTCGAAATTATAAACAATCACGTCAGCCGCCATAAATTGCATAGCTCTTGGAAATCGCTCTGTATAAACTGTGTTTACACATACAAATGTATATGAGGATACATGTACTTTGGAAAATTAATATGTAGCGTTGTTCACTTGATATTGTATTGTATTATATTCCATATAATAGCAATATAATAATTATTTGTGTACATGGGGTGCATAGCATGTTTTTTAAATCTTTCTGGGATGTTATTTTACTATAAGGTACAGTATTAGCCGTCAATTTCTTTGGGAAAATACGCATTCAAAGATATTGCTATAACCGATATAAACTGTCTACAGAACTGTCTACAGAGGTGACGTTTTTCGTTTTTTATGATGATTCACTTGGCAGTAGCCCCATTGTCGATGATAGGTGGCAACACCGCATTATTTATTTCACGCAGTCATATCGTTAAATCTGGAAGTCGACCATTTTATTATATATTTGAATTTTTTTTTAATATACCTCTGTTTCTGATTTCTAGAAGTGTTTTTCGTAGGTCGATGGAACTGGCATTCTCATAAGGGTAGAAGTAATTCATAGTCACAATGTCCCAGTTCTGTTCAGCCGCCATCGTCTCAAATTCTTGCATGCCATGCCTGCCTGCAATAGTTAGGAGAAGTTAATTTTACACAAATCAACCGGTATTCTTTAATCCTTAAAGCCCCAAACTAAATCATTTAAATTTCAACCGCCTTAAAGTTGTGTCTCGCTACCGCGACCCACAACTTCAATCGGGTGAAAATTACTCCTATTTGTCCAATGTGAGAATAATCATTCGCAAATCTCGGTGTTTAAACACTCATTTCGTTCCCCATTAACTGCAATTTAAACGGCTAATAAAACTGTTTAAAAACGCAAAAAAGTCGTGGTTAGCGATTTAAGGGTTAATATATGCGACGTCAACATTTTGCTCCCCAAAAATACTTATGAGTAGTGTGCGACATTTAGGAAAAAAAACTGTTATACAAATAATGTAGATCATACTATATTCTGAATAAAAAGTCATGAGGTTTTTTTGCCACATGGGAGCAGCACACCGCACAAATTATTTCATGAATATATAAACATTACTAATATTTTATATATATTTCAGTGTAACTTCTTTTAAATCAATTGTATTTATTGCAAGATACCGTGTGTTTAGTTTCGCAAAATAGGATATTTAGAATGTTAACTCGTAACAGCTGTTTTGTGTTCAGCAAACTTTTATATAGAGCAGTAGTACGGTAAAATTAGGATTTCGATCGAAATGAAATTTTAGGGATGGAATTTTGAACCCCACCTGATCAACATACTAAACGTCTCCTGAATTTCACCTTGTGCGTTTGCCGCTAGAGAGCAACATCCAAAATGGCCACATAAAAAATATGTTTCTCAATCGCATTGACAATAATTTACATAATACCAGTCATCTTTAGTTGTATACTTTTGACCAGAATATATACCATAGAATAGCCAGGTAATGCTCCGATAACACTGTTTTCAGACATCATTGAACGAATAAAGTCACAACCATCTACTCGGAGATCCACACAAAACCATAATGTACATATATCTACTCTTCTAATTTCAAAAAGAGGAGATAGATGATGTGACCGTCAATATCTATGATACATAGAGTTACACGATATCGGCAATATGTAATTCAGTTTAGAAGTTGACTTAGGCCTATAACAAATAACAAGACGTACCATACTTAAGGATTCACTATCTTACCATTTGTAAGCTTGACATCTGTAGGTCTGCATATTTACAATTTTCATCTTTGTCAGAGATGAAAAGATGATAAAAATACATAATCATTCATTGACTCGAGAAATTTATATAATCTCATGTTTTGCCACAGCTTCTATTATGAATATAATAATATGAACATACAACATATATCCAGACGATGTTAGTAAATGTCCTACTCTCGGCAAGAGCTATATAGTGTCATGAACAGGTCACCAGATTATCGGGTGAACTATTGTAACCAGATATGATATCATATCAGCATTATATTTGCAAAACATCACTAACAATTGATTATTACATATGTCATGTTATTTTGTACACGGAGACGCGGACAACTATATCTTATACATGTTTGTATAATTTAATTGCTAAATCATGTGTTTTCCTACCATTTTAAGCCGTCATCAGTTTGTATGTTGTTACACTGTAAACAAAACTATCACCACGTTTGCGTAGCCTATCACCAAGTCTGCGTTACAGTCATCAGGAATTTGTTACTAGAATCATAAAGACTTCATTCTCGCTGTTACAGACCCTACTGGGAGTGATGATGTAACCATTGGTACATGTGGGATATGTGATAATTGGGGCAATATACATTGATACTGTTCGTCACCGTCAGGAGTAGTCTAGAGTGTGCTAGGATAGGAGAGTGGAGGAGACTTTTGCTTGCGGCCTGCGGAGCTCCAACAACACAAGGTATAAAATCCAAAATGGCCGCCATAATCTAAAATGGTCGACATGACGTAATTGATTGATTATTACGTCATAATCCAAAATGACCGAACTAATTGATTCTTACGTCAAAGTCCAAGATGGCTGCCACTACGTAATTTATTATTACATCATAATTTAATATGGCGTCCCCACCTTAATCCAAAATGGCCGCCACAATCCAAAATGGCCGCCATAATCCAAAATAGCCGACATAATTGATTATTACGTCATAATCCAAGATGGCTGTCATTACGTAATTGATTATTACATCATAATTTAAAATGGCGTCCCTACCTTAATTCAAAATGGCCGCCATAATCCTAAATGGCCGACATATTTTTTGGTTTGTTTTCCAGACAGGGCTCAGGAACTAATTTCCAAAATTGTATTTCTCCACTCTTTTTTCTGACCTTTTTCAAATGTTATCCTACGTTTACTGGACTACAACTACAAACACGGTTTGTCTCAGACTCTGTATCAAAGGAGCCCATAGAATTGTTGCAAGGTCATTGACTATACAATGTATAGGTACTGTAAGGATACATAATCATAATGATATATATACAAAATTTATATTTCAGCCACAACCCGCATATCAACTAAACTGAACCATACTGCAATGAAAAGCCAAAATGCGGTATATGTTTATTTGAAAAGTAAGCAGTTACGGCTATTTGGCTTTACAGCGCAGTATACATATAGCACGTATAATCAGTGATAATGAATTTTGTAAAAAAAAATATGATTGTGTTTTTCCAATGACCCGCAGGAGAATGTCGACCTCCTTTCGTTGGCCTTCATGTGATAGCTATGATTCAACAGTGACAATCACAGCAAACACAAAACATTTGTATAACATTTGTACAATGGCGGACCAACGTCGAAGACGTTGGACCGACGTTTTATGGATGTTATTCAAATGTTTTGTGTTTGCTGGAAAAGTTCAGTTATAGTTTCGCGTTCATGGGAGGTATTTTCAAAGAGATTATTAATCCATAACACGCTAAGCGCGATTTTAGTCGTTTTCAATTTGTTTTATAAACCGATCAAATCGCTGTTATTGGGAATGAAATGAGTGTTTAAACATCCATATTTGCAACTATTTAGTCTCAAATTAAATAAATATTAGAAATTTTCACCCATTTGTATTGGGAAAATATGTGTAGAACTTTTTTTAATGTTCATTTTTTCTTCAAATCTATCGTTTGAAGGTGAATTAAAGCGACTATCGTCGTGCTCAGCGGTGTGAGAGTTAAGGCTGTTACAACAAAGGACACAGATCTACATTTATACATCCAGACAAAATTAACGCTACATCAGTCATGCGGTGACGTTATAGTGTCCAGATATGTATTTTGCTCTGCAAAGCTTAAAGGCAGTATCTACTTACTTGTAAAGTAAGCAGATAGGCCTACTGCCTTTTAGCTTTGCACGGCAAAATTCAGGTACCCGTTTCCAGTGTCACTGGTCAAACTATACTGCAATACAAAGCCAAACAGCAGTATCTGATTAGGCCTACTTGTAATTTAAGCAGAGTTGGTGTTTTCTGCGGAATCTTTTAAATTCGGTTACAAGCACCAAAATTGGTATGAATACTTCCTGGAGGGCTACTTTTTTGGAAAAAAGTTAGTCAATCAACATTTTAAAATGACCGCCATTTTTTTCAAGATGGCCGACATTTCGAGCATCAGAATACACGTTTTTGAATAAAAACACAGATAAGTGTCTTAAAGACCTTGGTGTCAAATCATATATTTTTGGCTATGAAGATTCACAAATTGTATTTTGCGAGAACGAAAATCCAAAACTTTCGATTTCAATGATCTCAGTGTCAAATCATACATTTGCGACCATGCAGAATCCGAATTTTGGCCTAGAAGCTACTTTGTATCAATTCTGAGGCAAAGAGTTACAATAAACCAATCTGGTTCGCACGGGGCGTGGTATACATATGGTACAATACAAGCTCTTGATCATTGATTGATTATGCTCGGCACAGGAGTGATATCATTGCACAATCAGGGCACACTGGTCACGTCACTGCTGCGGGACTCTGGATTCAACATCCCCTAGGTCTTTAAACTTAGTGTCAGAAATGCTGTATAATGAACTCCGGATCTATCAGCTATAGTAAACTGGTTAGATTGGATGTTGTAAGAGTGCCGCGCCAGAAGAAAAAGAGAGCAGAGCAAAGAACAACGGTATTCCATTTTTGAAGGTGATAAAGATATGACCTTGATTGAACTGTCCATAAAGATGTCAAGAACTGCACCAGTGAAAACGTGTACATTCGAGAAGTGCTGTATTTTTCAAGAGGAGAAAAATGAAGATCTTAAATCACCACCCATACGTTTTTCTCCTGAGTATGACCAATATACTATGATTGCAACCAATTTACTGTACTTCTCTTATATGCCCTCTGGGTCCTTTGTTCTGGATCATACAAGGCTTGACAAAGGCGGAGCGGTAGAGGAAGCACTGAAGGGGAACAATGCATAATTACCCGGTGGATGCACCAAGTAACAGCACGGAGCTTGTACAGGCTTCTTGGTAAAACCTAGCCTGACTACTGCGAAGGCTCTTGATGTCAAATCGTGGTGTGAGAGTCACAAACTTCGTAGTCACCAGTTTTAATTCTGGTAGCCGGTGTTAGCAATCCTCCTGTTGATCTGATCATTCGAGAAGGCAAACTTCAATCTATACTGTCAGTCGCTGACCGAACTGATACCGGTTTTGTGAAAAAACAATGCAAATTATGCACGATGCTCCTGTCCACTACAGAGACAAGATGATTCTAGAACAAAAAACACCCTCGGATTGACCAGGGGTTGCAATATGGTTGTGCATAAGTTAAATAGAGCCAACAGTTTTAACCAAAAAATATTGATCAGGCTCATGAGCAAGCGAGCGCAGTCGTCAAAGTTGGTGGTGGAGCAATTGGTGTGACTAGAGATCCTTCAACACTCAGAAGATGGTGGTTGGTCGCTAGTCCTGAAATGAGCTAAATGATCATGCAGTATGAGAGAGCTTGCACAACAAAAAAGGCACTGAGCCCACCGTGCAGCCATCATGAGCAGACTGAACGGAGTCGGAAGATGTTCCTTGAGAAACTTTCCAGGCCCTGACATATATGGGTAGTCCGTTCCAGGAAGAGATCTTCGCACTTTGGATACGAATGATATTACTCACCATACACCATGCGGATCAGTACTCACTTGAAAAAGGGCCGTAATATTTTCAAAGAGTTCAGCTGAAGGGACAGCATTCATTTTTCACTAGCCAATTCAGAATAACTTTTCTGGCAGGATGAAACCTCTGTTGACCGCTCAAAGCAGAAGGTGCTGGCTGACTGAATGTGCTGGCAGCTCTTCTACAAGCTGTTCATCTCATGTCAGAGAAGAGAATGTGGCCTGTAGGGGTTTTGCCGCCACGAGAATCACCCATTCCTTGCGGAGTGACGGTGGGAAATCCCACATCCCGAACCTCCTTGGGACTCTTGTCATCTTTGCAGAATCAGAACTAGATGCTGACGTTAATTATTTATGGTTCATCAATGGTTGAGCAATGGTTGATACTCTGTCAGCAAGGAGTTGGAGGACATTTGAAGAATATGCTATAGGTAATGTTCTCCCTACAATACAGTCATCATCTGCCAAGCACAAGAGGACGGACATTGTGTTCTGCGTCCACGGGTCAAATGGTGTGAAAACTGAAGTAAAAACGTGTGTGAGATCAAGGGTGTCAATCAGGTGCAAAATTCCATCCAACTGGCGTATATTTCTCAGAAACAGTGAGAGAGTGATAACTATGATTATTTTTATCAAAAGACTTGAAGCGACGCAATCAGGCCTAAGTCTTCATTTTTACTTTGGTTCCTTCATATGTCCATAATATATCAGCATGTCCTTAAACTAGAATTGCTTAAGTTTTCTTGTAATTTTGTGTTGGGCATTTACCAGTTAAAAGAGAAATAAGGACGAGATTTAATTTCAGACATGCATGTCCAAAATAAGAAATACAAGTGAAGAATTACTGATAAACGGGGTTTTTGGTACACTTACCACGTTGCAACAACAACCCAAAATTTAAAAGACTTCCGCAATTCTAGTCCATGGACATGTTCACATACAATGGTCATATCAAGGAGCCGAAAGTTTGGATAATTTTTGGCCTGATTGTGTCGCTTTCACCAACAATCACACGACCGTGCTAGATGAAATTCTGTACTATGTACTGATGAAGAAGCGGACACGGTAGCCTACATACCAAACAAAAAGAGCAAGCCCTGAGGGAGTCCTGATGGTAAAAGCCAGTGACACTGACTTTTCATAGTAGTCAGTATGGTGTCAGCTCTCCAAGAGGCTGGTGTACAGCAGGTAGGTGGGAATTGCCGTTGGCCAAGGTCAGCACTTGAGATGGATTCCTCTCCATTGACTCTGTGTCTCCATCGGGCCACAGATGAGCAGGGGCATTCACGCCTTCACCAATCACGGGATGTGATGTTGTGTCTACCTTCCGCGGCAAAGGAAAGATGATGTGATGTATGTGATGAGAAAACTGATGTCTTCGCCAAACTAAGATGATACAAGACTGAAGATGTGTGCAAGGAAACCAGCTTTATTACAGCATGTGTAGCGAGCTGCCATCAGGCGGGCATCATAATGAGTAAGTGAACAGTGTTCCAGCTAGACATAGCGAGCTCTTCAGACTGTTAACGGACGAGGAAGACAATCTTTGACAGATATTCTGGACATACCCTCCATTATTGCGGGGAGATGCCAGCAGCTTTTTCTGTCGTTGTCAGACCCATAAAATGACCTTGACCTTTGACCTTGACCTCTTATTAATATTAAAATGCTATAAATGTATTATGGCTCTTGGTTTGATAGAAATCGCCTTCATGATCATCAAATTTAAACAAATATTCCCAGAGATATGTTATTTTTATGTTTGAGCTTAGCGATTGGCGATCATCTTGGAAATATTCAAATTACAAAAATGTCATTGGGTGATATTTAGTAATCTCAGTGGAAATGAATACTCTAGCCTCTGCTGAACACGAATCAATTGAAATATAAACTTCTGTAATTTTCCAGGTTTGGTGACATTTTTCCAATATTCTGCCTGACTATATTGCTATCTCGACTATAGCAAGGCTTTTGATACAGTAAACCGAACTTAAAAAATATTGTGGCATAGAATGCTAAATTGTAATATGTGGGGAAAAAGTGTACGTGTTATATTACAAATGTACAAGTCAGCTAAATATTGTGTAGCCTTGAACGGGGTGCTTTCAAATGATTTTTTAATGACAGGAGTATGACAAGGTGCAAATGTATCTCCACTTCTGTTTTCTATATTTTTAAATGCTTTAAATACATTTTGCACCGGCTTGTAAAGGTTTGAGTCTTATTGAATGTATTGATTTTAACATTGACGATCGTCTATCAACAGTTTTAAAGTTGCACATTTTGTTATATGCGTGTTATGTGCTCAACGTAGAATGATAATGTTCTGAACCAAGATTGTGCAAATGATAAATGCTTCTCACCATAGTCTGTTAGATCGGCAATGATGGAGAACCGGCTCCAGCTGTAAGTCTGTGCCAACTTCACTAATGCGGCGCTCTGTTTGGTGTCTGATGAGCTCATCTGTTTGAGGAAAAGTGATAATATTATTATGTCTAGGAGAAAGAACGAAATTACTAGTCTGGCTATAACGTGCGACATTTATTTACCGCAGGTTTGCGTCCAGAACCAATTTAGACTATAGTACGCATAGTGATCATTTTATTTTCCAATAAATACTGACGGGAAAAAGATGGTTAATGTTAAAACACTGTCTACGCCGTTGGCTCAACATTAAACCAACACTGGTATAAATATATTTATTCAAACCTCTAACTTACTATTGTCCCAGCTGTTTTAATCTAACCTAACCATGTTAGCGTGATCGACATGCATTGCTCATTTTGCTACCTACAATGTCCAACGCACACGAGATATTGACCCAATGCTGGTTGAAGCATTGCCAACTGTCTGCCACACTGGTCTAACGTTTGAAAACGCCAATGTCCGCTGTTTGGCGGAGAGCTACCGTGTAGAGTCTGGCGCAGTATCACCACCAAGTCAGACAGATCAATGCAGTGTACACGTTTTAATTAATGTAAGAAAGGTCACCTTTTTCCAACATGCACAATTGATATGTTAAAATTGTCATGCAACAAAAATTAATTACTACTAAAAAAATGAAAAATTATTCAGCAGGATCATTGACCTTCATCCAACTAGCTGATGTACAGTACTGAGTAGTGAACTTTTTTATCTATGGATGAGCATGCATTTCTAACATTACCTTGCCCCAAAATGCAAGAAAATTCAAAGGCAAAAAGGGATTTCTTTAGTAGAATGAAAATGAATTAAAATCTGCACATTACCACTCATTACATGGTGGAGAGAGTCGGCCAACATAAGCTCATTTATAACATTTAATATGTAGGCATGCTCCTACAGCCTGTGGATGAATAATAAAAAGCCATGAGCTTGAAAATGTATGTGCTACTTCATACTGTGGGACCATTACAGACTAGTGCGGTGTCTCGCAAACTGAGGTGAAAGACTAGCAAGCGTCATCATTGAAGTCAAGTGGCTGATACGTTGTTTAATATAGGGGCCTACACGACCAGGTGGCGCTCGGCCAATTCACCACCAGGTGGCGCTGTAGTGCGATGCCGACTCTCTTTACATCCCTCTACCTTTTGTTACAGCATGGTTACGTCCAGAACCACTTCAGTACAAATAGGTATCATTTTATCAGCCGATAACTGCCGACGGACATTTCCGTCATGTATCGTTACGTACATCGAAGAATGACGACGGAATTTTCCGTCTTGGTAGTGAAGGGGTTAACGCACTGAAATATTTTTTTGTAAAAATCATGGAGACCAAAGGGTTATTTTTAATTTGAAATCATCATAAATCTCTTAGTCAGCTCTTTTTGATGCATTTGAATATTTATGTTATGGGCCTTCGACCATTAGAGATATTTTATTTCTTTCAGTGCGGGGACCGTCTTTATACGTCAGAATCTGACGTCTACACAGACGTCAGATGACGTATAAAGACGGTCTCCGCGCTGAAAGAGTTAGGCATCATGTAATAGAAAGAATGTTCTGGAGATGTTCTTACTTTGAAGAGATAAGGTTTGTCTATTGGCACTGTGGATAGTGAGGGGTCAGTGGCGAGATGTGCATACAGGGGGATTTTAACACCGCCGCACAGCGTGTAGATTGCCTTCACCGTATTGCTGCCCGATGCTCCAAAGATCACACTGGCACCCTTCTGTACCTGTTGGCAAGCTGAAACACACCAAGAAATAAAGCTGACACAACGACAACATGAAAAAACCCCATTACAGTGACATCTGTACCTGCTGAAAAGCTGAAACACACCAAGAAAAAAAACTGAAACAAAGACAACATGAAATGAAACACCACAATGTACATCTGTACCTGCTGAAAAGCTGATACATAACAAGAAAATAAAGCTGAAACAAAGCCAACATAGAATGAAACATTACAATGTGCATCAGTACCTGCTGAAAAGCTGAAACACACCAAAAAAATAAAGCTGAAACAAAGACAACATGAAATGAAACATCACAATGTACATCAGTACCTGCTGAAAAGCTGAAACACACCAAGAAAATAAGACTGAAACAAAGACAACATGAAATGAAACATTACAATGTACATCAGTTCTGTACCTGCTGAAAAACTGAAACAACAACGACAAACACGAAATAGAACGTCACAGTCACCCTTCTGTACCTGTTGACAAGTTGGAACAACGACATGAAATACAATATCACAGTCTGTACCTGTTGACAAGCTGGAACAACAACATGAAATACAATATCACAGTCTGTACCTGTTGACAAGCTGGAACAACAACATGAAATACAATATCACAGTCTGTACCTGTTGACAAGCTGAAACAACAACATGAAATACAACATCACAGCCTGTACCTGTTGACAAGCTGAAACAACAACATAAAATACAATATCACAGTCTGTACCTGTTGACAAACTGAAGCAACAATATGAAATACTATATCACAGTCTGTACCTGTTGACAAGCTGAAACAACAACATGAAATACAATATCACAGTCTGTACCTGTTGACAAGCTGGAACAACAACATGAAATACAATATCACAGTCTGTACCTGTTGACAAGCTGGAACAACAACATGAAATACAATATCACAGTCTGTACCTGTTGACAAGCTGAAACAACAACATGAAATACAATGTCACAGTCTGTACCTGTTGACAAGCTGAAACAACAATATGAAATACAACATCACAGTCTGTACCTGTTGACAACTGAAACAACGATATGAAATACAATATCACAGTCTGTACCTGTTGATAAACTGAAACAACAATATGAAATACAATATCACATTCTGTACCTGTTGACAAGGTGAAACAACAATATGAAATACAACATCACAGTTTTTACCTGTTGACAAGCTAAAACAACAAAAACATGAAATGAAACGTCATAGTAAACCCGTCTGTGCATGTATCCTTCTGCGCATGCCGTCAAGCTGAAACAACATCGCTTGAAGTTGGGGTCGCGGCATCCGCAACTTCAAAAATGTATTTAAAAAATACTTTTATTTGTACTTCTTAAATAAAAAAAAAACATAATTATAACATTTAATGCCAATTTCCACCTCATTTTTGTTATCTGAAGGACAAAGAAAAAGGTTGTTTGGTGAAACTCAGGGCCTCAGAATGTCTACTTATTCGGTAAATAATTATTACATTCAATATGTGTGGCGAAAAACACTGAAGAGAGTCACATGTAATGAAATGTTGCACCTGATAATATGTTCCTTCTGGGAATAAAGGGTAGCAAAATCCATTTGTTTACCCTTTAACCGCCAAAGTTATTTATTAGGAACTTTCACCCATTTGCAGCTGTGGATCGCGTCTGCGATCACAACTTCAAGTGGGTGACACTTATTCAGATTTGACAAAATAGAGGTGAATGATTTTGAGATTTCGCTTACAATTGATGTCACGTTTTATCTTTAACATAATACAAAAGGCGGTATTTAATGTGCTAATAAAAAATGAAAAACCGCATATAATCGGGACAGGCTGTTAAAGGGTTAATTTATGCTCATGACCCTTATAGTCCACAGTGCGGCATGATTGCTTCCTACCTTGCGACGCACTGCTGAAGGTGGGGAGGAGCTCGTCTGTGGTGTCAATCAGCATTTCCAGAGTGACGCTGGGAAGCAAATCCTCTCTGCTGTTGATGTACTCCACCGCCATTTCCGCAGCAGTGAAAGCGTCCCGCATGCTACTTCTCATTACAAAGCCTGAGGAACGAAAGGGTGCAGGATTTGTGATACAGTAGATCCGGTAATATTCGCGAGGTTTCAATTTTCGTGAATTTCAAGAGGAGGACAAGTTCGCGAATTCAAGAATCTCGCGAAAAATAATTTTATAATAGCGCTACGAGCGAAAAATGAAAATTCGCGAATTATTTTTTAAAAAAATTACCAGATCTACAGTATTACACTTGATTTAATCATACATGTTTAACCCTTCAAACTCCACACACGAATATATCCGGGCTAAATTATTAGAAAAGAGGGAAACCCTGTAATTTATCACAACAAATAACATGGCGTGGGAAGGGTTTGTGCTGTTTCTATTGCACATCAACTTAACCCTTGTCCTGCTGAATTGTTTGTTTTTATTTTCACTCATTTGAAGCTGGAATTGCTGACGAATTTTCCAGGTTCAAATGACGAAAAATTTATCCAAGTGTGAATAATGGACATCACACAAACATATTTATTTGATTAACTGAAGATCCACCTAAAACTGCTTTATTGAGCCTTACAGCGCGTGAATCAACTTTATACGTCAGAATCTGACGCTTTCTGGCGTCAGATTCTGACGTCTAAAGTCGATTTTCCAAATATTTATAATGGCTGCAAACCCATAACATTTATTCAAATAAAGCGGAAAGAGCTAACTAAGAAATTTATGATGATAAGAAATTGAAAAATAAACCTATGGGCTCCATGGTTTATACTAAAGTAATTCAGCGCTTTAAGGGTTAATTTCGGAGACAGTTTATCTGGTTTGTAACTAGCTTGAAACCGTATGCATATATTCGGATCTAGAAGTGCAAGGGTTAAGGGAATGTGTTGACTTAGATGTCGTAATGTTTTTTTTTTTCAAAAACCTACGGATCCGGGTTCGCGACTGTCTTTCAAGAGATCCCATTGGACCAGCTTATCATATTCTGGATGGAAAGAACCATTCAGCCTCAAGAATTCCCCCCGTCCCTGTTTAGCCTGTATGTGCACAAAAGTGACCTAAAGGCCCATTTATTCACTTATTGAGCAGTTGAGGAGAGCAGATTGGCAGGCAGGCAGGCATTCATTCATCCATTCTAGTCCAAGAGCCAATTAAAAAATACAGATTCGTTTACCCCCCACCACACATTTGTTTTGTCAATTGTAACATCTCTGTTACATCTTTGTCTCGAATAATTTCTGACCTGATGTAGTTTCAAATTGGGGTATCACTAAATGATTTGATCAATAATATCAAGAATAAAAAAACGTACATTGCGATATATTATTTCAAATAATTTTGTAAGGAAAATAGTATATAAAGCCTGAGAAATATTTCCAACATAATATGTTTAGCTCTGTGTCAAGGTAATTTACTTTTCCAAGATGGCCTCCAAAAATATTGTAAACAGCATATCCCCTGCATCATTTTTTGTTCATATATTATAATAATTATATATGCGCAAATTAATAATTGTGAGGTATGTTATAACATATGTTTCAAGTGGCATTTTAGTTTATAGTTCTTTTTGTTTTATAGCTATGACGAAAAATAATTGAGGCCAATAGATAAATCTATATATACGTAACGTAGATAGTGCAATTGTACTAGGATTTTTTTTATTTGTGGCTCTTTTCCATTAAAAAAACTAGGAATGCAAAAGAATAATCTTTATTTGTGTCATCTGGATTTCTAGGCTAGGAATTGTAGAGCATTTTGTGTGCTTAGAGTAAATATATAGTATATATTAATGGACATGGTATGTGTAATTACCATTTAATAAGACATTAAATTAGACATACGAAAACGTCCTTTTGGCAAAATATCGTGTATATACAAAACGCAATGGTAATATTTACATTTGGATCGTTATTTAATAATACCAGCGAATGTTTAATTATGCGTTATTTTCGGGCAGTAAAAATGTAATAGCATTATCAATGTCAGGATTTGTTCTGTGAAATTTATCCAGGAATAGATCCTATTTATCCTTTTTTTGTCACCTGATTTCAGAGTAAGGAGTTGTATAACATTCTGTGTGCCCAGGGTATATAAAAACACATATTAATAGCTATTTAGGTATGTCATGTGTAATTGCCAATTCAATTTAAAGTTATTCTGATCTTTGCGGAATACAAATATCTTTTAGACCTGAAGCTACCAATGGAGATTAACATTGCAGGTACCGATCCACCTATTCCTAAAGAATGCGATAAATACATCAATACTTCTTTAAAATTTTAAGGATAGAAGACAATTTATACTATTTGCCAGAGAGTATTTCAACTTGCTGCACACTCAACATGCATTTTTTTAATATCTCAAATAATATTACAGTTCCGCACTGGCGTGAAAAAAAACAGATTACGCTACATCCCTATATTCATCAAATAGTCACTGTGATCGGTCCCAGTTATGCCAGCTTCGCCATCTGTACATATTGTTTAACAGGTAGAATAGTAGGCTACAAGTGTTCTGTTTGTATCGGAAAAAATAAGCTTGATATGCGATATTGGATGTTCTGCCAAAAAGGACCAGAAAGTGAATGTCTACCTCCAACTTAGGACTGTATAGGGCTTTACATTCTGAGAGCTAATTACCAGTGTTTTGTTTAGAAAAAATAAATTTGTGCAATGCAGACCTCATCTAGGCCTATTGGTCATAGCTAGAAGCTCTGTGTAACGCAGGGGGGATTGCACCTCTTCTAATGACGAATGACGCACACCATCTACACTAGTGGCAATTTCATCAGGTAGATCTCAGAAATTGGCTTAGTCTACAAAAACGTTTATGCTCATGTAACAGGAATGGAATCTCATGTACAGAGGCTTGCTCTTGTAGGCAGATGACAACAAGTCTAAAACCCCACATACAGATTTACTGAATGACTCAGATATTGGCGATGACGACAATGATGACGAAGATGCAGATTGCTCAGAAATTTGAATAATAAATAAAATTATACTGTGACAATTGTGTTCACTAAATTATTATTTCATTTTTCATTACGTTTTGGCAGCCATCTTGAAAAAAAATCTTTTTTTTTGCATAATCACAAACAATAATATTCAGGAATTATTTACTGGATTATAAGATCACGTAGGCCCTACCTTAAAATAATTAAAAATCAGTAGTTATAGTTCATGAACTATTAATTTCTTTTAGCATATTTCTTCACTACTTAAAAGGTTTTGTAATTAGTGATGCCACCATTTTAAAGTGTACACCAGGTCTAGAAATACCCCACATAATCCAAAGCCAATCGGGTCCAGTGCCACACTGAGTTAACTGACTTAGGGGTCAAAGGTTTTTTAATGACAACCGTGACGCATGGTTATTCCATGGATTTTCTTCAAAATTTAACCAGATATTGCGCACAATCGTAGGTCTCTCTACGTCAATTTTAAAGGCAATCGGATAAACAGAGACGAATATATTGTGTTATTATGGGGTTTTTTACTGGCCATCTTGAATAAAATCACTTTCCTTCGAATAATTGCAAAAATATTATAGAATAATTATTTAGTATACTTTATACCTTACAAAACAAACTATTCCGAGCACCTACGCCAATCGGGTATCGTCGAAAATTTACCAGATATTGCACACATTCGCAGGTCTGACCAAATCAATTTTGAAGAAAATCGGATAAACGGTGACGAAGATATTGTGTTATTACGTTTTTTTGGCGGCCATTTTAAAAAACCCTTTCCTTGGCGTTATTACAAAATCATTATACAGGAATTATTTATTAAACTATATACACTGTACACCTTAAAAAGTTGTTTAAAAATGCATGTTAGTTTTTGAGTTTTCAACTATCTAAAAATTTTGACATATCACCCTTAGTACATAAGATGTGTTGTAAATCATTAGTGATACCACAATTTTGCAGTACATCAGGTCTATAAATGTCCCACATATACCAACCTACCTCATGAAATCAAGAAACTAAATGTGTGGTGGGTGGTAAACCAAAACCTTAAACCTGTTAAATAAGCCTCTTTTGAAAATTGGCTCCTAGACTATTCATTTATTATCTCACTCACTCGCCTACCGACATTAGATTTATTTCTAATGCAATACATTGTTTGTGCAAAGAATGATACAAACAGCAATTGTAAGCTTTTCAAACAACCCCGGCCCAGCATTACACCAGCATTGGGTCAACAAATCATGTTTGCTGTGTTATATTTATAGCGTCAAGGGGATATATACCCGCATTTGCTCTGGCAATGACCTATATTTAATAATCAAACAAACACACTGCGCTTTATCATCAATATGAATCCAAGATTCAGTAGAATACAAAAAATACAATACAGTACACATACGACATAATGCAAATATAACCATGATAATAGTACAATACAAATAAACACTACAATACAAATAGTGCAGTACAATACAAATAATACAATACAATACAATTAGTGCAGTACAATACAAATAAGAAACCACAATACAAAGAGTGCAGTACAATACAAATAAACACTACAATACAAATAGTGCAGTACAATACAAATAATACACTACAATACAATTAGTGCAGTACAATACAAATAAGAAACCACAATACAAAGAGTGCAGTACAATACAAATAAACACTACAATTAAAATAGTGCAGTACAATACAAATACGACACTACAATACAAAGAGTGCAGTACTATACAAATAAGAAACCACAATACAAAGAGTGCAGTACAATACAAATAAGACACTCCAATACAATTAGTGCAGTACAATACAAATACGAGACTACAAAACAAAGAGTGCAGTACAATACAAATAAGACACTCCAATACAATGAGTGCAGTACAATACAAATACGAGACTACAACACAAAGAGTGCAGTGCAATACAAATAAGACACTCTAATACAATGAGTGCAGTACGATAGAAATACGAGACCACAAAACAGAGAGGGCAGTAGAATACAAGTAAGACACTCCAATACAATGAGTGCAGTACAATACAAATACGACACTACAGTACAAAGAGTGCAGTACAATACAAAACACTCCAATACAATGAGTGCAGTACGATAGAAATACCAGACCACAAAACAAAGAGGGCAGTATAATACAAAAAAGGAACTACAACACAAATATTGCAGTAAAATACAAATCAGACACTGCAATGCAATGATTGCAGTACAATACAAAATAATAAGACACTACAATACAATGATTGCAGTACAATGTAAATAAGACACTACAATACAATGATTGCAGTATAATACAAATAGAACACTACAATACAATGATTGCAGTACAATACGAATATGACACTACAAAACAAATAGTACAATACCATACAAATAGGACACTACAATATAAAGAATGCATCACAATACAAATAAACATTACAAAACAAGTTACAGTTCAATACTAATAAGACACTACAATGCAATTAGTGCAGTATAATACATATAGGACACTACAATACAAAGAGTGCAGTACAATACAAATAATAGAGTAATAATACCTGCATTTATAAAGTGTTGCCAGATTTTTAGTTGAAACCATGTTTAATGTATTTATAATAGTCAACATAGTCAACAGCAAGCCTCGTCTTATGCCTTGGGCTGCCGTTAACAAAACCGGAATTATGTCTCAAGATCGGGTCGGCTTTCTAACACAGCATTTTTTTAATATATCTCAATTTTTGACGCAATCGGAAAAAAAAACAATTGAAAAAATGAGCTCTAAGTAAACATAATAATATAAAGAAAAACCCCATAGAGTTTAGATATGATTTTGTTGACAGCTTCAATAAGATAAAGGTGATCTCTTTATCTATTACACTTAGTTTTGACAAGTCTGTCCTTACCACTTGTCAACACCTACTATCACAACTTAGATATTTCATATTTAAGTTCATATCAGTGCTATAATTCTTTATGGCAAATATGATCCAAACCTTTGCAGCGTAACATTAGTGTTACTGATGTTATAATACGAACCACATATTGTTAACATAATGTTTGTTATGGTATTTGCTTAATATTGGGTTGATATCTGCTAAAATGTGTATATGCGTAGCTATACTGTTAATATTTTAAACGTATTTAGGACACTGCATTTTGAATAAATTATTTCTATAACAATTTATTATTATTTACTGTATGTATATTTCTATACATCCGTGAGAAGATGTGTGCTTCTAAGTCAATTGTGTATAAACCCGTATCCTGCTGATCATGACTATTGTAAGTTTTAATATATTTTATTAGTCAACCAAATCACTGTTCACTGGGAATTAAATGTGTATTTAAACATCAAGATTTGCAAATGTTTGTTCTCAAATAAAAGAAATATAACTAATTTTCAGCCACTGATTTTGGTCGCGTAACCGA
Source organism: Flabesymbios commensalis (assembly GCA_964017125.1). Classification (NCBI taxonomy): domain Eukaryota; kingdom Metazoa; phylum Annelida; class Polychaeta; order Terebellida; family Flabelligeridae; genus Flabesymbios; species Flabesymbios commensalis. The sequence goes on along the minus strand of OZ024917.1, from coordinate 35,247,006 downwards.
GACTCGACTTAAAGTGGATGAAAAAATAAATAAATTAACTTAGCAGGAATGGGGTAAATACATACATGTTATTATCTATATTTACATAATTCAAATACTTTAAACATATTTATTAACGCTTGTGAAAGGCAGCGGTGCTAATCACTACCCTAGGGCCCCTACCCCACAAATAGATATACAGCAATCAAGTAATAGAAACCATCATTATCTTCATGTTAGTGATACAGGTATGTATGTGTACACGGACTTTATATAATGTGTAAGAACAGTTTAACCCTAAAAACACTGAAGTATTTTTGTATAAACCACGAAGACCAAAGGTTTTTTCAATTTAAAATCATCATAAATGTCTTAGTCACCTCTTTCAGATTTATTTGAATATCTATGTTATGGGTCTACGATCATTATACATATTTTTACTCTTGCAGTGCGGAGATCGACTTTAGATACCCGATTATATTCTCTTTTTTTCATTTTTTTACCAGCACACTAAATACCAGCTATTGAACACGTTAAAAATAAAACGTGACATTAATAATAGTGTTTTTTGCGGGGGGGGGGGGGGTTCGTTTACGGTGTCTATGATAATGAAGTGAATGGTATGTTAATGTAATAATAACAACTTCGGGCTAGCAATACACAATATAAACTATTTATTTATGCTAATATATTCAGCTACCAGCAGTGTTAAAACGCGTGCACGTGGAATGTATATCGTACAAATTATTTGAATATTTTGACTCAATGACGACCATGCGGACAGCAACATTGACATCATTCTATGGGTTGTCTTGATTTCGTGTAAGGTACATACATATAAATAATTACATAAATATTCAATATAATTATATTGAAAATGGTTCGCTAAAATATCGGGGGCCTATACTCATGCTACTGTATTTCTGTAGTTCCAGCAGCACGTATAATAATATGCCAGATAACAAAAATAAATTATGAAGCTATTCTGCGTGGGAGTAGCTCTGAATATCACATGACAGTAACTCCCTAATTGAAAAGTAAGCAGTTACTACTTTTGTGCTTTAAATGTCAACATTACACGCGCGAAAACGCGACATAGAACCAATACCGGTTTAAAGTAGGACCACCGTCAGCGACGCTTGTCTAACATTAAACCGGCACTGGCACAATTTATCGTGCCATCTGGGAACACCTACCGATCACAACAGTTTGATTTTTAGCAGGTGCAGCGAGTGTGAAAATCGAAAGTCCTATCGCGCAGCACAGCATGAAGCGTGCCGGCGGCTGGCCGCTAACACACGATCGCCTGTCCATGGTTTCGGGAGTAAAGCCGTGGATGTGCTCTTGCCAGAACCTCCTATGTCTCTGTCAGAACCTCCTATGTCACTGTCAGAACATCCTATGTCACTGAGGATGTTTCTATCCGTCCAGTGGGCATAGTAGCTGCGCATTAACCATCACCTGGTCACGCGTACCTGACTGCCGGAGACGCACCCCCTGAATCATCCTGCATCGCTGGCAAACCCTCATTCAAATCCTGTTACATTAATTGCCCAGCATCTCAGCAAATACCATGCACTGACCCAATGTTGTTTCAATGTTGGGCCAGCGTCTACGACGCTGGCACAACATTGAAGCAGCATTGGGTCGCTGTAATCGTGTTGACTGGGAGCTCCCTCGCCATTGTGATGACACACCGGGTGCCCAGCCAATGTAGAATTAATGTTGGACAAACGTCACAGACGGTTTATCAACATTAAAACAACCCTAATTAAAATCCAGCAATTGTTAGGATACATGCTGGTGCAATGACTATGTCTTGCCAACATCAGTGACGTCGGCATAACGTTGCTTGCTTGCTGTACAGTCAGGACGAGTTTTTGTTTTGCTTGTGGGAGCCGGCACATTATCCACTGGATTTTATGCGATAAATATAATTTGTTTGCATTGTATTTTTATTGTGTATATTTATGATACATGTTATTATTAGCAATACGAAGTCTAAAATGGCTCCTTGTGTTACCTCATTTACTATATATAAATAACATAAATATACAGGATTGTCGCCGAAGGTTATAATGAGTTTATGTGACTATGGAAACGCAGATAAAGCGCAGATAAATGTACGGTGTTGCCTAGTGATGCCAGGGTCGTATCAAGGTGGGTTTTTGGGTATCTGTAACCCCCCTCCCTGCATATCTGCAAAATGTTGTACTGTCATCTGAGTGGGAATTGCCATTAAAACATGTCGATTTTGCCTCTATCTCGAACCAGTATGTCCGCCCCATTTAGAGTTTGTTTTTCTATATGATAAGTCTATATGTTTTTTTTTAATTATTACCATTTTCATTGCAAACGGCACAGTAAAACACAGTTTGCATGCATCAAGATATATAAAGATATATACCACAATTATTGCTGAATGTATCCATTAGAAAAACCTTAGAAAACAAGAACCCGAAATGCGATTACATTCAATCTAATTATATATTGTAAGTGATGTTCCCTGAGGCTACAAGTCCCTATTATAAATATGTGCAACTATTTATCTCTATCTATCACATATAACAACCAAATGTAAATGAGATTGCTTGAAAACAACACAGCTGTAGTGATGATAATATCATTAACATGTGCGATGTGACTGAAATGTTATTTATGGTGAAGGGTCAGTGAAGTGGATGCATAATAACAATAAATTGAATGGAATAAATGTGTTTGGATTAAGTTTACGACGTTATTGATTCTATGACATTCCAATGATTTAGTTGACAGTTATTTCCAGTGCTTGTACCACAGCAGCCTAACAGGGTTAACACTTTAAACCCTCATGATGCAGCAAAGCATCTTTTTGCATAGATCTCTGAACAGTGACTTAATTTTTTTTAATTTTTCAATTTTTCCGATTAAACACACAACATACATAATCTATACTGACATCATAACACATACAACTTCACAATACCACTACTATTCAATATAATTTAAATCTAAATCAGGCTTAAATTCCATTTATCAATAAATTTGTTCAGGGTGTTACTTTCTCCAGAAATATTTACTTCAACGTTTAATGTAGTGTACACCGTCGCTACAAACAGTTCAACAGATGGCATGCAATTGTTACACCTTGTTGCATACACACAGTGTTTAGCTAATATTAAAATATGATTCTGTAGATCCGTTAAATTAAAATTAGCCCTACCAACAAAATACAATCTTTTTCCATGCTCATGTTCCCCCCCCCCCTCATTTCGTGAACCACCACTCCCCGACTTCACTCCTAAAATAGATATTTACAATAATGATTCACATCCGATTCCACAAGATGTACAGTCAGCCGTCGGTCCAGGTCTAGTATTCTATCCCCGACCAATTGAGGAGTGATTCAGTCTGTCACATGACGAGATCAGCCAATCACCGCCGTCATTCAGTTGGTATTTAAATTAGGAGGTAGAATACCGGACTTGGGCCGAGCCGTCTATGACAGCTCAAATTGCTTTATAGTAGGGGGGCTTAATCAAATAATCGTTCAGTTCGTTGCAAAAGTCTGAAATTTTTGTCACAAGCTGACATGACCTGGCTATTTCAGAATCTGCCGACAGACAAGCGATCTTTCTCCTTTAGCGGCCATATTGGGCAATTTCAAAATGGCCGCCACTGCATTGCATTACACATGCTAACTTTTCAACTAATCATCACAGAACCACATATAATACCTGTTTTCCAGGGTATTTGAGGTCGGGGATGACGATTATGACATCAGTTTCCATCAAAACTTGAAATGTCAAGGTCAAATAACAACATCAAGGTCAAAATCGTTTATAATTTGCCTATTACTGTTTCTCTCATTGTGTCGATGTTTAAAAAGCCGACTAAATTTGTATATTTCAGAATCTTGAATATTTCAGAATCTGCCGACAGACAAGTGATTTTTTTTCTCTAGCGGCAATATTGGGAAATTTAAAAATGGCCGCCACTGCAATGGATTAGGCCTACTCATGATAACTTTTTAACTAATCATCAGAGAGCCACATGTAATACCTCTTTTCTGGGGTATTTGAGGTCGAGGATGTTGATTATGACGTCATTTTCGATCAAAAGGTGAAATGCCAAGGTTAAATAACAACACCAAGGTCAAAATCGTTTAAAATTTGCGTATTACTGTTTTTCTCATAGGTCGATGTTTAAAAAGCTTAATAAATCGGTAGTTTTAAAATAATTTTATAACTTTGATAATATTATGGGTCAGAGATCTTAAGTAGCGTGTGTTGTTGGTCAGGTGATGATATAAAATACGTCTTGGTTACAGATTTGGTAAAATTGATTGAGTATTGACAAATATATTACCATTCATGTACACATACACCATTTTTTTCAGGCAGTTATTTACAAAACACCCCCCACATTATAATGCGCGAGCAAGAAATATGTACCACCAATTCTATGTGTAAATTATCTGGGATTGGGCTAGAAGGCCCATCCATCCAGTCAAATCAGAATTTTGTAATTTTAAGTTACGATCCAATTCTTTTTATTGACGTCTTACAAGAATTCGTGCATGACATACTAAAATTGACTTATTTATGTGAATGACTTTTAAAGCTCACTAAATGACCTTCAGTCTAATATAAAAATGTTCGACCAAGTTTTTTTTTAATAATAGAACGTAGGGAACATTGTAGCACTAGTGTCAACCAATAACATCTCGATACCATTTACTTAGCCCACTTAACACCCCCCTGGCATTTACATTATCACCGCCATTTTGTTAAAGACGAGTATAGAGTGGTCCAATATAAACATATGTTTTTGAAGTGATAGCTGTAATCACTGTGTTGCTATCATACATCAATGGAACGGGGAGATATCAGTGGCCATTTTTTTAGAACTTAGCTCATGGACCAAATCGGGTGTTGTATCAAATGAAATATTCTCCAACAAATTGTAGTATAAATATTCAGCCAGAAAATTGTCAATTCTGAATCAAATATAACTTTTTGCTAACACACTGTAATGTTTTTTACTTTGAAAAATTTGAAGGGGGGAAATAATAATTAAGATCGGTCTAGATCAAAGCCCCAAGCCACAGCGATCTAAGCAGGTGGGGTTTTATTTTATATTGGCATAATTTTACCAGAATCAAAGCTTTAAAAGGATTTAAATTGATAAAAAAAAAACATTATTTCAGAACAATCGCATATATCCTGTATAAGAACGGTATACATACAAGATACAGATTTGAGATTTATTTGTAGAACTTCTCTCTATTAATTGGTGCTGCGACACCAAGGGTGGGGAGAATGTTTAAGATTCTCCGTCATTTGGCTTTGCTGCACCACCTGGTGAATACCTTATTTTTGTGTTTCTAATCTAGCCCCACCTGGTGAGATATACTGTTGATTTGGAGGGTACTTTCATGATCTCGGTTTTTGATCCGGACGGGGTTGGAGATTTGTATGCTGACATTGTCTGTAAATGCTGTTGGACAGGGTGTTGCACTGTGACTCGGCCATTATTCCATTATGTATCTTTAGCTGAGAGAAGGAGGATGTGTCAAAACAACTTTGAAAACCTTATCAGGACATATAATAGTTCTGCTGGGTGCCGTGAAACCGAGACACCCGCTGTTTGTTTACCAGGATACTTCTGATTGGCTGACTGTGCTGTCACATTCGGTATCCTCTAGCACCTTGAAGGAAGTGATACGCTCCTGCAGGAGCGTAACACTTCCTTCAAGGTGCTGAAGATGACTGACTGTGATCTGGAGGCTGATAAGTACTCTGGAGACGCCTTCAGGCGCGCTGGGGTAACGTTTGCCTTCATCAGTGGAGCGCCTCCAGCACTCCTAAAGGCACGAGGAGATTGGAGATCTAACGCCTGGGAGAGGTAGGTGCAGATGCCTGCTAGATTACTGTTGGCAAATGGCAAGAGTTGCTGGCGTCAGAGTGGTCTGGGGTTGTTTGTAAAGTTTTTTCAATGGTCTTTTCTGCACACATGATCAAAATGCACCCATTGATATCAGGTTTATGGTAAATTATACTTGTGGTTTATTATATCAAATATATGATATGTATTGAGCATTTTATATAGGCTATAGTGTCCTACTATAGGCCTACAACATAAAAGGATGCAACATAAAATATATTTATGTAGGCCCTAGTTTCAATGTTGTTGGTCCTGATACATTTCAATAAATGCACACAATATCAGTGTTTTTTTAATTTTTATTTTTTCCTACTGAAAACAGTAGTGTGCATATATGTTTATTAATCATTAAATATAGTTAAAATAAAACATAAACAATCAAATAAAATGTGTGTGTGATCAATGTACGTTACCAGTTTTTTGTAGTTACAGTAGTTTGTAGGCATATCTGCTTTTTCACCGGGCCCGACATCTTTTCCAGAATTAATATTGTGACTTATTGTGTATTTTTATGTATATTGGATGTTATTGCACACTGCTACGTACATATAGAATAATCAAGGTGATTTGTGTCTAAGCACGTGTTTGATTATTTTTATTACAATAGGCCTATATATAATGCATAGGTGTCATTTCGTGGCAAATACGCTACCAAAATACATTACATAAATAACATAATTCATGTTTTGAAAATGTAATGATATTGTATGTTACTATATCCAGTAAAAAGCTGTATTGCCCAGAGTGTGGGTGTTTTGTACTTTTGTTACGAAACAGAATGCTCTATGACGACATGTTTTAGTAAATAGCTATATTGCTGGCCCCGATGGCTCGTCGGATGCATTGTTGTCTTCGAGGTTGTACATATGATACACTGCTTCAAACTCTTCAAAGGCCTGGAGTGTGCAGTGTTGTCCATGTATGGCATTGTGCAAAATAAAGAACCCCTGAAATCATTCGCCTTCTGTCATGACATTTTCATGATTGTGCAGAAAGCGATGTTAAGCACTATTCGCTCATATCATTGATTGTTCTCTACACAAACAATGCTAATACTTATGTATACATATGGTGGGATGGGGAGCCCCTCGCGCCGAGAGTACCTGTAAGTGACCGTCGGAGCCTCTAGTGTGGGGTCACAATGGCCGACGAGGGAATCTGCCCGATCTCACCATTTAAACTCAAACTTCCTTCCCCGTCAAGTCGACGGTTCCAAACAAATCATAAAACTCTTTCTCCACTTGTCATGTTTATTCGTTTGACATTTGGCAACAACAAAGCACAACCTCCGCGCACCGCACGTCTTATCTGACTTAGCGAGAGCGAACTAGGGCACGTCCGTAGTCGCCGAATGTAACGCCTGAAGTGCGGGAAAAATACCAAAGCCGCACAGTTTGCAATTGTGTGCACCCGTCACCAAGGTACGGAAACGAGGCGGTCGTCCACAACCTCCCGCGTCCGAGAAGCCGGGGATAACTGCCACCTTAACTGAACGAAGTCAGGATCCTACATTACCCCCGGGTGAGTGATAACGTAGGACCCAACTGACGTGTAGGAGACTGCTTCGTGCAAGTAGCGGGGTTGTAAAAATATGTAACTTCTTATAACTAAGCATAGTTTAAAAAATATAGCGAGTGTGGTTACAGCGTGGGTGGTTGAAATCGCAGCATTATACATGAATTGTCCCATCCTCTTAACACCAACTGTCCTTTATGTATGTATTCATTTGCTGCAAGCTGCGATCAACCCATTCATTTAATTAACATAAATTTCTATTCGTATTTTAGCAATGAACTTGCAAAAAAAAAAACATTTATATATCTGTACACAATTCTGCCAGGCCTGGCATATTCATTTACAATTTAAAAACATTGTTAATACGATGTATGCGGTTGGGCCCGCCATAGATGTCGTTAGGCGCAACTATGGCTCGAACCATCTGTACGAACCGGGCAGGAGTCTGGATTATTCGTTATTCGTTTTTCGCGCTGTTTGGTCGGTCGAAATTTTTTCGCGATTAGCGATATTCGCATGGTTGCTTTTGGTCAAGTCGATTACGGCGTCAGCAGCACCCGGGGTTTTACCCCGTAGATGTGAAGGTATGCGGGAATACGTTCGTAAACCACCGCCGTTCCCGTTAGTGCGGGACACGACGGGGGCTCGCGAATGCGGCGCTACATAAGTATTGTCTCTGTTAGACAAGTTGACTTTACCATCTATTTGCTTTGGGACTGTTGCCGATTTTTGACTGTTTCTGACTGCCATAGACTTTTTCGTTTTAACTCTCGTCCCGTTGGACGTCGGAGTGTCCGCACTACCAGTTCTAGGTGGACCCTGTGGATTCCTACTAGATGTCCTGGTAGCCGTCGATCTCCGTGGTTTGCTTGGCGTTTTACGCTGTATTGTCGTACCTGTCGTAGGCTCGCACTCAAGATGTGCGGGTGTAACGCGATCTAAAGAGACCGTCTCAACCTTGCCTTTAACTAGGATTTTCATTACTCTGCCACTCCTCGCGACGACCTTATATGGACCGTCGTAAGGGGTGGTTAGAGGCGGCGCAATTGCGATTCGGCGCAAGAATACATGAGTACATGTAGCTATTTCCTTGAATTGGAAAATGTTGTGTTGTTGTGTGTCACGTGGCAGACATAGACGGAGACGCCACATGGCCACGCGTAGCTTGTCTGAATAATTCTCCAAATCAGTGTTGGCGTCGACGGTGTACTGTTTAGTAAACTCTCCTGGGAGTCTAAGGGTTGTCCCGTAAATCATCTCGGCAGCTGACCTGCCTAGTCTCTCTTTAACGGCGGAACGAACTCCTAAAAGCACAGCGGGTAACGTGATAGTCCACGGGTTCGGTGACTCGTGCGCCATAATGGCGGCTTTCAATTGACGGTGGAAACGTTCGACCATGCCATTCGACTGAGGGTGATAACTCGTGGTACGATTCCGAATAATCCCGAATTGATTACACAAACTATCCCACAATTTGGACTCGAATTGAGCGCCCCTATCAGTGGTGATAGTGGCAGGGGTACCATAACGTGCTATCCACCCGCTGAAGAAGGCATCGGCGACCGTTTCGGCTCTAATATCTACCATAGGTATAGCTTCGGACCAACGTGTAAAACGGTCGACGCAAGTCAGCAGATATCTAAAGCCATCAGCATAAGGTAAGGGTCCGACTATGTCTACGTGGACATGATCGAATCGCTCGGTAGGTTCAGTGAACTTTCCGAAAACTGGGGTGTTATGACGTGAAAATTTAGCAGTCTGGCAACCCTTACAGGTACGACACCATCTAGCAATATCTATATTCATGCCGTGCCATACAAATCGGGTATTATTCAAAGGTTTGGTAGCTCTATGTGATAGATGGCCTAAACCGTGCAAGTTTGAAAAAACTTTTCGGCGAAATTTCGCGGTAAGGTACGGCCGGTTGTGTCCCGTGGACACATCACACCAGATCAATTGATTATCGAACGATTTTAATAGTTTGAACTTCATAGTGGATGTAGTCGAGTGTCTCAAACGCGTGAATTCCGCGTCATTAGCTTGGTCGAAACTTAACTCTTTATAGTCTATCGCTGGTCCATCATGTATCGCTGACACTGATGGTCTTGACAGCGCATCAGCGACGAAATTTGTCTCTCCTTTTACATATCTAATATCGGTGGTGAATTCAGCAATGAAAGCTAAATGACGTGTTTGTCGTAGGGACGCGCGCTCAGTCACGGATGACATTACGAATGTCAACGGTTTGTGATCTGTATTAACGAAGAAATTTCGTCCTTCTAAATTGTGTCTGAAATGTTTAATTGTAGCGTATACTGCCAAAAGCTCACGATCGAACGCGCTGTAGCGTGTCTCTGCTGGGTTCAGCTTCTTGCTGAAAAACGAAAGCGGCTGCCACATACCGTTTAAAAATTGCTGCAAAACGCCACCGACGGCGACATCACTAGCGTCGCATGTGATGTTAATCTGGGCCGTAGAATCTGGGTGCACCAGAAGCGTAGCGTTTGCCAATATCTGTTTTGACTCAGAAAATGCTGACTCTGCATTTTTATTCCACTTCAAATCGATATTTGACTTCGGTGACAGTCTGGTATGTCCTTCGTTGGCAGCTGTCAGTAGATTATTGAGTGGTGTCAACTTTGCGGCGCAATGCGGTATGAAACGGTGGTAGTAATTCACCATTCCCAGATATCTACGCAATGCTCATTGCTTTTCGGGTTTACCGAAATTAACAATCGCGTCAACGGCGCTGGGTAACGGCGAAATTCCTTCAGGGCAAACGTGGTGACCTAGAAAACTTAATTCAGTTGTACCGAACTGACACTTTTCAGGACCAATGATAATTCCGTATTCAGATAGTCGAGCAAAAAGAATTCGTAGATGTTTCTTATGCGTTTTATGATCTGGACTGGTTACCAGTAGGTCATCCAAATAAACAAAAACGAAAAAAGTCCGCGTGTAACGTGGTCTATAAAGCACTGAAACGTTTGACCGGAATTTCTTAGACCAAACGGTGTTCTAGTGAAATTAAACAAGCCAAAAAGTGTAGTAACGGCAGTCTTGTGTACGTCAGACGGTTCCACCGGAATTTGGTAATAAGCCCTGACCAAGTCGATCTTTGAATTTTTTTTCGATCCGGCTAAACACTGCGTGAAATCTTGTATATGAGGAATCAGATAATGGTCCGGTACAGTCTGTGCATTCAAACTACGGTAGTCCCTGCATGGTCTCCAATCGCCGTTTTTCTTTGGCACCATGTGAAGCGCTGAGGACCACTCACTGTCGCTGGGTTCAATGGCCCCTAGTTTTATCATCTCATCAAACTCACGTTTTGCGGTAACCAGCTTATCGGGTGCTAAACGTCTTGGTCGTGCAAACACCGGGTGTCCTTTAGTCACTATCTTGTGTGTTATACCGTGTTTAACGGTCTCACCCTTTGTCGTAGGGCGTGTCAGTTCCGGGAACTGGCCGAGGAGTTTTGTGTACTCATTCTGAACGGTGTCAACTCTGTTCAATGACAGAGGTTTAATCGATGACAGTGAAGCGGCAATAGCTAGACCTGTACGCATGTCCCGGAGACATCTGCTTCTCAAGTCTACGAGCAAATTATAGTGGATTAAAAAATCAGCCTCGATTATGGGTTGCTGCACATCTGCCACTATGAACGTCCATGGATATTTGCGCTTTAAGCTGACATCGACGACGCGTTTACAGGTGCCGTAAGTATGTATAGTACTGTTATTAGCTGCCACCAGGGGGAGACTGTCAGCGTCCGAAATCCCGTTAGCGCAAGATTTCGGCAGAACACTGACAGCTGCGCCCGTGTCGATTAAATATCTGCATTTATGTCCTTTATCTGCGACATATAATAACTTAGAGTGAGATAACTTTGGAGAACTAGCGTCCGTGGAGTCATGTCGCGTCTCAGTTATACCGCTAGATGCAAGAGTCGCTACCTTGCTCTGGCTTAGCAGTTTAAAGAAAAAGCGCAAGGGCTCCTGCACGTGCGTGCCTTATCACCGAAAGTCTGGTGAAAATAGCAGACAGGTGCATTAGCCGAATCTAATGTCTTAGCGGCGTTATTTCTCTGTGGGTTCGGCCGCGGGACGAAAGGTCGAGCAAGTGGTTGCAAATTCGTCGGCGGGACGAAAGGTCGAGCATTATCCTTTTCATTTCTATACTGACTAGGTTGGTTGCTAACAAAACCTGAGGCCTGAACATTAGGAGCAAATGCAGGCGCATGAGCATAGTTATTTGCTCGTCCACGTCCTTTATTTCTTTTCCTCTCTGATGTAGTCACGGTTTCTAGTTTCTTGATTCGCCTAGACAAATCCTCCAACAAACCAACTAGTTTGGTTGTTTCTTCTACCTTAATCTCTGCGACCCCCGGCTTACTCTCTTCGACGTCCTCTTCGGCTGCCAGTGCCCGGTCGGCCAAAACGGCCAAACTTTCGAGGGTGGCACTGTCGGGTTGAGTCGCCAAATAGGCTCTGATGGAAGCGGGCATCTGGCGTATGAATGCTTGACGAATTACTGCTTTCCCCACCACAGCTTTGGTGCCGAAACCTGCAGTCTTCTGCAGACGCCGCAGGAAACGCGAGGGAATGTCATTACCAATCTTTTCGCCAGAGATAACTTTGTTAACCCTTTCGGGTGTGGTCAAACCTCGTCTGTCTATCAAGATCGCTTTCAGGCTTTCGTATTTATTGGACCTGAAAGGCTGAAGTAGCACGTCCCTCACATCCGATGAGACCTCGCCCGAAAGTGCAGCGCAGGTTAAGCTGTACCTCTCATCATCATCGTTGATCTGGTGAAGAGCGAACTGAGTCTCAATTTGGTTGAACCAGAGTTCAACATCCGAAGCGTAGAAAGTGGCGATTCTGAACTTTGGTAAGTTCGTAGCACGTCTCTGTGACTGTCTACCGAGCGGTGAAGAACTCCTTGAGGAGTCGCTCCTAGAGTGAGAAGTCATACGTTTAGCTCGGGCAATTCGAGCGAAATCAGCTTTGAGGCGTTGATATTCTTCATCTGCCTCTCGGAATCGAACCTCATTGTCCTCACTGTCTTGACGATAATCATCTTTAGGTCTAGCACCCGAACCTTCTAGGGGCGTTGACATGAAGCCTTCACTGTCGTACTGCTTCGACATTATGAAGTAGTGTTTTTAAATTATCTAACTAGTGAAGCATTTGAGATAGCTGGCCTATTGGCTCTATGTCTATCTCAAATGTGTTTAAAATGGCATGTCGTATTAACACATGCCTACTATTTTGACGCGCCGTGCGCGGATAAGTTGTGCGTTGCCGTGTAAATCATATGAAAAATGTCTGTAATATGCTGAATCTCAGAATTGTATACTGTAGAAAATGTTCATGCTATGTCGCATGTTGCGAGAAACAGGGGTTGCAGATTAGTTGAAAATGCGTCGCTGAGGTTTCACCTAAATGCTGTGCACTAATTCACAAAGGTATATATTGATTGAAGTGAAAACTGAAGGTCTATATTTGACATAAAACGTTTTCAATTATTCTCACACATGCATAATGGTATAGTGAAAACCGTAGGTCGAAATGGTACATAAAAAAATAATATGCCAGATACAATTATGACATGCTATGCTAAGCTAGGATAATGGTATTTTGTAAATCGACCTGGGTGAAATAAAAAAAAAATTTCACGCAAGTCGAAAAACACATTCAAATATTTGCAATGTTTCGCAATAGCGCAACTGTCAAATCGAATATTTCTGTATTTATGAAAAATTTAAACTTCAGAAATAAACTGTCGTGAGAAAATTTCGTTCTCAAACTGATAGACTAAATGTGACTGCGAAGAAAAACAGTTACATTTATGATTTTAGAATAATATTTAAAACGTGACTGACAGTAGTCTATGCTGATTAATGATATAGTATATCATTTCGCTGAAAAATGATGTCTGTGATGAGCATTCCACGTTTTTTTTTTTATAATGGTACGTTCATCACGGAGTCATTCTCATAAACGTCCGAATCAATCGGTCGCATCGATTCATTGATTGACGTATAAACCGACTGTCTTCGTAGCGGTTGCGTTTATGTCGTCTGTGGTGGGTGTGTGCATGATGTATTGTCGGTGCTTCCAGCCTGTGCGGCAGGCAGCATGTGGCTTACAGTCTGTGACGGCATGCTTGGAACGATGTGTACATAGTATATGGTCAGCATCCCCGTCATGCCTCACATTAGCATATTCATTACCTACTGCGTTCCCAAATAAGGCGCTAAATAGGCTAGAACGATTACAAACACCGAAGGGCGTTTCAAAGTGAACAAAAATCTCACACAATTAGTGGTACAATTTTGTTTTCGAAACAACTTATTTATATTTCCTCTCCTTCAATCGTTTTGAAAAAGAAAATTTATAAACAATTTAAAAAAAATTATTACAGCCAATCCGTGTAAAATTTTGAACACGTGAGAAATAATCTCCACCAAATCAAAATGGCGGCCTAATTTATGCTAATGTGATGTGGCGACACAGGTTCACTGTCCAGATGCATGCCGGTTATGGCGGAACATGTGGGTGCCCACGGCGGGCGATCAGCTAAGTAAGGGACACCAGCGTCCAAAATGGCGCACACCTACCAAATACATGTACAATATTCAGCATTCTCTGAAATAACATATGATAATAGTACAAAATATTGACCTACGGTCCTGGGAATATTTTAAACAGACCAAATAAGACCGTTTATTGACATTCATTTAGGGGAACAATTTATTTTGGCCCTAAACTTATTAAAGGTTACCCGAGTCGAAGCGATATTTATCATTTCTGTCGATTTTGCTGAAAAAAATCGGAAAAATGACGAGACTTCGTCTGTGGACTTTAAAATTGAGTCACCCAATTATGGTAATCAACGATAAATATTGAGTTACCGAAAATACCCACTTCCTACTCGCCTACAGTGGCATTAATAGGATGAAGGCATTAAACAAACTCTTACATTTAACAAATGATAGACTAAGTCTATGAGAATAATTTTCTGGATTCTTCTAGAGAAACCGACAAGGTCGCCATCTTGAAAAGGCGCCAAACACGTGGGATTTCTTCCAAAATTTAGAAATTTCCTCTGATAACTCTTTCTGACTAATTTAAACTGGCATATAAATAATGACCCACAGCTTTCACGTACCTGATGAAAAAAATGCTGACTATCATGGTTGAAATCGCAGCATTATACATGAATTGTCCCATCCTCTTAACACCAACTGTCCTTTATGTATGTATTCATTTGCTGCAAGCTGCGATCAACCCATTCATTTAATTAACATAAATTTCTATTCGTATTTTAGCAATGAACTTGCAAAAAAAAAAACATTTATATATCTGTACACAATTCTGCCAGGCCTGGCATATTCATTTACAATTTAAAAACATTGTTAATACGATGTATGCGGTTGGGCCCGCCATAGATGTCGTTAGGCGCAACTATGGCTCGAACCATCTGCACGAACCGGGCAGGAGTCTGGATTATTCGTTATTCGTTTTTCGCGCTGTTTGGTCGGTCGAAATTTTTTCGCGATTAGCGATATTCGCATGGTTGCTTTTGGTCGAGTCGATTACGGCGTCAGCAGCACCCGGGGTTTTACCCCGTAGATGTAAAGGTATGCGGGAATACGTTCGTAAACCACCGCCGTTCCCGTTAGTGCGGGACACGGCGGGGGCTCGCGAATGCGGTGCTACATAAGTATTGTCTCTGTTAGACAAGTTGACTTTAACATCTATTTGCTTTGGGACTGTTGCCGATTTTTGACTGCTTCTGACTGCCGTCGACTTTTTCGTTTTAACTCTCGTCCCGTTGGACGTCGGAGTGTCCGCACTACCAGTTCTAGGTGGACCCTGTGGATTCCTACTAGATGTCCTGGTAGCCGTCGATCTCCGTGGTTTGCTTGGCGTTTTACGCTGTATTGTCGTACCTGTCGTAGGCTCGCACTCAAGATGTGCGGGTGTAACGCGATCAGGTCGGCCATGCGTATAAACCGACTGTCTTCGTAGCGGTTGCGTTTATGTCGTCTGTGGTGGGTGTGTGCATGATGTATTGTCGGTGCTTCCAGCCTGTGCGGCAGGCAGCATGTGGCTTACAGTCTGTGACGGCATGCTTGGAACGATGTGTACATAGTATATGGTCAGCATCCCCGTCTCGCCTCACATTAGCATATTCATTACCTACTGCGTTCCCAAATAAGGCGCTAAATAGGCTAGAACGATTACAAACACCGAAGGGCGTTTCAAAGTGAACAAAAATCTCACACAATTAGTGGTACAATTTTGTTTTCGAAACAACTTATTTATATTTCCTCTCCTTCAATCGTTTTGAAAAAGAAAATTTATAAACAATTTAAAAAAAATTATTACAGCCAATCCGTGTAAAATTTTGAACACTTGAGAAATAATCTCCACTAAATCAAAATGGCGGCCTAATTTATGCTAATGTGATGTGGCGACACAGGTTCACTGTCCAGATGCATGCCGGTTATGGCGGAACACGTGGGTGCCCACGGCGGGCGATCAGCTAAGTAAGGGACACCAGCGTCCAAAATGGCGCACACCTACCAAATACATGTACAATATTCAGCATTCTCTGAAATAACATATGATAATAGTACAAAATATTGACCTACGGTCCTGGGAATATTTTAAACAGACCAAATTAGACCGTTTATTGACATTCATTTAGGGGAACAATTTATTTTGGCCCTAAACTTATTAAAGGTTACCCGAGTCGAAGCGATATTTATAATTTCTATCGATTTTGCTGAAAAAAATCGGAAAAATGACGAGACTTCGTCTGTGGACTTTAAAATCGAGTCACCCAATTATGGTAATCAACGATAAATATTGAGTTACCGAAAATACCCACTTCCTACTCGCCTACAGTGGCATTAATAGGATGAAGGCATTAAACAAACTCTTACATTTAACAAATGATAGACTAAGTCTTTGAGAATAATTTTCTGGATTCTTCTAGAGAAACCGACAAGGTCGCCATCTTGAAAAGGCGCCAAACACGTGGGATTTCTTCCAAAATTTAGAAATTTACGCCGTTTTCGACGTAAAGAAACGTGCTTCTCCTCTGATAACTCTTTCTGACTAATTTAAACTGGCATATAAATAATGACCCACAGCTTTCACGTACCTGATGAAAAAAATGCTATTGATTTTTTTCAAAAAATCCCTTAAAATTAATTAAAACTATCCTTGAAAACAGTGGTTTTCAACTGGCGTCTAGGTGAAAACACTGTTGCGTAGACGATCAGTCGTCAGGGGTCACCAGTATGGTGGGATGGGGAGCCCCTCGCGCCGAGAGTACCTGTAAGTGACCGTCGGAGCCTCTAGTGTGGGGTCACAATGGCCGACGAGGGAATCTGCCCGATCTCACCATTTAAACTCAAACTTCCTTCCCCGTCGAGTCGACGGTTCCAAACAAATCATAAAACTCTTTCTCCACTTGTCATGTTTATTCGTTTGACATTTGGCAACAACAAAGCACAACCTCCGCGCACGGCACGTCCTATCTGACTGAGCGAGAGCGAACTACGGCACGTCCGTAGTCGCCAAGTGTAACGCCTGAACTGCGGGAAAAATACCAAAGCCGCACAGTTTGCAATTGTGTGCACCCGTCACCAAGGTATGGAAACGAGGCAGTCGTCCACAACCTCCCGCTTCCGAGAAGCCGGGGATAACTGCCACCTTAACTGAACGAAGTCAGGATCCTACATACATCTTCTGAAAAAATCGGCTTTCTGCGATTTGGAATTGATAAGTAGGCCTACACAGTCACCTGTGACCAAATGTGAGCATGTATAGGCCTATTGTGTTTTAATTGCGTATAACGTACAGAGAAACAATATACATGTAATTATGTGTAGGCTGCACTAATCCACTCTTGAGCCATATTAATAATCATTATTCCAGTTAGACTGCCTGTATATGAAGGTAAGACATAACATAAAGACCCCATGATTTATCTTGATTATGGCCACGGCCGGGGGTGGGAAAATATTTCCTATCACACAAGTACTAGTGTCAGAGTATGTGCCACTTATATACTCAATGTCACATCCAGATACCTATCAAACTCCAACCGTCACGAGTGGCTAGCTTCACCACAAACTCTTGTGAGCAGAGAGATGTGATGGCGGAGCTAGCCACACATACCAATGGTGAACATATATTTAGTAGTAGTAGTAGTGGTGGTGGTGGTAGTAGTAGTAGTAGTAGTATAGTAGTAGTAGTAGTAGTATAGTAGTAGTAGTAGTAGTAGTAGTAGTAGTAGTAGTAGTAGTAGTAGTAGTAGTAGTAGTAGTAGTAGTAAGCCTAGTAGTAGTAGTAGTAGTAGTAGTAGTAGTAGTAGTAGTAGTAGTAGTAGTAGTAGTGGTAGTAGTAGTAGAAGTAATAGTAGTAGTAGTAGTAGTAGTAGTAGTAGTAGTAGTAGTAGTAGTAGTAGTAGTAGTAGTAGTAGAAGTGGTAGTAGTAGTAGGAGTAGTAGTAGTAGGAGTAGTAGTGGTAATGTTTTACAGCACTTTTCTGCACTAATGATCACTCAAGTGACATTGTAATACGTTAAAAATAGTGCAGTCCTTTGATGGAGCAGATGCCGACGTGAGGGTGGGGTGATAGGGCATGGTGTGAGGACCAGTCCGTTGATGGAGCAGATGATGACGAGAGGGTGGGGTGATAGGGCATGATGGGTTATTCAAAGTGTTTCCTTCACTCGCCCGATAAGGGATTCTTGGCATACCTGGTCATATTGATTCTGATCATTACAACGACAAATGTGATAAAAATCTGGTAGTTTTGCCAATGGTTGCGTGGCAAGAATAACCTGGGGAGTCTTTCAACACGTAATTATTCAACACATATTCGTTATGTGCTCGCTGGACTTGAGTTAATGACATGTTAAATGGGCACTAAGTATGGGGTAAGTGCATTCGTGTGTGAGCCAGTTGCTCGCTGTAAGGTTCAGTCACACAAAGACGATTCACGTACTGAAAAGCTGGGCTAGAACGTTGGTTGTAGGCCTACGTAAGCTACTGGTTCGCAGAGCGCGCTGTATTAGTGCTACACATTGAGAGCGCCGAAAGAAGTAATTGTGCTTGTCCAAGATTTGAACGCACGAATGATATTTGGACCAGGTGGACAATTTTAAGCAGCGGAGTTTTTGAGTTCTGCTTTTATTTTGACATAATTCACTGACAAAGTTCAAATTTCAAGGTCAAATATGATTTTTTAACAAACAAAACTAGAAACAAATGTGATACACATGTACCTCTATCTCATGTAATTTTGACTGGCGAACGCGTTTCTTGTATTATTTTAATGATTCAAGGTCATCTTCAAGGTCAAAAGGTCAATTTCAAGGTCAAATTGTTGAAAATGACATTTTTAACAAACATAATTATGATCAAATGTAATAACTCTTTTTGGTGTGATTTTGACAACATAATCTATTTCTAACAATATTTTGGTAGTTAAAGGTCATCTTCAAAGTCAAAAGGTCAATTCTAAGGTCAAAACTGCGAAAATATTAGTTTTACCAATACAAATAACAGCAAGTGTAATACCTCTTTTTGATATGTTTTTGACTTAAGAATCAATGTGTGGTACTATTTTGATGATCAAAGGTCATCATCGAGGTCAAAACGTGAATGTCAAGGTTAAGTGAGCGAAAAATGATTTGCAAGGTTAAATGTGATATTTATAAGCAATATATCTAGGAACAAGTGTTATAGCCTACCTCTTTTTCCTTTACTTTTGACTGGAAAATACATTTCTTGTATTATTTTAATGATTCTAGGTAAACTTCGGGGTCAATTTGTCAACTTCAAGGTAAAATAAGCAAAAATATGATTCTAATAAATAAAAATAAGAGCCATTTCTTAATGTAATTTTGACCACAGTAGACATGCTAAGAGCTCAAAAAATGGGCAACCGCCGCACTTTTAGGGCACGCATGACACTTGGCATGGATGTTCCCTAGACCCATTGGAAAAGCTTTATCTAGAGAGACTATGCATATATCTATTTGCAAAGACCCACAAATCTGCCATTTTTTAAGATGGCCGAGGTCAAATAATAAATTGATGAACTGTTCAGCAGAAAAGAAACATGTGTCTACAAAAGGATTTTCAGCTATGCCCGACTTATACCCGGTGTGACTGGGCTGCCGAACTCATTTACTTCGCCGTAGGTCCAGTCACACTGACCGCCATTTTGTTCCGACAGCCAGCTGTGGAAAAGCGACACTCGCACCACCTACCAAAAAACTTAGATGCCATGAAATTGAGACGAATATTTCAAGTGCCTATGAAAACAAGGCCATTTCAGCAGACGTAAATTTGTGATCGTATTAGAACTACTACATTTAAAAATGGAGTTCACTGTGTCAGAGCCTTGCGATGTCACCAGGGTACCCGACTAAGTGGTGTGGCCAACTTTTGCAAGGTCAAACAATAAATATGTATCATTTTGTGACAGAATTGAAGCAGATTCACGATGTTGGTGTCCATCATATATGGCTTTCAGGTACGCCACCAGAAAAAACCCCATTAGATATGCTAGAGATCGCTAATTTAGGTTTCATTATCTAAACAATGCCTAAAATGATTTCTGAAAATTCCACAAGGTCGTTATGTGTCTATGGTAGATATCAAAAATCACAGATTCAACTCGATTGTTTTACAAATTTATTGCTTGTTTGTGGTCCTGTGACGGTAATTTTGTTGGCCTTCCGACTACCCTCTTGGTTTCTACCATCTCTGAAATTATTTTTTCGTGATAGGCCTACCACCATATCGGGCATACCTGAAAACCACACGGTATATACCAAAATTATCTATGAATCTAAATTCCAGTAAAAGTTCTGCACATTGGCATATCTTGCTCTATCATGGCCATTTTGTTTGCTTAATGACCTTAGACAAATGGCGGCCATCTCGGATTTTACCCACACTGCAATGTCCAAAGTACTTTCTGGCCACACCTTTTTTGTCGGGCATACCTGACAACCCTATGGTAGACACACAAATCATTAATGTACTTCTATTCTATCGAAAATTATATCCATTTATTATTTGACCTTGTGCAAATGACGATTATCTTTGATTTAACCACATGACAATGTATAATGTATATTATTGCCGCACTACTATGTTGCGCATACCTAAATCTAATGTAGCCACCAAAATCATGAACCTGCTTCTATTCTGTCGTCCATTACATCAATTTATTGTTTGGCCTTGGCCATCTTAGAAAATGGCGCATTTGGGAGAAATTAGAAACAGCCAGAAATAGTCTCTTTGGATAAAACTTTCTTAATGTATCATGCTTCCCCTAAAAATGCAGTGCTCATGATCTTTCTTGACTAGAAATTTCTAGTAGTGGTTGTTTCATCATTTAAGTCTTTTTTAACATGTTTAAGGGATAAATGCAAAATTATTCTGCATTGCTTGGGAATAGATTGATGGTTCAATGTCATCTTCGTGGTTAAGAGGACAAAATTAGCTTACTTTTGTTGAATTTAAAAGTGAAATAATGCATCTTTTAATGTAATTTGACTGACCATTTCTAGTGCATTTGTGGATTATTGTTATCTTAAACACCACAAAAAATTTATTGGGTTTATTAGGAAAAAAACATGATTGTGAATAAAAATAGGAAGATACGCGTAATACCTTTTCGATGTGATTTTTGTTGTTGATATATAATTACTTATATTTCGAGACGCGAATATTATCATCACAGAATTTGATGTGGGACAGTCAACACCAACAGAGAAGGAACACATGATTTTAGTTTACAGCTCTGTCATGCTCATGAATATTCACGTCACGCATTCTATTGATGTTACAATAGGCACTTGCCGCATTTCAAATTCCAATGCACTAAATACTTTGTCTAATTTCATCTGGGAATAGCAACTCTAAGCACTTTCCATTCGTTCATCATGTTAATAGTAATTACGAAGTATTATACTTCCAATTCTTGTCTGTGTTATTTTCAAAATGACATTTTCATGAATAGTCCAGTAAAATATGGATTTTGATCGGGAAAAATAGGGTAGAGATGACATTTGGGGGATTGTATCTTGCACCAAGAAAACGACACATTTGTTTCGTTCCCCATGATTCTTGTGAAATATTGATAATCGACATTATCGCAGGTCTGCTTGGTTTCCTGGTTGTGAGAAACTTATATGTAGACACCGAAACACATTTCTTCGTTATTTGGCAGAAATGTTATGGCACATTACGTTGCAGTGGCAGCCATTTTAGATTTTGTCCTCCAGCGGCAAACGCACAAGAAAGAATTCAGGGGACTTTTATTATGTTGCTCACGTGGGGTTCATCGGGTGGATTCAACAACGGTGGACGGTAATATGCCAAGACATGCAGACTGATTGCTCAAAAACACGCTTTAGAACATAAAATAGTTTTGACCAAAATAACACCCTTCAATATACAATTTGGGGTAAACAGGCCATTGAATTTACCAAGAATATACAGTTTTGGACAACCACATACTTTGGAATATGCAATTTTACCAAAACTCCTTTAATTATGTCTAAACGATGACACAGTTATATATTCAGGGCTTGTGGGATTTTGTTAGAAAATAGCCCTTGCAAAATGTCAGGAATGACGGCTGAGAAATCAAAGAAAACATGCGCTACTGGCATACAAAAAATAAGTACCCAGCGGTAATAGGGGACGTTGCAAAGTTAAAAAAAATCTAAACATCCAAATAACATTTGGATATAGCTCGAACCCTATCCACCCACCCCCCTATCCAATTTGTGTTTGGAAACCAATAATCATCAAATATTTTAATTTTTTTATGGTTTTCCAATTCTCTATTTTCTATCTAAAATGGCGCTGGACCCACCCACCCACTTCTAGGTGATATTTGAATGTTTGGATTTTTTGTAACTTTGCAGCATCCCTAAGCACGGTGTAACGTCATAAAATGATGACGTCATAAAATTTTCGAAGTCGAGACACTCACGACGGCGGGGGGGGGGGGAGGTAATTACATTTTTTACAAATATTTTTTAAAAGATCCAAATATATTTATATTACACATATTTTGTAAACAAATATATGGTTATCTGTCAGAAGATATCTCGTAATAGGTATCAATGGGAACATGATCTTTACCTGATTACTGTATATCCTCACTTGCTTATGTTATCACTCTTATTTGAGATTGTCTATAATGTCCTAAAAGAGGGCCGGGGTGTAAATATAAAGTTGTGTGACGATATAGCCCGGTAATTTGCAGAATAAAGATAGGTACAATTGAATTTCTGTATTTATGTATGCCTGGTTGCTTAGTATAGAGGAACCGAAAATTTCGAGCTAACCATGTGTTTTACTGTCGCTATTTTCAAGGTGGTATTGTATATTGTCGTGAATATCAGTTTTATAGGGGATTTATTTATTCAGCGTACTTGAAACCACGGATAGTACAGGTATAGTACAGGTACAGGTTACGTAAAACATGCTTTAGAATATTGACTACGATTTTCGGGCTACCCTTCTGAAATTGTTCAGTAGTGTCAAAAGAGTACCTTTGCCAAGTTTCATACTATTGTCCAGCCGGTCACGGTTTCAATTGATTTGGGCCATTATCCGCCCTACTATATACAAGCCTTTTATTATTATCCGGTGTCTTCTTGAGGTGTTTTGGTATAAGTTCGTGTTGTGGTCTAGCCATCATGGATATCTAAAGGGAACATAAATGTAGAATTTTTTTTTACCTGCTTTGTGTTGATTTGACCTTGCCGTGACTTTGATATGACCTATCAATGACCTTGGGGGTATCAATCTGTGAAATCCAACCCCAACCCATTTCACCATTTATACTTGGGTGGGCCTTATCAGATGTATATGGCCATCGGTCAAATATAACATCAGTGTGTTATTTGGTTCGTTCTGCCATATGAGACAGTTAACACAACGGTGATTTAAAGGGGGGGGGGTTAAAACACTCTCCAACCCTATATGTCCGTGTTGGGATCTCATCTAGGTATGTTTCAACCAATCATACACATCTAAAGTGAGCATAATTGTAGAAATAACAAAACAAGCTATATTCACCTGTTTTGTGTTGATTTGACCTTGCCGTTACCTTGGTATGACCTTGCCATGACCTTGGGGGAACAACCCTGTGAAATCCAACCCCAACCCATTTCACCATGTATACTTGTGTTGGGTCAGCCCATAGACCTACCGTACATGTAGGCCTATTCTGCATCATAGCGTCCCAGCGTTTTCCAAATAGGCAAATAATGTTAGTGAACCTTATATTTGTATCATGTTATGCTTTTTCACGATAACGAATAAAAACGTGTCCTTAAACATTGGTTTTTTTTTATTTCCACACTTAGATGCAGTGTCCTGCTCATAGACTCTCTCGGTATTAAACTTGATATGCACGTATGAATGTGTGTAGTGAAACTTTCCATTTTAGAAAAGGTCTTGCAATCCAGTTCCGAATGTCGCCAATGCATTTATGGCATCTATCCGTAGATTTATCATGATTATTAGTCCCCTCCGCATAGAGTGAAACCTTGATAGGCCCAGGGCTGCTTTCTGAAAGTCTTCTAAAAAGACGATTTTCTCATTGTAGGAAATTATCTAGACTTTCAGATTAGAAACATGATCCAAAAATAAAATTGTCCATAAACCGTTATTTTGACACTTCAATCACCATACCCTACAAAAACACTTCAAAATTTATATTCCAAATTTATTTACAAATGTTACAAGAACATTTAAAAATTTTGACCTTTTATCTATAATAAATGTAGAAGGTGTATGCATGAAGAAGTTAAGGGAAGTGTCCTTGTATAGGTGCTGGTCACTTGCGCTACTTGCCTCTATATGTACAGTGTTATTCATGTAGATTTTACAAACATGTACTTGTACTTATAGAAAGCTAAAAGGGACTTGCCCAGGTCTAAAATCATAAAAAATCGGTGATTTTATTTTGGCTTCTTAATATGACCACATGATGTAGACTAGAACTGCAAAAGTTTTATTTAATTTTTGTGTTGCGCACTTACCAGCTAGGCTAGATATAGAGACGAAATTCCCGTATTTCTTATTTTTGACATGGTTGTCAATAATTAGAAATCGGTAATTTCGTCTTTATCTAGCCTAACTAGTGAATGTGCAGCACAAAAATTTTAAAAAAAACTTTTGCAGTTCCAGTCTATGGACATGTTTGCATCATATGGTCATATTATTAAGCTGAAATAAAATCACCGATTTTTTATGATTTTAAACCTGGGCATGTCCCTTTAATAGATAAAAAAAACCTTTAAATAATAAAAAGTTCTATTTGAAATGAAAATTTTATATAATTTAGATAAAATATGTATTTTTTAAATAAAAACTAATCAATTTTTTTTCTAGTTAAATTCCTCAGCATTATCAGAATCATTTTTTGATTTACTATCATCTGCAGGTACATAAACTTAAATTTTCCAAACATTTCTTTAAAATTTATATGTTTAAAAAAGTTATTTTGACACTCCAATTACCATACCCTATAAAAATCTTAAAAATTCATATAGCAATTTATCTAAATGAACCTTACCTATGACCTTTACAAATTTTGGTAATACGTATTTAGACTACCCGTTACTTGTATTATGTGTATGTATGTACATCATATTAAAAAGGGAGTTTTAATAATTGAATGAAATATAGCAGCTCAAATGAGATTTATTCACATGCCTTATTCACATTCACATGTTTTTCTCATTTCCTTCTGTCAAAAATTAAATGAACTGTATTATTTGAAACATTAACGACAAATAAGAGCGTCCTAACTTTGTAATTGTTACATTTTATTCGCTATATGCATACAAATAGAAATCTATGAGTAAAATTTATTCACAAGTCGTACCAAACACTGTTTCATTTTCCTAATACTTAACAACTAAAATTCGTACATGATTATTGATCTACACTTGTCTGACCACAGGTTGGCGCGCGATCTCGATAGAATCCGGGGCAGTTTTGATGAAAGCTGTGATATACAAATACGCATTATTTCCTACATGAGTACACATACGCAGAATCTCTAAAATGTTCGGCTCAAATTAGACAAATAAATAACGATTTTTGAAAAATCGTTTTTTTTTACCAACATAAAGAGCTTATGTCAATGCCTAAGCTGGTCTTAAAAAGTGATTTTTGTCAAAACACCACCACACCCTACGCATTATTACCTGGACAACGACGATACACTACACCTCTTAGCGCTATTATCTCCAGTTTTTACGTAAACCACCATCTTTTTCACCGATGATAGCCAAATTTACATGTCTCTATCAGTTCCCAACGCTGAGAAATCACTTGGTAAGCTGCAACAGTGCGTAATGACCATGTCGGCCTTGGTGCCAGGGTACAATAAGTCTAATCCTAGTAAGACAGAAGAATGTCTTCTCATCGGGCCAAGCTTCAGCAAGAAAAAACGTCTTAAATAATTTCGCATGCTTAATTATATATTATTATGAGTCAAGACACAAAGCCATCTGCATCAGCCAAAAATCTTGGTGTAGTATTCAACAGTAGTTTTAATTTCCAAAAACACGTTTCCCAAACATGTAGGGCATGCTCCTATTATATACTTGACTTGCGTCGAATACGAAAAAGTCCGTCCTTAGATCTTGCCAAGCAAATTGCAGTGACACTGGTCATTAGCAAGATTATTGCAATTCACTTTTTCACAATATGCCAGAAAAAGATATCGCTGGATTACAACTGCCTTGCAAGAGTAGTAACCAAGGCTTTACGTTGTAGTCGTTCCACTCCTATTCTAAAACGATTACATTGTCTTCCTGTCAAGTTCGCATTCATTTATAAATATGCACAAAAACTCTCCGTACCCTATAAGACAATCAACCTGCATATCTGACTGACTTACGTGCTCGTCCGAAAATATCTACGCTCCACAAATTCAAATAGATTTGCTGTTCCTCGTAAGACTCAGACTAGGTCGAGAGTTTTCTCTATCTGACCCAGCCTTATATCATGGAACGCCTTGCCTGTGCCCATACGTAATGTCAAAACAATTTTAAAATTCCGAAAACTGAATCTCACATATTTGATCTGGCTTTTCCACCCTAGCTCCTCAGCACAACCTGCTTTGGCCTTGATTATGACATTATGATCAAGCTAACGATTTGTGCACCTCTGAGCTCGGTCCGCTGAAGACATAAGCACTATAGATGTTTTATTCATTGCATGATCAATTGATTGATTGATTGATTGATTAATTGATTGACTAATTGATTGATTGATTGATTGATTGATTGATTGATTGATTGATTGATTGATTGATTGATTGATCGATTGATTGATTGATTGATTGATTGATTGATTGATTGATTGATTGATTGATTGATTGATTGATTGATTGATTGATTGATTGATTGATTGATTGATTGATTGATTGATTTATTGATTGATTGATTGATTGATTGATTGATTGATTGATTGATTGATTGATTGATTGATTGATTGATCGACACCCGACGTACATGTGCATACAATATCATATTTACTTTTGATCTTAGGTGAACTTGAGACGTCAAACGGAAGGTAATTGCACTTAAATGTTTTCTATCTTGAAACGTGAGCAAGGTAATGGCTACAGTGTCTACTATGCACCAATAGGTAACCCCACCACGCATGTGCATAAAATTATTATTATCGAGGTTAGCCCCGCAGGTTTCAGCCACAGATTGACCGCGTACAAAATCGTGGGACATTTCTTTGGATTGTTATATCTGAATACATCGGGGAATAATCAGGTTAAAAATATATATTTTTTAAATCAGTAACATTTTAGTTCCATGCCCGCACGCTCAGCTCAGAGGTTGCGCAGTCATTAAAAAGTTATGGACATTTATCGGACCTTAGGGTCGAGATCGCTTCCAGTCACCGCCATGTTGAATTTTTCGGGTAAAGCAAATACATCAATCCACGGCCTCGGAGAGGACGACACGGCTAGATCGAGGTCACCTCAATTCAAAAGCAAATATGAATTAGTTAAAAAGATGCCAATCACACTTAAATGGTCTATAACTTGATAAATGGGCAAGTTATGGCTAGGCCCTATATAGCAACTATTATTCACATTACTCGCCCCCTGAAATCCCCTGATTTTTTTGAAATTCTGCAAATCAATCCTGTGCACGCCCCTGTGATAATATTCACACATGGGAAATCATGCAGCACGGTCTATTCACGGATTTTGACTTGGCACATAAGATGCCTAAGAGGGTGGGGGCTGGTGAACGCAGGTATTAGGAAGTGGCCATAGGGCTGATGGCTGGTATAGGTATATAGGCAGGCGACTCGGTGGTGTACCCCCTCCTAGTTACACACCTCACTACCCTGCTTTGATCACCAAGGGTGGGGACGTGGCAGTGGGGACAGTACTAGTGCCAATGGTGAAAAACAGCAACAACAGTACACATCTGATACAGGTACAGGTAAGTTACATTTTATATATTCATTAACAAAATGTGCACTTTATATTATGCATGTCATAGTCATAAAATGTAGGAAGAATTTGTAGCGTCATTAAAATGATCGAAGTACCGGTAATACCTTATAATTAGTTGTACAGTATTATATAAGGAGAATAAAGTATAGGCTTACACAATAATATGTGGAGTAATTAAAGTAACAGGTAGACCTACACTTTTGTAAACCAGATATGGCGAGGTTATATAGTAATAATGATGCACATACTTATGAAATATAAGATACATTTTATACATAGACTTATAATGAAGTTTATAATGAAGTTTTCATTTGTGCTGTACGCAGGTTTTATTAGTGGCCCTTGAAAATACTTAGCGTCATCGGGCAGGTAATTTTGTATACTAGTAACAGCTGAGGCGTCTATATCCCTCGCTCCTAAATAATTACATGACCAACTTTTAGTACACTTTTTTTTCATTTATTAACAGAAGTCGCAGTCTTAAATTATTACCCCGTAGGCCTACTCGAAGCAATAAGAACTTAATCGCATAAAATAATCTGGATTGCGCTACTATCACAACAGTGTGAAAGAAACGTGTTACAGATATCCCTCTGTTTACCAAATGTTCTATGTAACAAGTCGAGTATGAAAATTGGTCTGCTGGCCCAACAATAATACCGCATTTCTCCGTTTAGCTTTATTCACTCAGTCTCTGGGCTCAAATTCAATGTAACCACTAACATTTGGGCCCATCACGTTTGCTGGGCAGCCTCTCGGAGTAGGCCTATAGCCTAGACCTAGCATAAGGCTATAAGGCAGATAGGCCTACTGGCAACAGATTCTATTTTCGTTTGTTCAAGTTATCTTGGAATGTCCAATTTCAGCAGGTTAACTAACACGTGTTTGCCTGTATATGGTTTAGTCCGAGGGCCTATGTAATCCTGTGGGATCCAAATGTTTATTTTGTCTAAGGTTTATTGATGGCTTCATATGGGTACAAGGAAGGGATTTCTCTTTGGTACCAATTTTTTCTAGATATTTGCATAAATCAAAAACGGCCGCCAAATATTCATATAATGGCAATATATCTGCATTGCTTAAAGATATTTTTGCGAGTTAGAGTTCTAAAGTGGGTGTTTTGACTCTAGAAATCATTCAAAATATATTTTACTTTGATCAGGTGAATTATTATTTTAAAAAAATCCCAGATGGCCGCCAAAATGTGCGAAAATATGCCCAATTTGCCACATTTCAGAATATGTACGTAGTTGTCAAATTAAATTAAAAATAATGTGCACATTATTTTGAAACATATCAGTTCAGTTGGATGATATTACTTAAAAAATGTGAAATGTTGGCTTAACATCATTTGATGTCGCGGGTGGTGATTTATGTGACTTTGTAATATGGTACAAACAGTACAATCCACAGATGAAAATTGAATGATGTACATATGCTGACGTGAGGGTAGAACGGTTGGACACAATGGGTTATTGAATGTTTTCCTTCATTCATAAAGGGTTCTGGGCATGCAACCCCCAAGCATATCTAGCGGGCGCTGAAAACTTAGGTTTCGCTGTGTACTTTAATAGTGAAACGCTTCGGCGTTTTAGTTCAGTTTTTTAGTTCAGATAATTTCCGACAGTAGCAATAGTTGAGGGGTAGCTGAATTCATCCCGCATGGGAGGGGTAACTCCAGTCATTTTACTAATTTTGAAATATTGCAGGTAGTTTGATGCCCTGTCGCAGCCGTATCAGTGATCATTGATGCGAGAGCTGCATTATAATGTGACTATATCAAGTTATAATGTTGAAATACAATGTCACCATAAGACTTTAGAACGTTGGGATTCGATATTGCATTATGGGAGTAGAGAGGGACATGGCGCAATGGTTAAAGCGTGTTGCTGCTTGCCGTGCGGTTTCGAATCCCGCTTGGTGCAGGATTTTCAGAGAAATATCATGTTTTCTCCCCTCTCAATCTTGGGACATTGTTAAGATGGTGTGTCCTTGGGCAAGACACTTCACCCTCAAATGCCTCACTTGACTCAGGTGAAAATGAGTACCTGGTAGGGCAAAGATGGCAATGTGTACGATAAGTTCAATGCGCCGAAACGGCTGCAGGACTGTATGCTCCGCTGGGAGTTGAAATGGCACATGAATGAACAGGTCCAGTGACCAGGTGGTAAAATGTAAAGTCCGACGATAGGTCTTCAGACTTGATATCAGACTATAAAAAACCTGCACCTTTACCTTTTTATGATATTATTCTATAAGATCATATATTATGATAGCCAGCTGTGTGTTAATATGAAGTTATTATTATAAAGACATGACATTAAAATATCAGTAAATGAAATTATTTTCTGATGATAGGTCATTTTAACGTCAAGATATAGCATTGTATTGAGAGGGTATGCCATTTTAATGTATTGCTATGGCATACTATAATGTCAGTATATCGCATTATTATATTATTAACACATTGCCATTATTATGTATATTAGATTATGCTATATTACATTATGGTGTCAGTATCACAGATATATACTAAGAACATATCTATGGTCAGTATATATTGCATTATTATATCAGGAGCGAGATAGAATAAGATACTAGAACACTAGAATATAGATTTAACGTCACGATATACGAGTTTAACGTAGCATTCCAGGGAAAGAAAATATAAGGATATGATTGATAAGGTTATCATAATTATGCCACTATAATCCTAAAAAAATGTATTATAATGTCAGGATATGATATTATCAGAGGTTGCTCATCAAAGATATATTTTTATTACAAACTGGATTGGATAATTTCACAAGAAATAAAACAGGACACAAAGGTTACGTCGAAAAAGTTTGCTGTTCGACTTTATGTCCAGAAGTGAAATAGTTGACAAGAACTTCATAACAGAAGACATTATTATTTTTATTCACCGTCTAATGGAATCACACTGGCTAATGATATGCATAGGTTAGGAAAGTTAATCAACATCACTCTGTTCCTATCGGCTATGAATATTACAGGGCAATATTTGCCCCGGAGCTGCTGAATGCAGTGGCGGATCCAAAGGTCCAACGTTCAGGTCGCCACGAACAAAAAACGACCACATTTGGGCATGAGTATGCTCTAGAATGCACCATTTAAAGCCTTGGGTTATTTTTTCCTGATGGATCATGCCCCGACTCCTCTAGAGCAAATAACAGGCTGGCTGTGCCAACTGTTGTGTGTACAAATTATTGTAAAACATCGACGCTCCATCATTAGTTTGTTGTCTTTATATGATTTTGGGACATAAATGATCAACAATGTTTTTCTACAACTATTACATCAAATAAAGACATCAGTGTATAAATTATTTTGCTAATTTTAGATAATTTTATAGCACTAGAATGGGGTATCATAAAAATCATCAAATGTATATATTTATATGAATTTGGTACGTGAAGGGTTAAACTAATATATATACAACGTACATATAAATATATATTAATATAGCATAAAGAAATTTCTACATTAGTTTATCAGTAAGATGTTAATCCTATATATTTATTGCAAAATATTGTGATAAATCTAGTGTTATGGATGGTTCTATATTATCAGACCCCTTGTTCACAAAGGGCTCATCTGTAAAGTTTGTGCAAAAATATCAAAAATGCCTCAGCTATATTCATATTCCTGATATTCTCACATTTCATTTGGTATATAATGCACTTTAGTATAATTATTTTGTTTTTCCATACTGCTGTACAACGTGTACTATTACCCTTGCTATCTAACCAACAAAGCCGAGAAATATCACATGTTTAGTCAAAATGGACTATTTTCTAATATTTGGTAAAAAAAAAAATTTTTATGCTTGAAAAAAATTGGTACCATGTTTTTTGGATCGCTTATACTATCAACAATTGATTTTTACACATGGCATAAAATAAACATTTGGTTCTCACGGGATCTGGATTTGCTACATAGGCCCCCAGACTAGTTGTGTATGCTATGGATTTGTTAAAATTGATTTGCTTGAATGATTTTGAATTGTTTGTTCAGGTCCGATGTAGCGACGCCTTCCCAAGGCCAGTTGTCAGTTGTTGCAAACCAAAAAAAATACCCCTTAGGGCCTATAGTCCAGAGTCTTTGCAAAAAAAATCGTGCACTTTGTGATACATGTATGAAATTTGGTACACAGCTAGAATAACCATCAATAACTTATTTTAGGGTGGGACCCCAACAAGTTTAGACCTGTGGCGGCGGTAGCAGCCATTTTTTTAAAATGGCCGCCGTCTTAATTATCGAATTGTCATATATACCTTGCTATTGGAGATTTTGGTGTCTATACCTATGTTTGCTGGCCCACGGATTTCAAATATGGTATTATTTCAACTCAGTATGTTTTGGTCATTTATTTTTCTACACAATCACTATTTTAGGCCTAAAATAGGTATTTTTACAAGTATAAATGTTAAAAAATCAATGTCTTCTAGATCACCCATGTGAAATTGACATAGAATATGTTATCGCCACCAACCGATTTAACTTGCTGATTAATTTGTCATAAATCTTGTAATAATTGCCATAACTATTCTCGATTCTGTATATCAACGATTTATTGTATAATGTTTTTGTGCAGCAATATCTTACCACTTTCTTTACATGTCAGGCAACAATTATTTTTATTTTTTTCATCGCAAGAGAAGCCTCGATTACACTTTTGTACTGCTTCAATTGTTATTAAAATATGTTTACACTAAATTGACATTTAGTGATATAAGTAGGCTATTTGGCACACGCCTGTTTTAGGCACCAATGACATATTTTAAAGCGGGACCCCAAACAGATTAAACCTGTGGCGGCGGTAGCGGCAATTTGTCAAAATGGCCGCCGTACCAGTTTTTATAGTGTCATATATCGTTTACTGTTAGAGATAGAAACTTGATTTTGTTGTCTATACCTATGTTTTCAGGCCCAAGAATTTAATTTATGGTATCAATTTAAATGTCTCATGTTTTGGTCACTCAGTTCTCAACATAATCACTATTTCAGACTAAAGTTAGGTATTTATATAGTATAAATGGATAAAAATCAACGCCTTTTAGTTCATCTAAGTAAATAAAAAAACATGATTTGAAGCAATATGTAACCTGATTCTAGCTGAATAATTTATTTTAATAAATAACGATTATAGTGGCCAGGCAAGTTATTAGAAAAAAAATAGTATTCAGCGAAAACGAAATGACACAGATGACAATTACCTTCATTTAATTGCTGCATATGTCAGATACATTGTGTTGTGAATTATATGTTAATAGTTCAGTTATAACTAGCAACTAAGATCAAAACATTATACTCAAATTGATTTGTATATCTAGTTAATGTAAGCGATATATAGCATTCAACATAAATAAATATACATCAATCAAATCCACCACATTTGCAAAGTGTTAACGTGCAAACTAGGCATTATCTTTGTATAGTAGTACATCTCTTGGTACATACGCACTTTATTATTGCACAGCATCATTCATCAGCCGTTGACGAGGGCCATGGTTCAGTGGTTAAAGCTGACTGCTTTGAAAGTGGGAGATCGCAGGTTCGAACCCCACTCTGGCCTTCAAACAAACAAAATGTTTCTTTCCCACGCACTCGTAAAGATTCAATATTGTGGGCCAGGAGAACCTCCTGAGGATGATGAGATGAATGACATGACACTGACCTCTAGATACATGATTCGAATTTCGAACCCTAGAGTTATGAGGTCGAACAGGCTACCTCTCGGTCACAGAGGATTCTCACAATAAGAACTATTTTGTTTCTTTGAAACTGGAAGGCCAGAGTGGGATTCGAACCCGCTCTCCGATTCGAACCCGCTAACCACTTTGCCAGGGCCTCCGCCTTGCGTTCTATATAACCTATGACAAGATGCCTACACCAAATATGACACTAAAATATCCAGAGAAAATTGGTCAAAGGAGCGAAGTGCAAATAGTGTACACTTTACGTTTTGGGAACATAATTTAAAAATTGAGCTAACAATCCTCACATTGGACAGAGCCATGCAATTTGGAAATTTGGCGGTTGGACCTTATCTGGATGTTGAAACATTGATATTCCCGTTCCATGTAAAGAAGTTTTAGCGGTAGTTTAGCTGGGATCATGTAATCAACTTCACGGGTTGTAAATATAACACTCTTGAGGGATTGAAGACAAACAAACAAGTCCAATTTTGCAAAAAAAGTTTTGCCATATCCCTATATTTAGTCTTGGAATGCACATATACGCCAAGAAATAGGAGAAGTGGAGGTTCACAGTTTTGGCTGTGTCGTGTATTTGTCTGCTCTGTGCTTTGATGCGAACAACTACTATGCATCAACAACTGTGAAAAGGATAAAGCTGCTTGATTTATATGGTTAAATCTATGGTTAAAATTGAAGGTTAATCGCACATTGTTTCACTTTCGTATAGATCCAGATCTCCAGTAACTGCATTTCGCAAGCTGTTACCGGCCGTTGCGGGCTGGTTGCAAAAGCTACAGTTTAATGGATGGTGAGAACTAACCAAGATTATGCAGCACCAAATTATTGTTGGCCAATGTTTTATATCCCGCCCCAGCACTTGTACAATTCATAGGACAAAGCAGCTTTACATTTATTATTTATTCACAGAGAAAACACACAGTCCAATCCAAGGGGGGTGTGGGTCACTTTTAGTCATTTTTGTTGACTTTGCCATTTGTGTGTTCTGTTTCGAGAAATCTGTGCTTGATTAGTATCAGAGTCTAAAATTGCGAATAAATTGTTTGGCAAATTTAGACACAATTCGAATATCTCTATTTAAATGATTATTATAGGCCTATATAGATTAATTAATAAAATTATAATGTGAACATTTATAATAACATAATAACAATGATAGGCTTATAACATACGACTGTAAAGCACCTTGTGAAATCTAATCCAACAGTATGCATCTGTTAAATACAGTATACAAATGTGTTTTCATTGTGTGGTCATTTCAAACAAAAATGTAAAATAAGAGTGAAGCCAAATCTCGATAGCCATGTTTATTTTGGCGGCCATTTTGGTTTTATCTCTTATCACGAATTGTGACAAACTACTCATCTGAATATATATAACTACATTTTAATTAGGACATTACAAATGACTTTCTTGATTCTAAAAACCTGCACAGTAGGACGGACAATACAGCTAATGTTGATATCATTGGGTTTTTTGACGGATATTCTGGATTTGCCTCATATTAAGTTATGCTACATTACTTATCTGATTAAATTTTTTACAAAAAACATTACAAATGAGTTTATTGACCCAGCACGTAGGTGTTGACATAAAGATCGACTTCTTTGGTATGCAATATAATTGTAGATATAGTACAATCTAGTTAGCCGCGACGATCTTGGTGGCCATCTTGGATTTCTCCCTTATTGCCGGGGTAGGGAATGTCTACCCTCGTGTTTTTTTAACCTTCAGGCGAAGTAGTAATCGAAAAAGACAAAGTTCTGCTGTACACATACAAATGCATACAGCTCTCAGCTGATGGATCATTGGTAACCTTATTTGGCGATGCCTACCTCTGCTATACATACGCTACAATTAGCCAGGAAGAAAAGGGCATGGTGCACACACAAACATATGCATATACTAACAGTAACAAAACAGTACAACTGTCATAGATAGCTGGGCGGGGGCCCTAGGGCAGTGGTTAGCACCACTGCCTTTCACGCCAGAGTTCGGGGTTCGGTTCCCGGTCTCGGCGGTTTGAAAGAAACAAAAAATGTTTTTTCCCCATCCACGTGTGAAAATCAGTATTGCGGGGAGCCTCCGTGACCGAGAGGTAGCGTGCTCGGACGCAGACCGCCAGGGCTTGAAATTCGAATCCTGTGTCTGGAGGTCAGTGTCATCTCAATCATCTCACCATCCTCAGGAGGTTCTCCTGGCCCAGTTTAGCCCATATGTGCACAAAGGTGGCCTAAAGCCCGATTCATTTAATTTCATTTCATTTTGTCATAAATAGCTATATTGTGAGGTCAGCAAATAACTCTCTTTTCATTTGGCCAAAATCACCCCTAGGGCCAAAGTCACCCCAGTTTACCGCACCAGACAACCACCCAAGCTTAATGATTTGCTTTGTTTTACATGTGAGATCTATCATGTCGAGTGCTTTTTCACTCTTCACATTTATTTTCTTCTTGTGAGAAGCTCCGGAGAAGGTTTATTTGTGTTTTACTTTGGTGGTATGTGTGTTACTTGGCCCACCGGGGTGACAAGTGTTATCACGACGGAGGGGAGGAATGTGCAAGTGAGCGTGTAAAACGTCACATGCCACTGCACGATTCCACATAGAATAGATGTTTCTACGATCTTAACCCTTTGACCGCCAAATTATTCAATCTGAATTTTCACTCACTTGAAGTTGTGTCTCGCTGACGCGATCCACAACTTCAAGTAAGTGAAAATTATTCAAATTTGACAAAATGGAGGTCAACCTTTTTCAAATATTGCTGATTGATGTCACATGTTATCTTTAACATGTACAAAAGGTGGTACTTAATGGGCTAATAAAAATGAAAATCCGAATATATGCGACACCGAGTATGTAGCCTAATCATTGCCATTTGTTGTGCCCCTCAATTCCGGTGGCAGGACGATCGATTGCGCTATGACGAATTAACGCGTCTTTGTTTGATCAATGATTTTTGCCTTATTTTTTAATGACAGATCTCATTGGAATAATGCCTCAACGTGGATGTTTAAATGCCATCTCTATAGGCTAATTTATCATTTGAATAGGGTCATCCTCACATTTTTCATGAAATTGTTGATCTCAGTGTAGGCCTACACTGACCACCAGCATACAGAAACACAGCTTTTGCTATGTTCTATAGCTCTAACGCTAACCTGCTAACAAAGACGCTGTACAATAAGATGATCAACTTACAGATTTCACCATACAAGTGCGTGTAATACATTGTGCAGTGCTGTCCCCTTTTAACGGGAGTTGGAACTACGATTTAGCAAGTGCATCATCATATAAAACAAGTGATAATTTCACCACTTTAGCCTCCAAATAAAAAATAATGTTTTTCCAGGTTTGACAGTAATGACATTATCTCTGCAATATTTATTTTTGGAACGAAAATAACTGCTAATGTAACAGAAAAGTCATGTTATATTATCATACAATTTTAGAAATTAAAATGTCTTCATTTAAATAACAGAACAGCTGTGTACAGAAAGTACACAAACATGTGAGCACAGAACGGGAGGGGAGTGACGATATGTCGTCAAGCATAGCGACCACAAAGGAGATCGGGGCAAAACATTGGTGACAACCATAACTTGGCAGACGTGTATTTTAATTCAAACTTTTATTATTAAAAAAAAATATATTTAGAACACAAAAGCAAAATCTTAAAATTATACTATGTGAGCATTCTCTCTTGGACCACTGCCATCAATGTCACTGAGGACTGGAGCATTAGCAGTACCGTATACTGATATCTTGAAAACAAGACACCTTCATTTTTATGACACAATTTATTTATTGTTGAATTTTAATAATTTTCTATTTCTCCTGCCGTTACTGGTAATAAGGTGTTCATTGTTTTCCCGCAGTACATGGTGTAGCCGAATGGGGACATACATATGTAATATTAACGTGAAACATTCACAACTTGCACGTGATTTAGTGTCTTTGATGATGGTAATAATTTGATCTCTGTTGCGACTCCTATGTAGAATGTGTTCAGGTATATTTCCGAAAATTCGCTCATTTGAACCAATCAATTGTATTAAGTTTTGACGTGAAACAAAAGCCCCACACCTTGAATAATCAAATATTGCTTCTTAGACAGTTTATTAGTGGCATCAAAATTACTTTACATTTATCACATGCAGATCGCGACACTTTGCGACAAAGATATCCACTGATATATAATATTATACAAAAATCTTCTCTTCCTCAATGGTCATACCCGTTTGTGGCGTGAATGATTTCAGCATTGAATGAGCTAATTCTGTGACAGAATCAGCAGTAACAGTAACATGTTTTATATCAACAAAACATTTATGTTCAGGTATATTCCTAATGATAAACATGCCAAATGATCCATGTCATTAGACTATGATATATAGTAATATTATTTATATAGTATATATATTATTCACATTGCCCTTATCTTGGTTTTCTTTGCACGTATCTACCCTTGCACCCATGTCACCTGCCAGCAGATACGAGAAGATGAACCAATGATGGAGTAATGCTGGACCAGCATTACAAAACTTGCACCAGCTTTACACTATAATTGAGTCGATGTATCGTGTTACCAGGGCGTCACCTGCTGTTTGTAAACAATGAATATGCATACTTGTTTATACGGGCGCATCAACCCCCTGAAGTACCAAAGGGAAGAAGACAATTAAAAAGTATTGATAACTAACCAACAAATTATTGGATAAAAAATTGAACCAAACCTCCGTCAATACTTATTTTTCTAATTTTTTTGATGTGAAGTATGTATTGTTTTTAATAGGATCAATGTCATAATTACTCGTCGTAATATGGTAAAATCATACTTGATAGATGGCAAAAGCATTAGTTCCAACTCCCAATACCGGGGGACAGCACTGAGAGCGATTTCACGTTTTTGGGGAGAGTTGACTGTCTTGTTGTACATGGTCTTTGCTGCTAACACATGTGATAGCGTCAAACACGGATTAATGTGAGTAAAGCCTGTTTTACTTCATTCTCACTCATCAGATCCACTGGGATCGACTTTAGTCGTCAGAATCTGACGTCTGTAGACGTCAGATTCCGACGACTAAAGTCGATCCCTGCTGGCGTAGCTAGTGGCTCTGATTGTTTACACTATAGAATGCGTTATTTGAGGAATATCCGTAAATTTGACCTGATTTTATTCTGGCGAATTTGGAAATGCCTAACAAAAATTCTAAATCACATGGTCAGACCAAGCAATGCACATGACCAAACACGTGGAATTGTGATGAGATTAACGTAAATTTTAAGGGGTTGATGAGAACCAGAGAGGGGTTTGACTGCATCACTAAACCTAAAATGCTATGTTTCTTATCCAACGGATCGACATTTTGGAAACACTGCATAGTACACAATATAGTACACAATTTACACCTAAATTGTGTTCCTGTCAAAATAAGAGTAGAGAATAGTCCCGGCTTTGGGCTTCCTTCTGTCGCGATATTGGGGTCACTTCGACACAAACAATTTCGACACAGTGCCATTTCGACACAGAAACATGTTTTGGTCCAAAAATGTAGGAGTCATTTCGACACAGGTTTGGACGTTTCGACACACTTTTTGAAAATGTCATTTTTGTGTTTCCATCCAGGCTGACATTCCGTGGACTTTGTCTTAGTTTATATTAAAAATCCACAAACCCATTTAATTTGCATAAATTTACATAAATTAACATAATATTAAAATTAACATACTATTTAAAGCCACTAATCCTTAAAATGTTTTTTCTAGCAAGTCACTCACAGAGGTGTTTCGGGTGTCTATACCCATGTTTCCACACTAAGGAAGTCGTTTCATTACATTTTGAAGACTACCTGACAACCTAATTTGCATAAATTACCATAAATTAACATAGGTGAAGCCACAAAAATATAAAATGCTCCAACTTTTCAACCAAGTCACCCACAGAGGTGTTTTTGGTGTCTATACTAAGGGTTTTCACCCCATAGAAGTCGTTTCACTAACTTTTGAAGACCACATGTCAACCTAATTTGCATAAATTAACATAAATTAACACATTTTAAGCCAAAACATATAAAATCCTCTAACTTTTCAACCAAGTCACCCACAGAGGTGTTTTTGGTGTCTATACTAGGGTTTTACACCCCATGGAAGTCGTTTCACTAACTTTTGAAGACCACAGGACAATCTAATTTGCATAAATTAACATAAATTACCTTATTTTAAGCCAAAAAACTAGAAAATCCTCAAACTTTTCAACCCAGTCACCCACCGAGATGTTTTTGGTGTCTATACTAAGGTTTTTCACCCCATGGAAGTCGTTTCACAAATTTTTGAAGACCACAGAACAACCTAATTTGCATAAATTAACATAAATTAACATATTTCAAGACAAAAAATATAAAATCCTCTAACTTTCCAACCAAGTCACCCACCGAGGTGTTTTTGGTGTATATACTAAGGGTTTTTACCCCGTGGAATTCGTTTCACTAATATTGAAGACCACAATACAACCTAATTTGCATAAATTAACATAAATTAACATTTTTTGAGCAAATTTTTTTTTTAAATCCTCTCACTTTTCAACCAAGTCACCCACAGGGGCGTGTTTTGTGCCTATACTCAGGTTTTTCACCCCGTGGAAATCGGTTCACCACATTTTGAAGTCAACTGATCAGCCTCATTTGTATAAATTAGCATACATTACCATGATTAAAGCCCAAAAACTATGAAATGCTCCAACTTCTCAACACGCAGAGGTGTTTTTGGTGGCTTTATCCTGGGTTATCACCCCATGGACATCTAGGTCAAATGACAAATTTATGGCTATCACCCCCGCTTTATCCCTAGTTACAATTTTTTGGGAGGAAAGGGTGGTTAAAAATTTATATAAAAAGTTGTTGCTGGCGACTGAATGGAGGTCGCCGAATTTCAAAAAGTGTTTTTTATTTTTTCCCTGATGCTGGATACAAATTTTATGAATGTAGGACAAATAGCTCATAAGTTATGGTAATTATCACTATTTTATCCTATTAACCACTTTTAGGGGTGAAAGGGTGGCGAAAAATTAATACAAATAATTTTAATGGATTCCGCATGTTCTAAAACACATGTTTAGATACAAATTTTATGTATTTAGATTAAATAGTTTTAAATGTGTCGGTAATACGGCCTTTATATACATGAGATTTCATGTTATTTTGTTTTCTAGTTCAAAGCGACACAATCAGGCAAAAATCATCAAAAAATCGGTAATTTTATTTTAGCTTTCTTTCGGACATGCATGTCCAAAATAAGAAATGCGGGAATTTAGTCTCTATATCTCGCTTTGTTTGGCCAACGTATGAGTAATTCGGCAACCATGATGAAAACAATTTGAATCAAATTCTCGTGTTTTCACGCGGACGTTGAGAAAAACTACGAGATTTTTTAGCCAATCACGTCATTTATGCAGTGGTGACACGTGATTGGACGCGGCAATTGGGGAACTACCAATAAAATCCCATAGTTGATAATTCTGACGTCACTGTAGATTAATCTGCATGAACCTCCTTCGAGTGTAACAGGGCCCGATATCTGCCCTACTATGAGTTAATATTGGGCCAACGTTGCCAACATTTGAAAAGAACATCGAGCCAGTCAGCGGTGTAGGCCTACCACATGCGTGTACTGCTTGTTGAAACTGGCCTGTATCAGAAAAGAGCATGAATCCTAAATATTTGTGTAGAGCCTTATACCGGTAGGTATGGTAATATAATGTGACATTAACACACGTGTTAATGTAGTGAAGTACAGCTAAGCGCTTCAAAGCATCAGCAGTTGTTGTTGTTTTGCAGAAGTCATGCATTAGAGGGTCGGGTTTTTATTATAAAACTTTGATGCAACTATCTCATCGCAAAATGGAGTGCGCCCAACTCATTATCTTACTGTATCATTGACAAAACCAGAATCAAGATGTGGAAGCTTATGTACCTCAGATAAATTTAGGAGAATTAGTGAAGAACCAGAAGAACTGAGATACCATTTCACTGTCGTCATTCCATCCTACTTTATGTTTTTTATGACTTTGGTAAGTTTGATTGTACCCAGCATGTAGATTGGGGAATATTGTTACACACTATTAGTTACAATTTTAGTGATACGTAATGGCAAGCACATTTCCCATCTGCAAAAAAATATTTAAATGTGACAAAGAGTGACGTCTCAGTAAAAAGTGGAACAGCTGATGAGACAAAGTGGGACAATTTCCTATATCTCCTTAGATACATCGATACTAGAAATAAAGAGTATTGTAAAGGGGTATAAATTATTAAAACAGTATATGAACACATTTACACAATAAATATCCAGTTGATGAAGAAGTACTGGAATCGTACGTGGACAAGTGGGACACTTACGAAAAGAAAAGTTTACCCGATGCCTAACACTACTTATTGCCCCAGTTCTCCCTCCTAAATTTATAATGCACTCACTTACTCAATAATCACTACTATGTAGTCAGAGGAAAAAAAGAATTATACATGCAGATGAAGAAGGTAGCAAGGGTGATCTGAACACAATAAATATGATAAACTAGTCTATACAGTAATATTAAACTCGCTTCATATCACTATACACTACTAGTGTCTGTAATTTGATTCTAGAAGACATGGAAGAGGATGCTACAAATGAAGATGAACAGTTGCATCCCGTGTCTGATTCAGAGATGAGACCAGACACAAACCTGGTGGTCAAACTTTTCACTTAAATTTCCCTTATCACTTCAACTTCCTTTGGGTAATGATCTAAAATCAGAGATACAAATTCGCACTAGCCCGGTAACACGAGACTGGTGGAATATTGTAAGGGCTAGTGGATTTTTCTCACAAATACATAGTAAAATATGGTAAGGGGTACTTTGATTTCGCTCTGGGCTAGTGAAACCTTTAGTTGAATTTGCACTCCTGAAAATAACCTTTGGGGACATCCCAATCGACACACGACGTTGTTGCGACGTTGAATCAACGCCAGTGACGTTAATTCAATGTTGCAATAACGTCGTGTGCCAAGTGAGCTATTACACTGCTACTGACACTTCAACACCCATTGCCCATACTCCGATATAGATAATTAAACACAGACCTGGTCACACTTCACAGTTAAATCAATGTATCTCTTCAAATGACCTTGGTTAGTGACCTTCAATAACCTCTGGTGTCCAATCCCACGTGCCACTGCCAGCATCTCAATGTCCATGTCAGACTCCCACGGGCCAGATAGATAACCTTTCCAATGATACCAGACACAAACTTGGTGAAAGTTTTTAGTTAAATCACCCTTTTATTTTGAAATGACGTTGGATGATGACTTTAAATGACCTCCGGTGACCTTTTCTACCACTACCATTCCATGTGCCATACTGTCAGATAGATACCCTTACTAAACACACATTTGGTGAACTGGTTTAGTGAAATCACCTTTGCCTGTTTGCGTGATTTAAAAGTTATCATCAAAAACCCGATTTGTCAGTAATTTTGGCGGCCATCTTGAATTTGCACAATTTATATGAGCAAAAAAGTAAAAATTGCGCCGGCAATACACTCGGCACTAATAGAATAGTAATAATATAGCGTTTGAATGTATTTTCAGGCCGGCTATTATGATTTTATCTTTTTTACAGAAACTTTTTGGCGGCCATTTTGAAAATGGCTAATTTGACAGTGATCGGGCTATATTTCAACTTGGAGACAGTGATTTTCGCATTCTACGGGAAATTTCCTATACGAATGAGGATGTCTCCATATTCTACCAATAATGTCCGCATGGACTTTTTTCTAGGCTTCGTAT
Organism: Flabesymbios commensalis; assembly: GCA_964017125.1. Taxonomy (NCBI): domain Eukaryota; kingdom Metazoa; phylum Annelida; class Polychaeta; order Terebellida; family Flabelligeridae; genus Flabesymbios; species Flabesymbios commensalis. Next base: position 35,203,459 of record OZ024917.1, on the reverse strand, counting down.
CAGAAATGGAGTCTCGACAATACTGAAACCAAAAGGAGTTTAATTCGAGTTGTTTAAAACATATTTACACGATGAAGTTGCATCGCTACATGTTGCTCTTTGTTCACAATGTAAAACGGACCAATTCTTTAAATGAAATACTACTTTACAACAATTACGTAAGGTACTTTATATATCAATTTATGCTTATTTAAACTTTAAAGACTGTTGATAACTCTGTGAATGTATGAATAAGTGACTGTCATTGGAATCCGTTGGTTTGCTAATTCTTGGCAGCTACATATTTTTAAATTTGAATATGATTTGGTGTAAGATAGTATGGTTTACGTGTTGATACACACGTGTCGTCTGTGGCGACTTCCCACTGCTATTTGAATTGTAGGTTGTATGTCGAATAATATATGATCTGAATAAAAATATGCTTTGAAAACTGCGACATTGGTTACACTGTACATGTATAATAGTATTATCTATCCGTGTATTAATCATTGCATTGACGTAGGCCATATATGTGTAGGTATTGGGTGGAGATAGACACCATTAACAGCTGTGTGAGTAATTTACTTGAAAACTTGAAACATTTTATAGTTTTTCGGCTTCAATTATGTTAATTTATGTTAATTTATGCAAATAAGGTTGCTTTGAGGTCTTCAAAACTTAGTGAAACGACTTCCATGGGGTGAACACTCTGAGTATAGACACTAAACTCACCTCGGTGGGTGACTTGGTTGAAAAGTTAGAGCATTTTCAAGTTTTTTGGCTTCAAAATTTAGTGAAACGACTTCCATGGGGTGAAAAAACTTAGTATAGACACCAAAAACACCTCTGTCGGTGACTTGGTTGAAAAATTAGAGGATTTTATATTTTGTGGCTTTCAATATGTTAATTTATGTTAATTTATGCAAATTAGGTTGTCCTGTGGTCTTCAAAATTTAGTGAAACGACTTCCATGGGGTGAAAAACCTTAGTATAGACACCAAAAACACCTCTGTGGGTGACTTGGTTGAAAAGTTAGAGCATTTTATATGTTTCACCTTCAAATATGTTAATTTATGTTAATTTATGCAAATTAGGTTGTCCTGTGGTCTTCAAAAATTAGTGAAACGACTTCCATGGGGTGAAAAACCTGGGTATAGACACAAAAAACACCTCTGTGGGTGACTTGTTTGAAAAGTTAGAGCATTTTATATTTTTTACCTTCAAATATGTTAATTTATGTTAATTTATGCAAATTAGGTTGTCCTGTGGTCTTCAAAAGTTAGTGAAACAACTTCCATGGGGTGAAAAACCTGGGTATAGACACAAAAAACACCGCAATTGGTGATTTTGTCGGAAAGTTAGAACATTTTATATTTTTCGGCTTTAATTATGTTAATTTATGTCAATTTATGCAAATGAGATTGCTCTGAGGTCTTCAAAAGTTAGTGAAATGACTTCTCCATAGGGTGAAAAACCTTAGTATAGACACCGAAAAAAACTCGGTGGGTGACTTGGTTGAAAAGTTAGAGCATTTTATATTTTTTAGCTTCAAATGTGTTACTTTATGTTAATTTATGCAAATTAGGCTGTCCTATGGTCTTCAGAAGTTAGTGAAACGACTTCCATGGGGTGAAAAACCTGGGTATAGACACAAAAAACACCGCAATTGGAGATTTTGTCGAAAAGTTAGGGGTGAAAAACCTGGGTATTGACACAAAAAACACCGCAATTGGAAATTTTGTCGAAAAATTAGAACATTTTATATTTTTCGGCTTCAAATATGTTCATTTATGTTAATTTATGCAAATGAGGTTGCTCTGAGGTCTTCAAAAGTTAGTGAAACGACTTACATGGTGTGAAAAACCAAAGTTTAGACACCGAAAACCCCTCGGTGGATGACTTGGTTGAAATGTTAGAGCATTTTATATTTTTCAGCTTCAAATATGTTAATTTATGCAAATTAGGCTGTCCTATGGTCTTTAAAAGTTAGTGAAACGACTTCCATGGGGTGAAAAGCCTTAGTATAGTCACCGAAAACACCTCGGTGGTTGAGTTGGTTGAAAAGTTAAAGGATTTTAATTTTTTGGCTTAAAATATGGTAATTTATGTTAATTTATGCAAATTAGGTTGTCCTGTGGTCTTCAAAAATTAGTGAAACGACTTCCATGGGGTGAAAAACCTTAGTATAGACACCAAAAAACACCTCGGTGGGTGACTTGGTTGAAAAGTTAGATCATTTTATATTTTTTACCTTCAAATATGTTAATTTATGTTAATTTATGCAAATTAGGTTGTCCTATGGTCTTCAAAAAATAGTGAAACGACTTCCATGGGGTGAAAAACCTGGGTATAGGCACCAAAAACACCTTTGTGAGTGATTTTGGCGAGAAGTTAGAACATTTTGTATGTTTTTGATCTGGCATATGCGCATTTTTAGCGATAATTATGTTAATTTATGCTAATTTATTCAAATTGGATAAAATTATGGAATTTTTAAATCAACTAAGACAAAGTCCATGTAGTGAAACCCCATAAATAAACACAAATTTGCATTTGTGAGAAAGTGTGTCGAAACGTCCAAAGCTGTGTCGAAATGACTCACTTTTTGGAGTGTTTCTGTGTCGAAGTGTCTCTTCTTAGTATATGCTCATAATTATGTATTTTCGTGCAAAATGTTTGTTAAAAGAGATTTTTTTGTTTATTCACATTTGGAGCATAGTAGTGATGAGAACAAAAGGGGATTGCATTTTTTTCTAACTCCTAAATCTATGAAAATTGACTAAATCCAAAATGGCCGCCATATTTCCAATATATCATATATTTCACCATAACTTTCGAAATAATGAACACAAAAACATGTATAATATATCGTTTTGTGTGGTTTTTAAGGCGAAAAAAACTGATAACACAATTATATTTCAGAAATAAACAGCTCAAACTCATTTTTTTCTCATTTTTAACCAACAAAATAGAAAAACATAGCATAGGATATCTGCTGTGTGTCCTAGAGGTTGTGTGCTAGGCCTTGAACGGAATTTAGGATACTGTGGGGACAGGTGGAAGGCAGTGCCATCTGATACATCTCACCATGCTCAGAAAGTTATCCCCCTATAGGGGGTGGGACACTCCTTAGTCTTGACACCTTAGTCTTGAATATACATTTGTGGTCAAAAATATACCTTTGAATATACAATTTTTGTCGACAATAACTAGGCCCTGTACAGTTTCGGGCGAAAACATACCATTTAATAGGCCTATACAGATTTGGACAATAGCACACCGTTTCTGAATAGACACAATGCTCGGGATAGCCTAAAAGTTGAAACAAACTATCTGTCACTTTCTAAAAACATGAAAACCCTGTTTTTGCACAGCACACTCATCTAGTCCCAATGTTCAAGACACAGAGCAGCCTTTGAATAAACACATGATACAGCTGTGTTATGTTATTGACCCTTGAATATGCAGTACATGTGTTTTTCATACGGTAGTGATGATACCCTTAGACATACCAAAATTGTCACCTCTCGAAAATACAGAAATCGGTACAGTTCTAATACACCCAGCCTCCTTCTCGGAGCCAGACTAGCACAGCTAGCTGGCATTGCTACAGAGCTTTGAGAATATCTTCTTGTGCAGCAATATTTTGACAGCTATGTGGCTGGTCAGTGTATTGTTTAAATCTTGTTTACAAAGTCAAGGACATACTTTGGTATCATGTGGTGATTGGCCAGCCAAAAAATTGGGTCATGCTCATGAATATAATCCAACAGAACACATTCTACAGTGCAATCAATCAGAGTCACTAGAGAACGCTAGTAGAAAAACAGTGGATCTGATGAATGAGACTGTAATACAACATGTACACGGGAAGTTATCCTGGTCCAGTTTAGTCATAATTTATAATATGCGCACAGAAGTATCCGAATACCCCAGTCATTCGTTCACTTATTCACCCATTTATCCCCCCCCCCCTCACGATATATATTATCGACAAATTTCTGAAATATTATTCAATTAATTACCATTTTTTTTAATATTACATGAACATTATCTTCAATGCAAGGAAATGCCAAAGGCAGTTACTAAAATTACATTCAGGCACAAAGTAAACTTCTGGTAGCAAACAAAATGTGTTTTTTAAATATATATATATATAACGATAATGTAAAAATTTAAACAATCTGTGATTCAAACGTCAATATCACATTTTTGATCCTCCACTCGAGTCGTGACCTCAAACATGTCGAACATGAAGTTATATAATTATATTATTAAGATTGTTGCCACCAAAAAAGACGTAATAACTTTAGGTTACAGTTTTTCTAGCATTCAAAGAATGTAATATATGACAAAATTTATTAAACTGTTATGCTCACCACTCCGAAAACATTAACTAACTTGATTTACTTTATGTTACTAGCACAATATTATATGTGCATATGTTCATGCAATGATTGAATAATCAATGATTTATAATTATAATCTTATCTACCTGATTCTCCCACTTCATTTATCTGATATAACAATACCTATCTGAATTTTTAATGCTGATTATATTATCGGAATTATCCTTTCTCTAAATATTTATCGAAAAAGAAGGTAATTAATAACAAAGTATGTTTAGAGTGTTTCTGAAAGTGGTTCTCCGGCTCAACTCTTGAAAAAGGCTTCGATTCTGTACGTACTTTGGATTCACGTTTCACACATGTGTTGCCATGACATATTATAACCACATCTCTATATCTATCTTGTATTATTTGCTAGTGTAATATTGAGGTATCATTGAATTAAATGTACCGATAACAGTTTCCATAAGGTTATTGACATAAGATATATCACATAACTGATCATAGCTATAACATAGCTATAATATGTCATGATCATGGCTATAACAGCTATTTAAAAACTAACGATTAGATAATAATTTTCTTTCATTTCGGATTATATTTCTTTCATTTCAGGTTAACTCATTTATTTCTAATTTAAATTGTATAATGTACCGTACATTTATTTACTATGAATAATATTCTGCAATAAAATAATATGATTTATCGTAGTAGGGCAATAACTTTAACCCTAAGTAACTCAAGGCCAGACCTATACACGGTAAGGGTCATCTTAACTTCAAACACACTAAAATGTTGAGTATTTTTTTCAGACATACGTGCCACAAGGATACATTAGGTCTGCTCCTAACTTACATTACAGGAATTTCACCAGCAAGATCCATATAGTACTGTCCCTTTTTGCCATCACCATATGACCAATGCTAGTTTAAACTAAATTTGAAGAGAAATATAGGCATAGCTACAAGAAGGAATTGAATGCTACAAATGAACTCCGAAATATCGTTTGCGGAGGATACTTTACACTTGTAGGACAATTAAAGGCCTCATTTGCTTGATAATTTTGATGTAGGCCTACGATGAGCTATAATTGGACTTTGCAATGACCTTAGGTTTTCTTTGGTATGATATTTGTTTGTTAGTGTAAAGACCAACCCTGCAACCCGAACTGATATAAATCTTTATTTTCTTTACCATACCCCTCTCCATTAATGTGTAAAACATTACCTTTTTGCGTCAAATTTTGCAAGTGCTTGAGGACGGGAGTGAAAAAAAGCAAAACAGTATGGTATGACCTTGTTCTTGAGTATCTAACATGACATCATCTAACATTTTTGCCTCCAGAAGTGTTAGTTGCGCAGTTGACCTCTTGAAATTTAAAATTATGGACATAATATACCAGATTGGAATTAATTTATTAAGATTTTCTCTTATTTGACATTGAAATGACATTATAACGCCCCCATCGGGAAGATGACCCTAAGTGTATCTGAACAATTACACCCTCTTAGTCGATTGGTTCATATTCTAACCTATCATGCAGCTGGTTATGTTTAAATGGGGGATGTGTAGGCTTACTACACACGTATAATGAATAGATGTACCGGTATGTAATTAAGTTGGGAATATATATTGTAAAGCTTATCGTAGCATTTTAGGCATTATAATGATGTCGAATGATGGTAGAATCTGTTTTATTGTAGTTCCTTATAAAAATATTATGGTTTGTTGCTCACAATATAACTTCGGTGATTTCATGTCAGCCATTTTGAATATCACGTTTTTTAAAAAAATCCACAAGGATGAGATCTCCAAATCCGTCCAGATATCTCCATAGGGGAATCAGCCAAGCATAATCAAAACAGAAAAAAAACTATCAGCCAAAACAATGTTAACCACAGTTTCACCGCGATATCCGGTTGTTTTTGCTTTCATTTTCATAAATATAGACTTTACAATAGTTTTTTCTAAAAACAAATGAAATAATTGGCTTTCTCAGACCTGAAAACATAAGAATAGACATATTATTTATGTCTCTAGCATATGTAGTTGCAAAATAATTTGTAAATATGTTTATTTTTATATACGTTGGCGGCCATCTTGGATTTCGCCATTTTGGACATTTTCTCGAGTAATAAAAAAATGCAATCCCTTTTTTTCTTGATCTTTATGATATTTTGAGTCAGAATCAAGTGAAAAATCAATTTTAACAGACAAAATGCACGGAAGTGTTATATGTGACATATGAGCCTACACTATCTGTGTCAAAATAACACTGTGTCGAAATTGCACTGTGTCGAAATGACTAGCATCCCGATATTGCCATGATCTTCTAGAAAGCGACGTAAAGCAATATTCACTCATTTCTGTCCGTATTGTCTGGTGAGATGTATTGACCATTTTAGTAGGCCTACTTAGTTTTGTTACATGTATATAAATAAGAAAACACGGAATACACACGATTTAAACACAAAGTTGAGTTTATGTTGGGCCAGCGTCATAGACGATGGTCCAACATTGAATCAGCATTGGGTCAGTGTATCATGTTAACTGGAATTGCACACACAGTAAGAGCGATGACCCAGCGCTGGGTTAATTTTTAATTCACAGTTGTCTCAACATTAAACAAACATTGGATGAAGCCGTCCATAACTAATTGCTGCTGTATTACACCATAAACAACCTACAATAGCACAAATAAACGACACTTATCCAATGTCGCTTTTTTTGCTTGGTCGACATTGTATCACCATGATCACATAGAACAACTAGATACACACAGACAGACACGTATTTTATTGACATAAAGAAAAGTCATTACAGACTTACTTGTGATAAAAATGATATATGTGTATATAAGAATATAATTATGTACATGTATATTGTAGATCTGATAATATTCGCGAGGTTTTAATTTTCGCGAATTTCGCGAGGAGGACAAATACGCGAATTCAAGAATCACGCGAAAATCATTATTATATTAGCGCTACTAAAGAAAAAAGAAATTCGCGAATTCTAAACTTCGTGGAAAGTCTCAAAATCAGAGATTCGCAAAAAATTGAACACGCAAAATTTACCAGATCTACAGTATTCAAGATTCAAGTATTCAAGTTAATTTGCTAAAATCACATGACAATTTACATGATATCACATGCAGGATTAAAATCATGTAACTGGCATTACCATAATAAAACACTGGATATTTCGATAATAAATGATCACTAGTTGACTGAAATTAGAAAGCATTGTCAATATATGGGGATGGGAGTCTATCATTATGTTTCCCGCACCAAAACAAGCGATAAAATGGCTATTATGTATTATATACAAAATATATATGATAGCAAAAAAGATACATTAGAAAGCGTAAAAATCTTAAAATATATACAAATGCACAATTATGTTATTGGAGTATGTAGTAAAATAATATTTAAAAATATATGATAGTTTTTAAAATCAAAATTAATGTCAAGTACAATAAATATGGAAATCCGCGAAACAGGTAGATCCGAGCTATGTGATCATGCGAGCACAGCGCACTCGCGATGAGCCGGGATATTCCTTGATTAATATTGAGTGGTGCAAACTTAGTAGCGTAATGACAATAATAATGACGGATACTAATTATTTGTGCCATTCACACAGAACATGACACTCACACAATAACATTACAGCTTATTTAAATTAACTAGTGATTAATTCATACCATTTCAATCACGACCTAGTTAGTTCCATATACTAGGAGCTGCAATCAAAGGAGAACAATTTTTTTTAGTTAATTGAAGGTAAACACTTTTGATGGCCTATACTGATATATCATCCTTCGAGGTATATATTAGATCATCATATATGTTAGTTTATAAAAGCAGAACCTTTTATTTTGAACAAAACAGATTGCAAATGCACGCATCATTGTACCACAAGTATATCTGTATATGTTAACTTGTGTCAACGATGTTAATTGCATTCACTGATCAATTACTGGACGAGTATGGGGTACAAAGATATATTCTAGTGCACATGGGCTTCCCCTGGACATCATATGGGGTACATATACAAATCGCCAATTTTTTGTACGAAGTTTTTTAAGGATCATTTCAAGAAAATAAATTGTAACAGAAAGTAATTAATTGGTGCGCATGGCAGAAGTCAGTTTTTGCTGTCCCTTCTCATAAGTTGATTTTAGCACGATAAAGATGGGGTTTTTTCACGGGGGTGGGAAAATGACAATTAGTCAGTGTTTAACAATTTTTATTTTTTTCTCTACGTAAACAGTCCCGTCCCGTCGATAAATTGTCACCTACTATTGCGTTCAGGGTATTTGATTGTCGAATACTGCCTATATTTGAATACGGAAGTGATAATTATATGGTACACAGGCGATGATGCTAACGATCTGGAAAAAATCCATCTGAAATTTATTAAATTAACACTTGGCGTTAGAAGTCAAACACATACACCTGCAATAGATGGTGACAATCCCTTCATTTTATCATTTTGCTCAAGTTTGCATTGTTGTTATTGACAATAAGGTCATTGATCACTACTGTTGCTGCTGCTAGTGGCGCTGCTGAATTCTGTACTACTGCATACTTAGCCTATATTACTTCATCGTTGTTGACATTTTGGTTATTCGCATCCTTTTTATTTGGTTGTCTTTTATTGATTTGTGACTTTTTAACTGGGCCTTTTTGGCTGGTTGTTGTTGTTCTGCTTTCTATTTTACATCGCTTTCTTTACCTCTTATCGTCTTAGCTAAGTAGGCCTACCAATGTCCACTTCTCCCCGTGTTTTAGGCTATTTTTCGTTTTTGTGGCACACGTAATTTCCTATTCATTGCTGTTATCATCAGTTTCATTTTATATTCAGGTCACTTTTTGTCTTTTTGATTAGGCATATCCTGATTGGTTTTCTCAAGCTTTTGTTATCGACTGCATAACCTCTTTTCACATCTTCAGTTTTTCTGTCATCATTGTTAATGCGCAGTAAAATGAAAGCTTGATGTTTTAACGAGTTTACATTATATTAAACATTGCAACACCATGTACCAGTTAATGGGAATATAGCGCCCTTCGTCATGTGACAAGCTGTGGTGGGTGGTTTATGCAATATATTAGGGATATGATTGATGTTAGCCTTATATGAAGCACATTGTCCATTTAATAGATAAAAATGTAATAATATAGGCCTAGTTAAACCTCGTCACAGCTACATTTTAATTTGCTAATATATTGCACCTCTACATTTACAAAACTTGTACGCCATATACATTTTAAATGGTTTTGTTTTAATAAATGTATATTAATTTGTTATTAAGCGATATAAAACTTTGATACACTTTTTAACTTTTCTTTCAGATCCTTTCAGCGCGTGATAAGTGTGTGCGACACTGATTCAACAACTATTAAAGTAGGTGGGTCGTCATGACTCGCTGAGTAAACACTGTGGACGCATAATTTAATGGTACGCGTGCGCTACATGATATACGTCCACACGAATGAGGTCCGTCGCAATGTAAATATTGTGGTTCAGTGAAGCATAACGACACAGCTGCATTGAGAATGGGCTCTACCAGTACAGATGGATTTTCTAATTCCAAAAGGTTCAAATCATCAAGTACATTTGCGGACGCATTCAAATGCTGTTCTTCTGTGGTAAGCTAAAATTATTGTATGTATTATAAAAAAGTTTCATTAACCTTTTAACCGCCAAATTATTCAATTGTAATTTTCACTCACTTGAAGTTGTGGGTCGCGTCACACTTCAAGTGAGTGAAAATTATTCAGATTTGACCAAATAGAGGTGGACTGTTTTCAAATATTGCTGATTGATGTCACATTTTATCTTTAACATGGTGGTACAGAATGTGCTAATAAAAAATGTAAACCCTTCGTTTCATTAACCCTTTAACCACCAAATTATTCAATTGTAATTTTTACCCACTTGAAGTTGTGTCTCGCTGACGCAATCCACAACTTCAAGTGAGTGAAAATTATTCAGATTTGACCAAATAGAGGTGGACTGTTTTCAAATATTGCTGATTGATGTCACATTTTATCTTTAACATGGTGGTACATAATGTGCTAATAAAAAATGTAAACCCTTCGTTTCATTAACTCTTTAACCGTCAAATTATTCAATTGTAATTTTTACCCACTTGAAGTTGTGTCTCGCTGACGCAATCCACAACTTCAAGTGAGTGAAAATTATTCAGATTTGACCAAATAGAGGTCAACTGTTTTCAAATATTGCTGATTGATGTCACATTTTATCTTTAACCCTTTAACCGCCAAATTATTCAATTTGAATTTAAACACTGTGGACGCATAATTTAATGGTACGCATGCGCTACATGATATACGTCCACACGAATGAGGTCCGTCGCAATGTAAATATAGTGGTTCAGTGAAGCATAACGACACAGCTGCATTAAGAATGGGCTCTGCCAGTACAGATGGATTTTCTAATTCCAAAAGATTCAAATCATCAAGTACATTCGCGGACGCATTCAAATGCTGTTCTTCTGTGGTAAGCTAAAATTATTTTATGTATTATGTAAAAGTTTCATTAACCCTTTAACCGCCAAATTATTCAATTGTAATTTTCACTCACTTGAAGTTGTGTCTCGCTGACGCGACCCACAACTTCAAGTGAGTGAAAATTATTCAGATTTGACCAAATAGAGGTGAACCGTTTTCAAATATTGCTGATTGATGTCACATTTTATCTTTAACATGGTGGTACATAATGTGCTAATAAAAACTGTTAACCCTTCGTTTCATTAACCCTTTAACCGCAAAATTATTCAATTGTAATTGTTACCCACTTAAAGTTTTGTCTCGCTGACGCAATTCACAACTTCAAGTGAGTGAAAATTATTCAGATTTGACCAAATAGAGGTCAACTGTTTTCAAATATTGCTGATTGATGTCACATTTTATCCTTAACCCTTTAACCGCCACATTATTCAATTTGAATTTACACCCACTTGAAGTTGTGTCTCGCTGACGCGATCCACAACTTCAAGTGAGTGAAAACTATTCAGATTTGGCAAAATGGAGGTCAACTGTTTTCAAATATTGCTGATTGATGTCACATTTCATCTTTGTCACATGTTTAAAAGGTGGTACATAATGCGCTAACAAAAAATGAAAACCCGAATATATGCGACACCGGCGGTTAAAGGGTTAACATGGTGGTACATAATGTGCTAATAAAAAATGAGAACCCGAATATAAGCGGCACCGGCGGTTAAAGGGTTAAGTATGTCACATCGACTGGCTCAGCCATTGTTAGTGTACAACTTCAAGGCTCATATCACAACTACGCGTTACTGTGACTTTTTTCATTTAAGGCTTGGATCATTTTGCTTGCACTGATGACTGTAGCTGCATTTAGTGCATACATCACTACAACTAGTTTCTCATTGCAGTTTCCATTAAATGGAACTTATACAGGTGCGTATATTTTCATCATGATGATAATATGAAATCTCATTACTTTGCTTTGTCATAGGGATGAAAAGGTAAAGGTAAATTTAACCCTGAAACTATTTGAATTAAATGCAGTTATACAAATATTTGATGGTACAATGATAGTACAAATTATAATAGTACATATAATTGATTTGACACGTTGCTAATAAAAACGAGATTTATACAAAATACAGTCAAGCGACTGCTGAAAATACTGTCAATACTCCACAATGCCTTATCACCCCACCCTCACACCATCATTCATCTCTTTATATTATTAATGGACTGCACTGTAAAATGGGTGCATCCGATTCAATGACAATGAATGCCAAGCCCAAAATCTGAAAATTAAACCATTTGCTTGACCCTAGCCTGGGCTAGGGCTAGGCCTAGCTGTGGCCGGGTAGGGTGGTGGAGGGTATTTTTGCGAAGGGGGTATTTTCGCCTCGTTTGTTTCTTGCGCCAGGCCGTAGGCGTTATGTAATCTGGTAGGCCTAATCGGAATCCGTAATCGACAACAACAACTAGACAAGATGGCGACTGGAGCAGACGCTTTAGCAGCAGACGATCTTTAGTCTTCATTTAATTGGCCTAACTACGGACCTAAGACTTATTCAAGCTCAGTTTATACGAGCCAGTGTATGGGGCACAGTTTACTGTGTTTTAAGCCAATAACATATTATATTATACTAAGATTTGCATGTATTAGATCAACATTAGACTAAAATCCCTCTCAAGAGTAGACTATTGCATCAGATTCAGATCTATTTTTAGATAGGTCACCTTCCTGTCATTGTACAAGTGACTTTGATCTGGCCGGCTGTTGCTTTCTGTGCCACACTCCCTCCGATTTCTAAAACATTGACCAGTCTCTTTTCACTCTCTCTTCAGATAGCATATTCACAATGGCTATGACATAATTCGTTTTATAAATTCAAATTGTTAGTTTAAACCTAAAAAAATAATAATTATATCTAGACTAGTCTAGACTAGATCTAGATCTAATCTATTTGGGCTGAAAATCGGAGGGTAGGCTTTAGTAAATTGTGACAGCCTGGTTAACTAATATCTGTCTTAGTCTACGGTAACGTGTCCTTGAGTCGCCGATAAAAAAAAAAAGATAATACTAATAAAATAATAATAGACTAGGCCTACGTTAGGGGTGTCTAATAATATAATAATATTTAGTCTAACTTACTAGGCTAGATCTAGATTGATAATAATTTCACCTTAATTCGTTTTTAGTCTAATCAGGAGTCCCAAGGCCAGGGCAAGGCTGACGGGAGAAGTAGTGAACAGGCTGAACATTCTGAATGGTCGAATGCTAAGTGCTAACATAATCATAATGTACATTTCACCTGAAGACTTGACTCTAGTCTAGGCTAAATCTCGGCATGATCCGGCAAATTTCGAGATCGTAGTATTATTAAACTAACTTTCGAAACAGAATCTACACAGTTTCCAAATTTCGTGTCCAGGCGGAAAAACCGTCACTCTTATCCCCTTCCTTTTCTTCTTCTGGGCAGCAAACTTGTCCTTGGCAGTTGATCAGAGTGCTTGATCTTACATGTGGAAATGTCTTGTGAGTGCAGTATAGCTTTCCTATCTTGTACGACAGTCTCCTCTTTCTGTTCTCTAACAGTGCCCCGATTGCTACCTTGAGTAGTCGTTAGGGAATACTGAAGGGGGGGGGGCTGGCGGTTGAGGCTGGATGACTTGATGTGTGACACTTGGCTAGATTGCCGCTCAAGGCAAATAGCTCTTGGGCTCGTGCTTTGGAAATTTAGAAACCCTACACCCAGACATTGGGGCATGTAGCCTAAATTTTGACACAGCATTTTCAGAAAATAAGCTTACTCCCAACAAACTAAATAGGCCTAAGTGGGCAGTGGGATTATTTCCGAATAGGGTTGACAATGCTGTGTTTTTGGAAGCTAAATTTCTAACAGTAAAATTTTATGTCCAGGCGGAAAAAAATCAATAAATAATCCGCCACCGGTTTCCTGCTACCAATACCCTCCTTTTTGGGCAGCTCCCTTGGTAGTTGATCAGAGTGCTGGATCTCACATGAGAAAGTGTTATGTGAGTTCAGGAGAGCTTTCCTATCTTGTACAGCGGTCTCTTCCCTCTATTCA